>MEHQ01000832.1:656677-687791 GCA_008828725.1 Saccharina japonica | reverse complement strand
CAGTAGCTCCCGCCGAGGCCGCCGCTGCGACCGCGCCCGCCCCCGCGGACGCTACGGCGAACGCCGCCGCCGCTGCTGCCGCCGCCGCTCCGGCTACTGCCACGCCCGTCGTTGCCGCCCCCGACAAGGAAGACGATGACGACAATGTCGGCCGCAGGGGAGGGGGTGGTGGCTGGTCCTGGTCCTGGTCCTGCTGCAGCAGCAGGGAGGTTCGCTGCTCCTGGTGCTGCGGCTTCTGCAGGGGGGTTCGCTGCTCCTCCTGCTGCTGCTGCTGCTGCTGCTGCGGAGGCAACGCGCCCAGCGGGCTTTCCAGAGTCACGACTGCCACGTCAGTCGAGGACATCGCCGTCGCCGTCGCCGCCGCGCTCGGGGGAGCGGTATCGGTGTCCGTGTCAGTTTCCGTGTCAGTGCCGGTGCCGGTACCGGTGCCGCGCGCAGCGTGGGCGCGGGCGTGGGTTTCGAAGCGCGTGCTTGTTGTAGGAGGGGACTGGGGATTTGGAGTGAGGGGGCGAGAGTTGGCCAGGTCGGGAGGGGCCCTGGCGAAAAAGGGGAGAAAAAGCGGGCATGGTGTGGTCGTGGCGGGGATAGGGTTGTGAGTTATCAGGTACCTGGTACTCGTTACTGTATAGCAGTGGGAAAACAGCAAGAATCGGGCTCCCGCTGGCAACGCCGGAGCGCTTCTCACACAGGTCAGATAGATCAAGACTTGTTGGCGGAAAGTGCTCTCTGCGGGTGTTCTCAAGTTGGCAGTACGAGCTATTAATAAAGCAATCGTGCGACACCATGGGTAGAGATACCTGGTGGCTCTACCGCGATTTATGCAACACCTCTTAATGGCAACTATAGGATTTACACAGATGATCTAGATCGTGATCTACGTAGATGATCTATGTGTCCGTTGGGTGTGTTAGTACTGTCTGTAGCCACGTCGTTCTTCTGTAGGATCAACGGATCCAAAAGTGGCAAATCTATATTCTAAAGATATGCTGTCGACACATCAGCTTGCCCAAGGTCGAACATTAATTGGTGCGCACTACTGCACACACCGAACAGAAGAGATGACCGTTACATGATGACCGTTACATGATGACCGTTACATGATCTAGATTTTTTTGGGGGAAATAGACCCATGATCTTATAATTGTTAGTGATCTGTACGACCAAACAATGTTTGCCGGCGGAATCTGTATGGTACGGCTCTTGAAGGCTCCACTTCAACAAGAGCGTCGTGCCTCAAAACACGGTTACTGTAGTTGCTGCGAGAAGAGGACTTCGGCCCATCCAACAGGTTCGCCTAAACATGGTATCGCATGATTGCTTTATATGTCGTAGCCCGTACTGCTTCCTAATCTGAGAAAACCCGCAGAGAGCAGTTTCCGGCAAGACCGTTGTACTGTACAAGACAATATTAACACTACTACTGTAGCACTATGAATACTGTAAACATCGGACAGATAGATCATCTAGATCATCTAGATCATCTAAATCATCTAAATCGTCTAGATCCTATAGTTGCCATTCAGAGATGTTGGGCAGATCGAGGTCCAGCCACCAGGTTTGCCTAACCATGGTATCGCACGATAGCTTCAGCTCGTACTGCCAATCTGAGAACACTCTTAGACAGCGAGCAGTTTCCGCCTAGATCGGAGACGGTCTCTCTCTCTCTGTGGGTGTTCGCAGCTTGAAAGTACGAGCTGGAGATCATACGATACCATGGCAAGGCAAACCTGGTGGCTGGACCTCGATTGGCCCGACATCTCGCGATGGCAACTAGGGAATCTAGATGATCTAGATGGTCTATCTGTAGATGATCTAAAGGATCTATCTGTAGATGATCTAGATGGTCAATCTGTAGATGATATATCTGTGCCACGTCTCGTCCTAGCAGAAATTGCTTTCTGCGGATGTTCTCAGACTGGCAGTACGAGATGAAGCAGTCATACGATACCATGGTAAGGCGCACCCGGTGACTGGACCTCAATTGGCACAACACCTCTTAATGGCAACTATGGGATCTACTGTAGACCATCATCTGTCCGATATGTACATTACTACAGTAATAGCGTCTGTTGTCAAGTGCTTTATTGACTGGAACAACTGGTCCAAAACTGTGAATGAAAACTGGGAATGAGAATATGCCGTCGACACATACATCAGCTTGAACAAAAAGGTCTAACAGGTCCAACAGCCGATCACGTGAAAACACCGCAAAAATCTCCCAGCGAAAACCCCGCCCACGGCCCCCGGCCTGCGAACGCCTGCAGCACTATTCTACTGTACTGCAACACTACCGTATACCGTAAAAAGGTATACCGTAAAGAGGTAAAGACCGTTGAGTTCGTTCGCACAGGGGTGCGTTTTCAGCGTTTGATTTTTCGGCAACGGTACACGGTAAGGGTGCAATTTTACCGAACATGTTCAATTTTCGGAAGGGTCTCGACCAGATATTTCCGAAAACGCATTGTTCGGTATTGACAACCTTCCCGTTCGGAAAAAAAGGTGTGCTGAAAAACCGTTACACTCCTGTGCGAACTCAACGATCGCTCTTTACGGTACTCCAGGACTCCAGGTCGTGTTTGTCGTATATGGCATTGCATTGCCTGCTCTGCTTACTGCATTGCAGCGTAGTATCTCTTGTGTCGTAGTTTTGTGACCACAGAACTGGTACCTTTTTAGCTTTTTAGGATGAAGAATCGGCACGGACACTGGGTGTGCTAAATGTCGACGGGTAGAAAGGACGGTTTAATGTGAAGAATACACACACATGTGGCGGTAAGCGACAAAGCACATAATATCACAATGACACCGAGAGCCACAGCTGGTTGCCGGCTTTAGTCATGCAGCCGCCGCCAAAACGTCTCAGCGAAGACTCCCCCCAACAACCCAACTTGCAAACGCCTGCAAGGTGTTATACTGTACTGCAAACACTATTCTACCGCACCGCAACAATATTCTACTGTACTGCAACAGTATCATATTACTGCAAGCACTATTCTACTGTACTGCAAACATTTTTCTACTGTACTGCAAAAACTATTCTACTGTGTACTGCAAACACTACATTCCATGTTGCGAAAAGCGACAAATCGCACAAATGACCTGACATCGAGCAACAATATTCTACTGTACCGCAACAGTATCATATTGTACTGCAAACAAGATTCTACTGTACTGCAAACATTTTTCTACTGTACTGCAAAAACTATTCTACTGTACTGCAAACACTATATTCCATGTTGCGAAAAGCGACAAATCGCACGAATTACCTGACATCGAGCCAAAGCTGGTTGGTCCCCTCAGTCATGCAGAACACCTTGTCCCATCGACTGGGGCTGGCAAAGTCCTGTTCATTCCACATAACCTATCATGGATTACAGAGGCGTTTGTAGGAAGGGGGAGGACGGAAGAGTCATCGAGTCGGAAAAATGATACCGTACGTAATTTTCATAACAAAGCTCCCCTCCGGGACATGCCTATAGGGACTGGCGCCGGAACTAACTGAAAAAACGCCCCAACATATGACGGAAGAAGCAACAGCCGTACACATGCTGTGTGATACCATAATATACAAGCAAACGGGTCAAAATACAAGCCGCTTTTGATGCAACTGAAATGCATGGTGCAGATTGATAAAATACGTAGTATAGTACAAGGATGGTTCCTCCGCGGGATGTTTTAGACTTGAAGTCCCGGGGGTGTAGCAAGTTGAAAAAGGGGAGCACCATCACCATCAGGCGTCCCCACTGTGTATATACTCCGACTACTCGTACTACTACTGTATGCTGCTTTTAACAGGATGATGAGGTTCGACGACGACGTGTGCCTGCTTGTAAAATTGTACGTGGAAATGTGAACAAAATTGCATGGGTCTCCTCGTGAACACTGCGCACACATACGAACACCTTAGCACCGTGGTTGTGCCACAAAAGGCCAAAGTATGA
Organism: Saccharina japonica; assembly: GCA_008828725.1. Taxonomy (NCBI): domain Eukaryota; class Phaeophyceae; order Laminariales; family Laminariaceae; genus Saccharina; species Saccharina japonica. Next base: position 683,850 of record MEHQ01000832.1, on the reverse strand, counting down.
AGCGGTGATGCTGTTGTACTGCTGTTGTATTGCTGTTGTACCGTCTACCGCGGCTGCGCGGTTGCTTTCGATAAAGCGGAGCAAGTGTGCGATCGTATCGTCGTTATCCTGCCCCTGCTGAGATTACGTGAAGGATGTCTTCGTTCCTACTTTCTAGATTGACAGAAAACACGGCACACACACGCACGCACGCACACACATACGTATGCACCGTCCGTGGCGGTCACAATAGGAAGGGACTGATGTGCCACTGCTGCTATTCCGTGGCAACCCCATAGTAGGCAGTTCCACGGACAGCGTATTCGGGCATGCTACAGCAGAAGCGACCAGCAGCAGAGAAGCGAGAGGCACAATCTTGAAATGTGTGGGGTTTGCATTGTCCTGGCAGGCTCTAGCTCGGCGGAAACATACCCCGTAGTAATTTACTTGCTAGTTTTTTGTGCGACTTTGAACGCCCAGAGCACCGGCCACGGACCTCGGCCGGGGCCAAAACCTTGAGGCGTGTGTACACGCGGGCCTCCTGCGTGCCCCGCGGCCGAGAGCACGAGAAAACACCCCCGGCCGAAAGAGAAAAAAATGTCCATGTCCAAAAAAAGTCCATTTGATAAATATAATACTGCTGTGCTACCGTAGGGCCGTGAGGCCTTGCACACAGGGACAATGCTGCCCGGGGATAAGCGACTTGCACATAGGGACAATGCCACAGCCACGCAGAAACTCCCTTCAGAAAAGACAACACGCCTGTAAGAAATAGGAGACCTGACTGCTCAATGTTACTAAAGAATAAGCGGCATTCATGTTACTTTAATTAATAAGTAGATAAATAGAACAGTTTGCGGGCGAGGGGGGCCGCGAATTGATTTCCTACGAGAGTGCTCAAGTTTCTAAACACTAGTAACACTACTGTAGTAATAGTAAGAGTCGTGAGCGAATGGCGGCTGTTGTTATTAACACGGGCCGAATGGCGGCTGCCACGGCGTCTCTTTTTTCGATCCGTGGCCCGATCTCTCAAAGTCTCCTTCCGTCCGTCGAGTGGAGTGGCTTACTAATAGCAAGCACGGCGCCAAGCACGCGTCTTTCAAATGTTAACCCATCCGGACATTACACCCGTATGATACATTTATCGTAAAAAAAATACACACTATTCGAGTACCTGGTATGAATTGTACGAGATGGCATACCACTGCTCGTTAGTACCGCTCCCTTGCGTACTTGTACTGCGATGCATCTACGATTTCGTACTTGTCTTGTTTATTTACATCGAGAATGTTTTTTGATTAGCCTGTCTTACGACCGTGGGCTAGACATCATATTGATACTATTTATACTATTAATACTGTAAGACCATCATCATCATCATCATCATCATCATCATCATCATTAGTACGCCCTATAGTTGACCATTGATTCATTCATGGGTGCTACAGGGTCAGGGCATCTCAGCATTTCAGAATTTCAGCATATACACACTCGGCGCCGACACGGGCGCATAATCGGAAGGATTCCTGACGCAGGACTCAGCCATCAACACATCGGACAGATAGATCATCTACAGATAGATAATCTACAGATAGATCATCTAGGCCATCTAGATTGTCTAGATCATCCAGATCCTTGCCTGCCGTTACAAAATGTTGTGCAGGGCCTGCATCGTACAGATCCAGTCCAGGCAACACGAGCTACTGCTGTAGATCATACAGATTATACGGCCCCCACCCGGCAAGATGAGCTAGATCATACAGATAATACAGATCATACAGATCATACACATCATACTTATTGTCTGCCCTGAAAGATCTAGTTCATCAAGTGGAAATAATCTATCTGACCTGTTAGTGATCTTCCCGATGTAGTCCAACCACAACCATCCAACAGCAGCACCAATCAGCCTTCGCATGTGCACAGCAGCGCTGACATAATCAATAATCTAAACACGGTCGTGATAAAGCCTTTTCTTTCCTGTTCCTTTCACACACCATACCGTATCACGCTGGGTGATAACACACACGGACTAGTTGCCAAGCTGAACTTTTCTGGACAACGGGTGTGATACAGTGCAACACGCCCAGCGACGCGTCTGTGCAAAAATATCGACGGTTTATTGCCAAAGCTATGTGCCACTTTCGTTCTGTGCCCCCCCTCCCCCCCCTGTGCTGCATCTCGAAATGCATATGTGGCCAATGGTCAAATGACGTAAGGCAAGTAACAAACCAAGTACCCCCCCCTTGTTGGAGACTAAATCGGCTCGTTAGGTCATCCTAGGGGTGCATTATCTTATCACTTTCCACCCGTGTGATATACGGTATCGTACGGTAATAAATAACCCTAGCCATAAGGCCGCCACGTCCTTCCTTCCTTCCTTCCTTTCCCACTCTTTGACCCTGACCTTGCAAGACAGCTCCGCTGGCGGTAACGCCTCCTCTCCGTGCGACTCCTGCACGGCAGCGCGCGCCACTCCCCCCGCCCCGACCCCGGCGCCCAGCGGCACCCCCACCGGTGCCTTGCCCGGAGACAACGCCGCTCGAATGATGGTGGCCTGCAAGCGCTCTAGGCTAACAGCGACGCGGATCGTGCCTCTGCCCAAGCAGCGGCTCCACCACGAGCCCCTGGGACGGACACGAGGCAATCGCGCGCAAGGATGAGATGCATGAAGCAATGGCGTACGAGGTTACGATGCAAGAAGCAAAGGTGTACGAGGTCATGATACGCGAGGCAGTGATGCACGGGGGCTATGGTTGCACGAGGTCATGGCACACGAGGCACGAGGCAATGCCAGAAGTACTGATGCACGAGGTAATTATATACATGGTGATGCACGGGGTTATGATGCACGAGGCAGTCGATGCACGAGGCCCTGACTTGCGAGGTTATGATGCAAGAAGCAAAGATGCACGAGGTGATGACGCATAGAGTGGAAGGATGCGAGGGGTGCAGGGCAGCGTGACGCGCTCTGCGACAAGCTTGCCATTCATACCCCCCAGGCAAAGGTCTACCGCTGTCTGCAAGATATATGTAAGCATGTACCTGAATAGCCTCCTAACGATACCATGTTGCATACCAGGTGCCGACCCCGTCCGTTCCCTTGACGACGACATATTCCGCCGGCGGTGGCCCCCGTACAGACCTCCACCTGGTCCACTGTAACTATAAACTCGTTTTGAGCTGGTCGGTGTTACTTGCTCGGTTCCTTGCACGGTGGCAAACTTCTGTTTTTCTTTACGCGTAGAGTGTGCTTATGTTATTCGTTCTTGGCCGGTGGCTGCGTACGAGTACGTAGTAGCTGGAGCGAGGAACGAGCGAAAGCCTGCTGTGCTCTCCCCTTTCAGCTTGCGACACCATCGGGATTTCAAGGCAACCTCCATCATCCCGAAGGGGAACCTTGTGACGTATACGAGCGTATACCTACCGGCTGTGAGGTCCAGGACTTCGTCGAAACTCAACATGTCGCCGCAAGAGTCACATTGGGTATACTACTATTAATATGAATAGTATAGCAGCCACCGTATACGCAAATATCCCATCTCTATCAGCTCTATCAGCTCTATCAGTCCGTATAAACGTCAACGACCACGTGGCGAGAGCGAGGGATCGATTGCTCCATGAGTTTTGCTTCACCATGTTAACATTTTACCAGCACCCCCCCCCCCCCCGCAACAGAATATCGAATGGGGTTTTTGATGAGTGGGTTTGCCGGCGTTTTTTTTTTTTGGCGCGGCCATGCCCAGCACTTTCGACAGCCTACCAAATACTCCTCGTCGTGGCGCTATCCGACCCGGCAACACTCGGTCCAAAATCGCAGCCCGCCATAAACAGGTCATACAAACCTCGTAGGACTCGCGATGGAAGTATCACATGATGTCACACACAACTTTCAAGTATGAGTTTCTACGAAATCCTCGATCTCAAAGCTGTTGTTTAAAATACACATAGAAATAGCTCTCAGTTCTCAGTACAGGTATAATAACGAGTGCGGTATGGCACTACTACACCTGGCATGTGATATCTGTACGTGACACGTGACAACAAAAGATAGTACGAGTATGAGTAAGCTGTCGTCATATGTATATATATGACACTCGAGCAGCAGGATCTTTGTAACTGTCGCCAACTTGTGTGCGTTGATGAACGCATCCGGCATCTCGAAACACCACTTTTTTGGTGCCGTCAAAAGAGTATCATACAGCTCTAAAGGTTCCGTTTATAGTACCGGTATGCGCCAGCTAACAATACCGGCACAATGACGGCAACCCGGCGCTACCCCGCGCAACTGCCATACTGGTTAATCCCATCTGCTGTGCCAAGCGATTTCACAGGCACTGTAGCGAGCAGCCAGCACTACTCAACCGGCACTATAGAGGGACCACTACTGTATTATAAACCACACTAGCATTCGCTACATACGTACGTAATACCAATACACACGCACTTGGGGTCTCGCAGTTTCAAGTCGGCTGGAACCGTGGAAGAGCCGAGCGCTCGCAGCTGAGCCGAAGACATCCGGCAGATCCCGATCAGCTTGTTGCCCCCAATCACCGCCCCCTGTACCCTCCGCAGCGCTCCCCGCTGGAAGCATCGGGACACGAAGCTCACATCGAACAGTCGGTCGTCTTGCAAGGGAGGAGAGGCGAGAGGGGGGGGGAGCAAGAGGCGCGACGGGCGAGGGCGAGAGCGAGGGAAACGGCATGGGAAGGATAAGGATCTACGTAGCAGTACATCACGCTCGTGTTTCACGAAACATCCAACAACACTAACAAACCCAGCACTACTCTGGACATGAATATAAGGACCGATTAGGTATTATATTGAATACCTAAACCGTTTTTACATTTCCGCCCAGAGTGATTTGTACCAGGGGTACAAGCGAGAAAACAAAAGGCGTGTACTGCCATGTATATACTGCTCGTCAACCATGAAGACATGAGAGTGCCTCGGCGCTGAGGCGGGCAGATTAGCTGCCACGAGTACACAGGGAGACACGGAGAGTTTAACCTAAAGGCCGACGAGTGCCAAACATCGCTCATCCGGTCTCCGGGTTGCCCGTAAAATTCCCGGTGCGTTGCCTGAGAGTCCAAAATATGCCAAATTCCTCAACGAATTCCACCCGAGTACTCTGTTGCCGTGTTTAATACCACCGCGAGTCTCGATTATCACATATGGGGTAGACAGACACCCCCGGCCCCCGCCCCATCCGGAACATCCTACCGCGCCAACATGCAGCCGGTAGGCAGCCCACGCCTCACGTAAACACTACCAGGCATCTCCACGCTTCGAGGATGCAACACAACTGTTTGTTGTTTCAAGCCGGATCCTGCACCACTACCACACCTCACAAGAAGAAAAAACTCACCGAACAAGTCGTTAGGCTGGCTGGTGCTTCCCCTCCTCTCCTCCCCGTTCCCCTCCTCGTCCTCGTCCCGCGTGTACTCATCCCACACCTCGAGCACCACCTCGATGCCTCGCCGCCGGCAGGCTCCGCATCGCCCGCACGCCCCTGGGAGGGCTCTGCCGCGGCCAATCCAACCTCCGGCTGCCACCCCTTCCCCGTCCGCTGCCACAGCAGCGGCTTCCGAGGGACAAGAAGCCGACGGGGGTTGCTTGTCATCATCGATGTTGTTGGTACTGTTTCTGTTTGCTATTTTCTTTTTTTCGTGGCAGTCGTCGTCGTCGGTAAGGTCGCCTTCGCCGTCGGAAGGGTTTGAGCTGTCGTCGTCCTGGGGCGGGTCGGGGTCGGCGAGGTCGGACCGGACGAGAAAGTTTTGGTTCCACTCCGGACGGCGCGTCTTGCGGTCGGCTTTCGTGGCCCCCACCTATGTTTGCGGTTTTGTGCGGTAGAGTTAGAGAGGGGAGGGGGGGGGCGCTGTGTCAGTAGACAAGTAAGAGACCAGCAAGAGCGTGATGCGGGCGGCCCTAGCGGCAGCACCGCGCGCAGCTCGGGCAGCCGCGATGAGGCTTGAATCAATTCGCTGCACATTTTTGTTTTTATCACATTTTGACGGAAGGCGATCTAGGTGACGACGTATATCACGACCCAAACGACGATTTTGATCACGATTCAGATCGCGAGCTAGTTGTCGATTTGGGTCACACGTCTAGTTGACGATTTGGATAACGATCAAAATGACGATTTCGATGGCGATCTAGATGGCGATCTAGATGGCGATCTAGATGGCGATCTAGATGGCGATCTAGATGGCGATCTAGATGGCGATCAAAGTGACGATGTTGATCACGATCTAGATCGTGTAGATCCTCTGTCGGTGCATGCAGCTTGTTCCTTCTCAACCTCGCTCTCTCTGTCTCCTCTTTTTCCCTCCCTCTCTCACTTCATCTCTCCGCCCCCTCCGCCCCCCCCCACCTCTCTCTCTCGCTCACCCCCCCCTCCCCTCTCTAACTCTACCGCACAAAACCGCAAACATAGGTGGGGGCCACGAAAGCCGACCGCAAGACGCGCCGTCCGGAGTGGAACCAAAACTTTCTCGTCCGGTCCGACCTCGCCGACCCCGACCCGCCCCAGGACGACGACAGCTCAAACCCTTCCGACGGCGAAGGCGACCTTACCGACGACGACGACTGCCACGAAAAAAAGAAAATAGCAAACAGAAACAGTACCAACAACATCGATGATGACAAGCAACCCCCGTCGGCTTCTTGTCCCTCGGAAGCCGCTGCTGTGGCAGCGGACGGGGAAGGGGTGGCAGCCGGAGGTTGGATTGGCCGCGGCAGAGCCCTCCCAGGGGCGTGCGGGCGATGCGGAGCCTGCCGGCGGCGAGGCATCGAGGTGGTGCTCGAGGTGTGGGATGAGTACACGCGGGACGAGGACGAGGAGGGGAACGGGGAGGAGAGGAGGGGAAGCACCAGCCAGCCTAACGACTTGTTCGGTGAGTTTTTTCTTCTTGTGAGGTGTGGTAGTGGTGCAGGATCCGGCTTGAAACAACAAACAGTTGTGTTGCATCCTCGAAGCGTGGAGATGCCTGGTAGTGTTTACGTGAGGCGTGGGCTGCCTACCGGCTGCATGTTGGCGCGGTAGGATGTTCCGGATGGGGCGGGGGCCGGGGGTGTCTGTCTACCCCATATGTGATAATCGAGACTCGCGGTGGTATTAAACACGGCAACAGAGTACTCGGGTGGAATTCGTTGAGGAATTTGGCATATTTTGGACTCTCAGGCAACGCACCGGGAATTTTACGGGCAACCCGGAGACCGGATGAGCGATGTTTGGCACTCGTCGGCCTTTAGGTTAAACTCTCCGTGTCTCCCTGTGTACTCGTGGCAGCTAATCTGCCCGCCTCAGCGCCGAGGCACTCTCATGTCTTCATGGTTGACGAGCAGTATATACATGGCAGTACACGCCTTTTGTTTTCTCGCTTGTACCCCTGGTACAAATCACTCTGGGCGGAAATGTAAAAACGGTTTAGGTATTCAATATAATACCTAATCGGTCCTTATATTCATGTCCAGAGTAGTGCTGGGTTTGTTAGTGTTGTTGGATGTTTCGTGAAACACGAGCGTGATGTACTGCTACGTAGATCCTTATCCTTCCCATGCCGTTTCCCTCGCTCTCGCCCTCGCCCGTCGCGCCTCTTGCTCCCCCCCCCTCTCGCCTCTCCTCCCTTGCAAGACGACCGACTGTTCGATGTGAGCTTCGTGTCCCGATGCTTCCAGCGGGGAGCGCTGCGGAGGGTACAGGGGGCGGTGATTGGGGGCAACAAGCTGATCGGGATCTGCCGGATGTCTTCGGCTCAGCTGCGAGCGCTCGGCTCTTCCACGGTTCCAGCCGACTTGAAACTGCGAGACCCCAAGTGCGTGTGTATTGGTATTACGTACGTATGTAGCGAATGCTAGTGTGGTTTATAATACAGTAGTGGTCCCTCTATAGTGCCGGTTGAGTAGTGCTGGCTGCTCGCTACAGTGCCTGTGAAATCGCTTGGCACAGCAGATGGGATTAACCAGTATGGCAGTTGCGCGGGGTAGCGCCGGGTTGCCGTCATTGTGCCGGTATTGTTAGCTGGCGCATACCGGTACTATAAACGGAACCTTTAGAGCTGTATGATACTCTTTTGACGGCACCAAAAAAGTGGTGTTTCGAGATGCCGGATGCGTTCATCAACGCACACAAGTTGGCGACAGTTACAAAGATCCTGCTGCTCGAGTGTCATATATATACATATGACGACAGCTTACTCATACTCGTACTATCTTTTGTTGTCACGTGTCACGTACAGATATCACATGCCAGGTGTAGTAGTGCCATACCGCACTCGTTATTATACCTGTACTGAGAACTGAGAGCTATTTCTATGTGTATTTTAAACAACAGCTTTGAGATCGAGGATTTCGTAGAAACTCATACTTGAAAGTTGTGTGTGACATCATGTGATACTTCCATCGCGAGTCCTACGAGGTTTGTATGACCTGTTTATGGCGGGCTGCGATTTTGGACCGAGTGTTGCCGGGTCGGATAGCGCCACGACGAGGAGTATTTGGTAGGCTGTCGAAAGTGCTGGGCATGGCCGCGCCAAAAAAAAAAAAAAACGCCGGCAAACCCACTCATCAAAAACCCCATTCGATATTCTGTTGCGGGGGGGGGGGGGTGCTGGTAAAATGTTAACATGGTGAAGCAAAACTCATGGAGCAATCGATCCCTCGCTCTCGCCACGTGGTCGTTGACGTTTATACGGACTGATAGAGCTGATAGAGCTGATAGAGATGGGATATTTGCGTATACGGTGGCTGCTATACTATTCATATTAATAGTAGTATACCCAATGTGACTCTTGCGGCGACATGTTGAGTTTCGACGAAGTCCTGGACCTCACAGCCGGTAGGTATACGCTCGTATACGTCACAAGGTTCCCCTTCGGGATGATGGAGGTTGCCTTGAAATCCCGATGGTGTCGCAAGCTGAAAGGGGAGAGCACAGCAGGCTTTCGCTCGTTCCTCGCTCCAGCTACTACGTACTCGTACGCAGCCACCGGCCAAGAACGAATAACATAAGCACACTCTACGCGTAAAGAAAAACAGAAGTTTGCCACCGTGCAAGGAACCGAGCAAGTAACACCGACCAGCTCAAAACGAGTTTATAGTTACAGTGGACCAGGTGGAGGTCTGTACGGGGGCCACCGCCGGCGGAATATGTCGTCGTCAAGGGAACGGACGGGGTCGGCACCTGGTATGCAACATGGTATCGTTAGGAGGCTATTCAGGTACATGCTTACATATATCTTGCAGACAGCGGTAGACCTTTGCCTGGGGGGTATGAATGGCAAGCTTGTCGCAGAGCGCGTCACGCTGCCCTGCACCCCTCGCATCCTTCCACTCTATGCGTCATCACCTCGTGCATCTTTGCTTCTTGCATCATAACCTCGCAAGTCAGGGCCTCGTGCATCGACTGCCTCGTGCATCATAACCCCGTGCATCACCATGTATATAATTACCTCGTGCATCAGTACTTCTGGCATTGCCTCGTGCCTCGTGTGCCATGACCTCGTGCAACCATAGCCCCCGTGCATCACTGCCTCGCGTATCATGACCTCGTACACCTTTGCTTCTTGCATCGTAACCTCGTACGCCATTGCTTCATGCATCTCATCCTTGCGCGCGATTGCCTCGTGTCCGTCCCAGGGGCTCGTGGTGGAGCCGCTGCTTGGGCAGAGGCACGATCCGCGTCGCTGTTAGCCTAGAGCGCTTGCAGGCCACCATCATTCGAGCGGCGTTGTCTCCGGGCAAGGCACCGGTGGGGGTGCCGCTGGGCGCCGGGGTCGGGGCGGGGGGAGTGGCGCGCGCTGCCGTGCAGGAGTCGCACGGAGAGGAGGCGTTACCGCCAGCGGAGCTGTCTTGCAAGGTCAGGGTCAAAGAGTGGGAAAGGAAGGAAGGAAGGAAGGACGTGGCGGCCTTATGGCTAGGGTTATTTATTACCGTACGATACCGTATATCACACGGGTGGAAAGTGATAAGATAATGCACCCCTAGGATGACCTAACGAGCCGATTTAGTCTCCAACAAGGGGGGGGTACTTGGTTTGTTACTTGCCTTACGTCATTTGACCATTGGCCACATATGCATTTCGAGATGCAGCACAGGGGGGGGAGGGGGGGCACAGAACGAAAGTGGCACATAGCTTTGGCAATAAACCGTCGATATTTTTGCACAGACGCGTCGCTGGGCGTGTTGCACTGTATCACACCCGTTGTCCAGAAAAGTTCAGCTTGGCAACTAGTCCGTGTGTGTTATCACCCAGCGTGATACGGTATGGTGTGTGAAAGGAACAGGAAAGAAAAGGCTTTATCACGACCGTGTTTAGATTATTGATTATGTCAGCGCTGCTGTGCACATGCGAAGGCTGATTGGTGCTGCTGTTGGATGGTTGTGGTTGGACTACATCGGGAAGATCACTAACAGGTCAGATAGATTATTTCCACTTGATGAACTAGATCTTTCAGGGCAGACAATAAGTATGATGTGTATGATCTGTATGATCTGTATTATCTGTATGATCTAGCTCATCTTGCCGGGTGGGGGCCGTATAATCTGTATGATCTACAGCAGTAGCTCGTGTTGCCTGGACTGGATCTGTACGATGCAGGCCCTGCACAACATTTTGTAACGGCAGGCAAGGATCTGGATGATCTAGACAATCTAGATGGCCTAGATGATCTATCTGTAGATTATCTATCTGTAGATGATCTATCTGTCCGATGTGTTGATGGCTGAGTCCTGCGTCAGGAATCCTTCCGATTATGCGCCCGTGTCGGCGCCGAGTGTGTATATGCTGAAATTCTGAAATGCTGAGATGCCCTGACCCTGTAGCACCCATGAATGAATCAATGGTCAACTATAGGGCGTACTAATGATGATGATGATGATGATGATGATGATGATGATGGTCTTACAGTATTAATAGTATAAATAGTATCAATATGATGTCTAGCCCACGGTCGTAAGACAGGCTAATCAAAAAACATTCTCGATGTAAATAAACAAGACAAGTACGAAATCGTAGATGCATCGCAGTACAAGTACGCAAGGGAGCGGTACTAACGAGCAGTGGTATGCCATCTCGTACAATTCATACCAGGTACTCGAATAGTGTGTATTTTTTTTACGATAAATGTATCATACGGGTGTAATGTCCGGATGGGTTAACATTTGAAAGACGCGTGCTTGGCGCCGTGCTTGCTATTAGTAAGCCACTCCACTCGACGGACGGAAGGAGACTTTGAGAGATCGGGCCACGGATCGAAAAAAGAGACGCCGTGGCAGCCGCCATTCGGCCCGTGTTAATAACAACAGCCGCCATTCGCTCACGACTCTTACTATTACTACAGTAGTGTTACTAGTGTTTAGAAACTTGAGCACTCTCGTAGGAAATCAATTCGCGGCCCCCCTCGCCCGCAAACTGTTCTATTTATCTACTTATTAATTAAAGTAACATGAATGCCGCTTATTCTTTAGTAACATTGAGCAGTCAGGTCTCCTATTTCTTACAGGCGTGTTGTCTTTTCTGAAGGGAGTTTCTGCGTGGCTGTGGCATTGTCCCTATGTGCAAGTCGCTTATCCCCGGGCAGCATTGTCCCTGTGTGCAAGGCCTCACGGCCCTACGGTAGCACAGCAGTATTATATTTATCAAATGGACTTTTTTTGGACATGGACATTTTTTTCTCTTTCGGCCGGGGGTGTTTTCTCGTGCTCTCGGCCGCGGGGCACGCAGGAGGCCCGCGTGTACACACGCCTCAAGGTTTTGGCCCCGGCCGAGGTCCGTGGCCGGTGCTCTGGGCGTTCAAAGTCGCACAAAAAACTAGCAAGTAAATTACTACGGGGTATGTTTCCGCCGAGCTAGAGCCTGCCAGGACAATGCAAACCCCACACATTTCAAGATTGTGCCTCTCGCTTCTCTGCTGCTGGTCGCTTCTGCTGTAGCATGCCCGAATACGCTGTCCGTGGAACTGCCTACTATGGGGTTGCCACGGAATAGCAGCAGTGGCACATCAGTCCCTTCCTATTGTGACCGCCACGGACGGTGCATACGTATGTGTGTGCGTGCGTGCGTGTGTGTGCCGTGTTTTCTGTCAATCTAGAAAGTAGGAACGAAGACATCCTTCACGTAATCTCAGCAGGGGCAGGATAACGACGATACGATCGCACACTTGCTCCGCTTTATCGAAAGCAACCGCGCAGCCGCGGTAGACGGTACAACAGCAATACAACAGCAGTACAACAGCATCACCGCTTCATACTTTGGCCTTTTGTGGCACAACCACGGTGCTAAGGTGTTCGTATGTGTGCGCAGTGTTCACGAGGAGACCCATGCAATTTTGTTCACATTTCCACGTACAATTTTACAAGCAGGCACACGTCGTCGTCGAACCTCATCATCCTGTTAAAAGCAGCATACAGTAGTAGTACGAGTAGTCGGAGTATATACACAGTGGGGACGCCTGATGGTGATGGTGCTCCCCTTTTTCAACTTGCTACACCCCCGGGACTTCAAGTCTAAAACATCCCGCGGAGGAACCATCCTTGTACTATACTACGTATTTTATCAATCTGCACCATGCATTTCAGTTGCATCAAAAGCGGCTTGTATTTTGACCCGTTTGCTTGTATATTATGGTATCACACAGCATGTGTACGGCTGTTGCTTCTTCCGTCAKATGTTGGGGCGTTTTTTCAGTTGGTTCCTGCGCCAGTCCCTATAGGCATGTCCCGGAGGGGAGCTTTATTATGGAAATTATGTACGGTATCATTTTTCCGACTCGATGGCTCTTTATGTATCCTTTTTCCGACTCGATGGCTGTTCCGTCCTTCCCCTGCCTACAAACGCCTCTGTAATCCATGATAGGTTATGTGGAATGAACAGGACTTTGCCAGCCCCAGTCGATGGGACAAGGTGTTCTGCATGACTGAGGGGACCAACCAGCTTTGGCTCGATGTCAGGTAATTCGTGTGATTTGTCGCTTTTCGCAACATGGAATATAGTGTTTGCAGTACACAGTAGAATAGTTTTTGCAGTACAAAAGAAAAATGTTTGCAGTACAGTAGAATCGTGTTTGCAGTACAATATGATACTGTTGCGGTACAGTAGAATATTGTTGCTCGATGTCAGGTCATTTGTGCGATTTGTCGCTTTTCGCAACATGGAATGTAGTGTTTGCAGTACACAGTAGAATAGTTTTTGCAGTACAGTAGAAAAATGTTTGCAGTACAGTAGAATAGTGCTTGCAGTACAATATGATACTGTTGCAGTACAGTAGAATATTGTTGCGGTGCGGTAGAATAGTGTTTGCAGTACAGTATAACACCTTGCAGGCGTTTGCAAGTTGGGTTGTTGGGGGGAGTCTTCGCTGAGACGTTTTGGCGGCGGCTGCATGACTAAAGCCGGCAACCAGCTGTGGCTCTCGGTGTCATTGTGATATTATGTGCTTTGTCGCTTACCGCCACATGTGTGTGTATTCTTCACATTAAACCGTCCTTTCTACCCGTCGACATTTAGCACACCCAGTGTCCGTGCCGATTCTTCATCCTAAAAAGCTAAAAAGGTACCAGTTCTGTGGTCACAAAACTACGACACAAGAGATACTACGCTGCAATGCAGTAAGCAGAGCAGGCAATGCAATGCCATATACGACAAACACGACCTGGAGTCCTGGAGTACCGTAAAGAGCGATCGTTGAGTTCGCACAGGAGTGTAACGGTTTTTCAGCACACCTTTTTTTCCGAACGGGAAGGTTGTCAATACCGAACAATGCGTTTTCGGAAATATCTGGTCGAGACCCTTCCGAAAATTGAACATGTTCGGTAAAATTGCACCCTTACCGTGTACCGTTGCCGAAAAATCAAACGCTGAAAACGCACCCCTGTGCGAACGAACTCAACGGTCTTTACCTCTTTACGGTATACMTTTTTACGGTATACNAGAGAGAGAGAGAGAGAGAGAGAGAGAGAGAGAGAGAGAGAGAGAGAGAGTACTAGGTATACGGCTCTACCAGGTATGTTAAGTAGGAGATCGCGGTTTGACCCGATGATCCATGACCGACCGAGCCTGCACTAAAATCAGTATAATAAGGCCAAAAGATGTCTTGACGCGACCAAAAAGACCGGTCCCCTATAGAGACCTATGCCAGGTACTAACTACAGTATATATGAGTAGATGGTACCCGAGCATATCGTAGCATCTTTGGTCTCGAGAGCGCACGAGCTATACTTCGCGCGACTTTGACCCAAGGCATCACATATCACACACCATGTATGTGTGAACGAACAAAAGGACACACTTTGGACTTTGAATGCACTTTTGACACTCCGTCGGACCTTGTCGGTATGCTGCTCGTCGACGGATGATCTGTTTAGAGAGCACAGAACAAATATCTACGATGATATTATACCATTTTTAGTACAAAACTACTGCTGCTGTAGATTCTCCATCAAAGCAGCACTTGTTCTCGGAGCGAGGCAGAGGTAAAAGCGGCACCTATTACCTTGCAGGCACGGTGCACGGGAAACCTACAGAGTTGTGGGGTCGAGTAAGGGGTCATGTACGGCCTGGTTTCGGGACCAACAGCACTCGGGGAACCCTGGCGAACTGCTTGCTGCCTGGTGCAGCTGGCAAGACGTCATGGTTCTACGTTTTTGCTATGTACAATAGAACACAGGCGGAATCACAGCAGTTTGTTTGCCGTCAATCGATTAGCCGTACAGCATGCGATGCTCTAGAGTGTTGCTCCATACCTTCTCTCCGTTGAACTTGACGACCACGAACGGGTCGGGCATGCCAACAGCGCCGGAGGAGCGCGGCAACCCTCTGGCACTAACGACGTGGATTCTAAGAAGGGGGACCTCTCCATCCTCCTCGACGTTGATTTGATACGATCTCGAAGGTAGCACCCGTGGTCTCTTGAAGCTCATGCTTGAACACAAGAAGAGGCGAGGGCGTTCCCCTCACATATCCTCTGAGTCGTTCGTTGTACGTATCGAGTGGTGTCAAGGGGTGGTGAAGGCTGCGCAGGCAGGGCTGCGGTATCTGCCCGGTTGAGAATACGAAACAAACCAACCTCTACGTAAACACAAACGCCTCTTTCACGAACGGGGAACAAAAGCATTTTGAAACCGTAAAAAATACAAAAAGTCTTCTTCGCCGCACCTCGTGGTTCCAGCGTTTTTATCTCAAAATCCACCGTAACGGGGTAGACCCAACCTCATCCTGCTCTCCTGGGGTCGACCCCGTTTCGTGCAGTGCATTCTCAATGGCATCCGGTCCAAGCCCGTCCCACACTTTCATCGACTTGAACGCAAACCAAATCGTAAACGATGAAACAGCAAACCGTTTCGAATCGTCCCAAACCCCTGAAACAACTTTTTGCATCAATCTGTGCAAACCCCTGCACCATCGACGTTCTCAGTTCATAGTTCTCAGGTGGGATAAAGAGGGACTGCTGACAGCACGTGTTCTTGGACTTAGGTGAGACCGAATAGGTTGTGGGCCCGGCCATTTTATCCTGCACCTAGTGTGGTGTTGTTCGTGCAAACCAGCCTCGAATGTTCCAAACTTTCAACGTTTGATCCGGAGCTCCTATTCCTGCTGCTCTCATTGCGTGCTGTTCGACGTCTCTAACACGCAAGGGGTTCGGTAAGGGGCCTATGGTACTCGTAAGGTTTGCGGTGACCAGACCGCCCGCCACCCATGACGCATGCAATCTCTTGTTCGGTCCGCTCTTGTGTTCTAGATAATCAACTTGTCAATCGTGTCGATGCTGATACTGGTAGCTCACAAACCTGCTGTCTCACTTCTGTCGCGCAACGACGTAAACATTTCGCGTCCCGCTGACTGCTGCTGCTGTACATCCCATGTCGCACTCCAGAGGCCCCAATCAGGCCACCAATTCCTTTCTGTGAGAGGAAGTATGCTGTCCTCGGTTGCCCGCGGCGGGCAGCGCGTGGCGCGTGCCGTGCATGTAGCGGCGGCGGCGGCTCCTCCTACAGCTAAGCGGGTGCCCGCAGCAGCACGACGGAACATGGGGGGGCACGCAAGGCACATTGGGTTGCCGGGAGAGCACGTGCCAATCCACGTTGGCGAACTGCACAAGACGCTTGGGACGGTGTACCTGACGACGATGTTCTTGTGGATGATGTACCGGGCGAAGAACGACGGCCTTGTTCTTCTGGTAAGCTGAGACACGTCGGTCGGCGTGCGCTGGTGTAGTTGTGCCTGTCATGCTGAATTTGGTGTTGATGGCTTTGGCATACTCATATATACCCTGGTATACTCGTACCGCTGCTGTTCTCTTCTCTTTGGCACGTACAAGACGAAACGTGCTTGTTGACATCATGAAGGCATTTTGTCATTTTGAACGGATCCATACCGGAAATGCGATACTTCGAAGGACGGGGTTATAGGTGTAGTGTCGTGAGAATACGCTGTTTGTGGCTTGCCAAGCACGCACAGACAGACCGTACACGTGCACCCCGTCCCCTCGCCCCCCTCCAAGCCCGACGCTGTGAGCCCGAGCTCAAGGTGTGTTGACCACGCTAGATTTTCCCCTGGGTTTTTGAGTATGTAAAGCATGGTCGACTCTCGACTAGAGGTGGGCACCTTTAAGAAAAAAACCGGTTTAAACCGGTTTTTGGAAACCCAGCAGGCGTGCCCGAGTAGACGGTTTTTGGCAAAAAAAAACGCGGTTTTTCTGGCCGGTTTAAACCGGTTAACCGAAAACCGGAAAAAACCGGAAAAAACCGCGGTTAACCGGTTAACCGGTTTAAACCGGCAGAATCGGACCGACTCTTGACTGATTACACTGCTATGTACGGCAGTAGTAATATAGTACGGGTCGAAAATGACTTGGTTCTAGTGTCTGAATGACTTGGTAACTGCGTGTGGGCCGAGAACGATTATTTTTTGTGCGGGCGATATAAATTGACTTGATTTCAATGTGGGTATTGCCACGTGTTGTATGACTGGGTGAGACAGAGTATCCCCTTCCTTGCAGATTGGTCTATTAAGCATCCTTGGTGTTACTCACTTTCCGTAGAATCAAGCGTAGAAGAGAAGCAGCTTTTATTAATCCCCGAGCCAGATGACATCTGCCCCGGGACGGGCTTCAATTCAAGTATGGCCCTCCGATCTTATAAATACCCCGAATACGAATGCCATCCAAGTTATACGAAAAAGGACCAATTACCTATATGAGGTAATTACCAGCCTTCCAAGCCCATACCATTACAGTATCCGATTTGACTTGGTTTTTGTGTGCGGGTCGAAAAATACTTCGTTTTAGTGTAGGTGCTTGGAAATTACTTGGTTTTAGTGTGGGGGCATCGAAATTGTCTTGGTTTTAGAATAGAGATCAAAATTGGCTTGGTTGTAGTGTTAAGGTTAAAATTTTTAACTCGTTTTTTGTGTGGGGGATTGAAATATAATTTGCTTTTGTGCGGGGATAGTAATTGGCTTGACTTTTGTGCGGGGGGTCGAAATTGATTTGGTTTTTAGAGTCAGGGCCGAAAATGACTTGGTTTGAGTGTATGGATGGAAATTGACTGTTTTTTGTGTCAGGGCCGAAAAATACTTGGTTTTAGTGTCGGGGCATCGAAATTGCCTTGGGTTTCTAATTGGGATCGACATTGACTTGATTTTAGTGTTAGGGTCAAAACTAACTTGATTTTGTGTCATCGAAATTGACTTGGTTTTTGTTCGGGGGGTCTAACTTGATTGTTTTTTTTGTGTGCGGGCCGAAAATTAGATGTTTTCAGCGGGGAGATCGAAGTTCACTTGCTTTTTGTGTGCAGGCCGAAAATAATTTGGTTTTGGTGTGTGGTATGTGTATGTATATGCAGCGCCTTACCCTGTCGATCGTAGATCTGCTGCGCTCTCGACTGCCCACGAAAATCGCACTGCAGCAGCAGCAGCAATCAGTGTTGTTGTACCTGTGGCAGCAATGTCGTATATATAATGACTTGTACCTGAAACTCACGTCTCCCCGTAAAATATGATGTGCTGTTGTGCTGTTGTTGTACCATACCACCTCGTGTTCTATTAGTACGCTAACAGTGGCTCGGAATCCACTTACACATCATGTACTGGACGCATACATACCGTTATGTTCAATAGTTTGGAGGCGTTTCATGTTGCCATCCGGTTTAAACCGGTTTTCGGTTAACCGGTTTAAACCGGTTTTCGGTTAACCGGTTTAAACCGGCTGAAAAAAACCGGTTTAAACCGGTTTTTGGTTTTGAGAATAACGCCTCCTTGGCCGGTTTTCGGTTTTTAAATTTTCCCTCTAGGTGCCCACCTCTACTCTCGACCAACGACAGCAGTAGTAGTAACTACCTTGCCAGGTGTAACATACATGGTTACCTACTGCGTATGGTGCATGTAACCTGTACGGTAGTAGTTGGGGGTAACTTGTCCACCGCTTATCCTTGTATCCTTGTTCTGACCGCAGGTGTTGGTCGAGTCGACTGCTGCAAGTACCTGTACCTCGGGTACTTACGTATGTTTTACGAGTAGTACAGCACGTTTACGTCAAGGTCATACTCCACCCCGTTAGCTCTGACCACCTGCTTGAGCATAGGTTCTGTGCTCACGGGTAGTTGCAACCTTCATGCATCGAGCAAGCGAATTTTGAGACTTTACGTGTTGACATATTTTGCACACCGTCAGACTCCCATCAAGTCGCACATCGCGTATATACAGCAGATAAAAGTATATAATGAACCCGATGTAGGCGGGGCTGTGGTCTGTCGTAAGGGTTTCCCCATTTTCCGTTTGTGTTCACTCGAGCCGTTCTGCTGAGTTGATGGCAATTGATTGCGTCTAACAGAGTTACTTCGAAGAAAGGTTTATAGCTGTTGTTGAAATAGTACCATTACGAGGGAACACAGTACTATATATAGTAATAATAACCACTATCAAAGATACACGCATGTATCTGTTGCTGTTGCTGTTGTCGCCGTTGTTCGCCTGTTTCGAAGATGTGTAGGCGTGTAGGCCCACACCGTGTACAACATACAATGCGCACGTGTCAGGTTTGTGACCAAGATACATACGAGCACACACGTATATGATTACAGCAGCAGCAAGCAGTATCACATGTATTACGAGTACGGTTGCCAGTCTCCGTGGGCAGTGTGCGGAGCGCTCTCGACTCTTAAGACTTGGCAGTACGTCTGAGTTCCATCCTTCGACACAACGCTGCTGCTAAACTAATGTAACTCTTGGCATTACGCCTGACCCCCGTCCTTCGCTACAATGCTCCTAACATTCCGGCATCACGCAAAACTGCGACCGGCGGCCGTCCAGGCCGCCGGCGAAGCCCCTTGTATATAGTAATAATAATAATAGCAATCAGAACCGAAATTGTGTGTAACATACGGCGATATATGGTTTTTGGGTCCATCGTGGGTTCTGATTATATACTACTGTTAATATAGCCCCTCGTACTAGTATGAAGAAACGCGCCCTGTCGCGAAGAGGGTAAAGTCACTTTTTTGCTGTTTTCTAACCCGTAACGTATCCAACCCCTTTTAGTACTGCACTGCACATACACATATATCCAACACTACATCCAAGTAGAGCGTCCTCAAAACAGGAGTGCAGTCCAAACGGGGTTAACCTTCTACCAGGTACAAGATGGAGTATGACGGCATGCTGTCTCATGCATCCTCGTAGGGTGCATGCTCGACACCACAGCCGCCGTGGCGAGCACGGGTTGCTCTTGGTGTTGTGGTCAGGGGCGTACACGCCGCTGACCTTCCTCGCGTATTGCACCCCTTCTTGCAACCCGGCATCTCCCGGCATTTGCGTGTAACCTTCGGCCTACAACTTATTTGTACTCGTTGTAGTATTTTGCAGCTGGTATTTTGATGGTCCATCATGTTATACCTTTTGTACCTGCTGTAACCATAATGAATCGTACAATATAACTGCGTTAAGCCGGTTAGGGCCTGGCGTGCTGGTGGGGGAGAGAGCGGGGCTAGCGGGGAGTAAGCAGAGCAGAAGAGCGAGTGGGAGATATGGCGACCTAAGCCATTACTAAGTCGATGTTGTCGGCCGTTTCGTAGTCTCATTATAGCAGCACGTGTGGTGTGTTGCTTCGCGCTTGTCGTGCAACTCCTTCCTTGCAGTTGTAATAATTTAGACTGCCACTTAACGAAGCCCACCCAGTAGCCTGGACTGCGTCGTGCGGCCATTGCTGTGCGAGTAGCAACATTTTGCGTATTTCTATGTTTGCCTGTACTACGGGGGGGCATAGTAAAACATACTAATAGTGGTATAGTATTCAGAACCCACGATAGAACCAAAAACCATGTACCCCTCTACGTTTCCACATCATATTTGGTTCTGATTGCTACGTAGACGTCACTCCACTGTAAAGCAGCGCCAGTTAACGGCATTGGCGTGCTGTGCCTATACAGCCTTTTTACGAGGTTGGACGGTGTGTTTTCCAGGTGTTTTCTCTCTATACATCCCAGGTTTACGCGATAATCAAGTCCTCAAATAGTTGATCTTACTGCCCACTCGATGTTGTGTTGCTTCGTCAGGGGTTCGAGCACCCGTGGGACCACATGCACGAGCACGGCGACGGACACGACGAGCCAGTAATTTACCACTTCACCAAGATGGACGACGGCGACGAGGAGGAAGAGGAGGAAGAGGAGGAAGAGGAGGAGGACGAGGAGTAACGCATTCTAGTTTTTTTCTTGCTAGACATGAGTTTTGAGCTTCGGCCATTGCATTGGCTGCGGCTGTGAAGCACGCAGACATGCACGGTCGCATGACTTAGGAGGTTGATATTCGCTACTAGGCGGGTCAAGGCGCAGTGAAGCGCTGGTTGGTGAGACACCGTACACCACACCGGCAGGGGGGAGGGTAGGCAATAATCGGACTTGGTCATAGCAGTAAGTTTGTTTGGTCCCTATCGTCGGTAGGTTCTACTGTAGGGCAAAACGCTGACGCGTGTCGATTGTCCATCAGTTTTGTGGACGTCTCCTTTTTCGCTCGGCGTTATCGTGTCTGCACTCATGAGCATGGTGAGGCATCACACGGCGTTGCAGGCAGCGGTGCGCGCGCCGGTAACAAAAAAAAATCAAACACTTTCGTGACCAAAAGCAACAATTTCGGGGTCTCCCATTTGACCCTTCACCTATGCTGCCACAGCTAAGGCATTGTGCCCAGTTGTGCTGTCTTGGACTTTTGCGTACGTTTGGCGATGACGTCTTCTGGGTACAGTCGCCGTCGAACCATCATCATATCATCAAAACATCATACATTTAGCACCACCATTATCATCAAAGCATTATCATTAGTATATCACCATCGTTATCATCAACGCACCATCAACGCATCTCGCTGAGGGCTGAGGGTACGTGGCCGCCTTCAGTGCTGCGATGCATGCAACCTTCTACTATATGTCGGCGACCTCTGCCCATGACGCCTGGCCTGCATCAATTTGCCAAATATACTCTGTTTTTTCACGATTTGGATGCCTGTCCTCGCTGCTCCGTCCGGCTGCAATCAATCGTGCCATCGTTACCAAGGGCCTTCATTCGTTGTACCCCATCTCGGTATACTATCTGCCTTGCGCATGATGCATATACAAGCAATGCGTCCAGGACGAACCTAGCCGGCACCCAACTCACAAACACAAAACAACCGACGCCAAAAAAAACATTCGGTCGGACTCAGCTGTCTTCAGTCTTCCACGGCGTCGACTCGACCAGGTACTACTGTAGTTAATATCACGAGGGAACATAATGTAATCAAAACCAAATATGGTAGGTACACATAGGGGGATATGTAGTTTTTGGGCCAACCATGGGTTCTGATTATATACTAGTATTACTATGTAATACTATGCCCCCCCCGAAATACATACCATGTACATGGTAGGAAGAATGCTACTCTACTAGTGCTGTAGCAGTAGTGATGTAGTGATTACGAGCGAATCGAGAGATGCTATTTTCCACAATGGCGCCTATAATTTAGTGCCTTACCCTTCGCAGTGTCCTTAACGCCAACGCACATAGATGACGATAGTTACAAACAAAATCCACACACTGCTCGCGAGTTTCTACAGTAGCGAGAGAGACTCTACTCGTACAGTGCCCTGTCTTGCTCCTCTGTAGTCGCCGAATCCTTGCTGCTCGTTACCGGCCAAACTCTGCCTTGATCGGAGGTTGCACCTGGGGACAAGTGGGATTGCATGCATCGAGAGGCGATATTTGAGTGTTTTGAGACTGATAAATTGTGACGTGGGGAGAACATCTAACAATCGAAACGCACGGCGGAGCTAAGGTAGGGGGACCATTCCATGGCCATAACGTTTCTGACTAGTACTGGCTATCACTGGTTATTACTGACTGTCACTGACTATTACTGACTATCACTGACTATTACTGACTGTCACTGACTATCACTGCCTATTACTGTCACCGACTATTGCTGACTGCCACTGACTATTACTGACTATCCCTGACTATTTTTACGGGGGACCATAATAAATAGAACCTTAGTTACCGAGGCGGATAGACTCAGGTTGGTGTTTTTTGCGGTGTCGTGATGTCGTGAGTCTGTCGTCTGCTTGCGCTAGGATACCTTGATTATAGAATAGCGGAAACATGTCGAAAACAAATGACGACGACGATAACAGCATCAGCCGCACGAAGCAAGCACCCCGGGGCTGCTGCTAGCGCAAGGAGACGTGGATGTGCTCGAGCTGCAAGGCTAAGAACCGTACGACGCGCACGCGAGCAGGCAGCATGCTGATGGTGACACTGGTACTGGTAGCCGCTCTTCCTGTTCTGGACGCTTGGGGCGCGTGCCACGAGAGGGCATGCCTTGTTGTACGATGATAGATAGGACACGCCTTACAGCACTCTTGACCAAAACAAAATGGTTGGACTGACTACCACACTCCTCAATCGAGGCATGCCACATCGCTGGAATACTATCAATGGTTGTGCTGTACACGGTTTTTCGATATTTCGTCTCCCCGATACTCGGAAAATAACTGAATACCGTCCCCAAACCGATTCAACCATTTTGGGATACCGTGGGTCGAGGCCCATACGAGTCAAAACCAAGCTCCTTTTTGTGCTGTGGGCGTCATAAAAACATACCTGTTAAGACGGAAATGCATACGTATACGTATGTATACCTAGGTTGTGGCGTTGTTCATCGGGGTTGCTTCTTCACTTTTTGTCAAGGTCAAGGTCTGGGTGGGGGGTATAGAGCTCGTCAGGCGAACTCAGCTCAGAAAATATTACAGCAGGTGTACAGTATCCCTATCGTAGACTATGTTACACTCGTCGATCGTTTTTGATCGGTACACATGGCCCCCAATACCTGTAGTAGTATATAGGGTGCCAAGAGAATACTCTACGGTGAACGTACTTGGTAGGGTTAGTTAAGATTAATCCCACGGTATACCGTACAGGGGCGCCACGTTTAGTATTGGCCTTATGAGGCAATATTTTGTCACTGGGATTGTCACTGGGACCGGTTGAGCTCCTCATGTGACCAAACACCGATTAACACGATATGCTTCCTACCAGCATGTTACAGTAGATCACTAAAGTGCATGGGTGCTTGGCGCGTTGCCTCGCTCACGGAGAGTGGTAGTGGGTGGAGACCCAATACGTCATAAGGTGGTAGAAAGAGAGATATGAAATATAACGTATATTATCCGAGTCCAGCGCCACGAGAATAACCAAACGTCAGGGTATTTCGCCCCCTCATCCTGGGACCCTCAAAAGGCATCGACGTGTAAGTGAAATATGTCTATATGTGTGCATCCCATCCGGGGAAACGCAAACCCCGGCCCAATAGCTCAGTAGGTGAGTTGCAGTTACACAAATCACACTAGTCCGCACAATCAGACTTACCAGACATGGGTACGGCTATGACCAACGGTTATGACCAACGGCTATGACCAACGGCTATGACCAACGGCTCTGACCGGAAAGGTACTACAGTTGTTTTAGGAGTACTGTGGTAGCGCATACTATTAATAGTACAAATCTTGATCGGGTTGCGCGAACAAACGTTCTTCGAAACCGTATCATATCAAGTATGTCTCGGGTGAGATACTGAGCTGCTCATCATCATGTCAATAGACATATATATAGCTCAGAAAATACGGCACCACCCCCTACCTACCGTGGCACTGCTCGGAACGCGGTAAATTACGCAAGCAGGCGTTTTTTGTTGGTACCTTGTTCTTGCGCTCCTCGGGGATGGGCAAAGCGAGCTCTGACGGGTCGCAGGGCGGAGGCTCGTGTTTCGTGAAGAAAGGATGCCGCAAAGCCTCCGCCGCGCTGATACGCTTGTCCGGCCTCAACACCAGCAGCTGAAGCAACAGGTCCATGGCGTCGGGGGAGGCCGCAGACAGCACGGCGCCCAGATCGACCGGTTTCTGCGGCAAGAATTCCACGTAGTCCGGGAGGGCGCAGTGCTCCTGGAGGATCACGGGGGTGGGTTTATTGGAGGGGTGTTTTTTTGTGTAAGAAAAGCGCGACGAGATTTTTGGCTTGTCGACCATTCAATGTCCGATAGCATTGTCTTGCCTCACGGATAAAAATCGACGCAATCAATAGTCCACAACACCGAGAAACGAGGAAAAGAGAAAAGAAATTATGTGAGCGCGAGAAGGGCCAGTGGGCGGGGTAGAGCACCACTCTACCGCGCTGGTGTTGATGATGTATTGGGGTCGATTTGCGCGAGACTAGTGGACAATGCCACCATATAGGGGCGGTGGCTTATTTTCTGAGCTCCTCGCATGAGGTACGTACTCGATATCTCTCACCCGAAACATGCCTTCGAAGCTGTTTCGTTCGCGCAACCCGACCGAGATTTTTATGCGCTGTATGCGCTTTATGCGCTACCTACTCCTAAAACAAATCGTACACATACTACTCCTAAAACAAATGGTGTACCACTGTAGTAAAAATATCCTAACTAACCGGTTGTTACTCACTTGAGGAGCTCAACCCCATCATAAAATAAGAATTTTGCCCCAGAAGGCAAAAACAAACTGCAACCCCTACTGTACCTACCGTAGCATGAGTCTTAACGTTATACCAGGTAACTACTATCCGCATCATACTTCAGTGACGCATTGAGCAGCAGGAACAAGTCGGGGATCGGGGGCCGCGCGGCAAACAAAAACAGACGCAAGACGTCATCCGATCATGATTACGTACGTACGCCATCCGCCTTTTTCCTATCTACAAAACTCCGATGGCGTCTGTATACTCCGGTGTACATATGTAGCATGTCGTCACCGCCGCAGTTCATTCTATTCACGACGAATGGTGGCAAGAATCTCGATAGACATACCGTCGTCCCCGCAACATCACGCTTTGCTTCACCCCTTCAGATCTGCACCCAAGTTTTTGGGGACACACTACTCGGAATTAGTGTGGGATACCGTATTTTTTCGGTAGCAAAAGGCTGCTTTTACATGTGCACTCACGTTTTACGGGACAAAGTACTTGGAACTACAGTACGTAGACAAATAACACCATTTAAGCGGCAGAAAAAGGGATCACACCTCGGACAGATGAGATAGATCAGATAGATCAGACAGATCAGACAGATCCTATTCCCACTTGATGATCTAGATCTTTCAGGATAAATTAATTCATGGTATGTATGATCTGTATGATCTAGCTCACGTTGACGGGTGGGAACCGTATAACCTGCACATCTAACACATTTCCTGGGTTGGATCTGTGTTGTGCAGATCCTGCACAGCATTTCAATACGGCATGTTAGGATCTAGATGATCTAGATGATCTATCTGTAGATGATCTGTATGATCTGTAGATGATCTGTCCGAGGTGTGACAGGGCTATAACCCCCTTAGTTCTGAACTAAATAATCCCACGCCAATCCCAAGTAGTTCCCCTCACAAAAAAAAAGAGTTCTGAAAGGATTAAGCTAACAGCAATTAGCGCGAAGCGTGAAGCCAGCAGCAGCAGCAGCAGTGGCCGCTTGCTTGACATGCTTGACAGCTCTTACCGGCCAGTTTTCGTCCGTGGGAGTTCCCATGACCTGGAAAATACGCGCCACTTGGTCCACGTCGCTGATGCCCGGGAACAGCGGTCGGCGGCACATCAGCTCCGCGAAGATGCATCCAACCTGCATAAAAACGGAAAAGGAAAGGCGTATCAGACGTTCGGCTAGGGTAATGAAGATACCCCCATCCCTTAATCTACGGTCCTGTCCTTCCATAAATTGGTTCGATGCTACAGAATAGGTACTAATAGCCCCTTTTAAGGGACCCTACACTATTAATAGGTTAATAGTAGTGATTTTGGGACTGGAGGTCCCTTATATACCAGCGCCCCTCATTAGAGTTGGTACCGGCCCCTTGCAGTCAGTATACTGAAGTATAGTGGGCAAAAAGGGCGGGCAGAAAATCGAGGTCCCTTATATACCGCTTTTCCTTATCGCTGGGTGCCTTAAAAAGGCCTACCTACTGTGCATGCCTCTCTCTGTACGGACAAGGGTCGCCTATCCCATACGTCCTTACTTTCTTCCTCGGTGTCCGATGAACATAAAAAACATCCCAAAAACTGCTGTAGCATACGAGGCAGTATTAATACTATGTTGAGACCGAGGAAACGAGCACTAAGAAAGGCAGGACAGCAAGAAATTCAGCACCCACTACGTACGCGGAAGTAAGTGTAGAACGAACCGTTTCCCAAAATAGGAAATCCAACCTGGGTCAGCACTCCCGTTTCTTACTACAGTAGGTGTCTTGTACTGTACCAGGTAGTACAAAAATCACGAGGAATATAGAACGCACGCGGCCGATGTATTGATTTAGCTTGCAAAGCTGAGTATCAATCACTCAATCGGCCGAACTCACAGCTCACGTATTGAAAACAATGAAACCTCACACGAAAAGCTGAGACACCAACTACAATCGCCTCCCCCCAAAAAGCCGAAACACCGCACCCTCACAAAGAGCTGAGACACCAAACCTCCCCACCCGTACAAAAAAATGGGACACTAAACCTCCCCACCCTTACACAAAAAATGAGACACCAGGCGCCATGCACGCACTCACCACTACAAAGAGCAGAGCCACCAAGCGCGCATTCTCCTCCACAAAAGAGTCGGGACATCTCCACCCACAGAACGGAGGCACCAAAAACATCCACTCAGCCACCCACACCCA
>MEHQ01000832.1:519039-653620 GCA_008828725.1 Saccharina japonica | reverse complement strand
GGGGGGGGGGGCGTACTCATTTGTTGCTTGCCTTAGAAATTTGACCATTGAACACGAATCGAGACGGACCCTCCCCCAGGGGGGGGGGTACTTCATATGCATGCATGGCCGTAGTCGTATGACCATAGACCTTCGCATCTCTACAATGCCGGGACGGAGCATGTCGAGTTTTCACCGACCAGGCAGACATTGCTAGCACCAAGCGCAAAGCGCCGTGAGGTGTTCGACGAGTCGCATGAAGGGTGAGCTACATCCTACCAAGAACCGCCTGTGAGGCGGACTTGCATATGGATGACAGCTTGGGGTCTACTATGTGATCCCGGATTTGTGTTACGACCATAGGGAAGGGAGCAGGAGGAAGAAGGGCGAAGAAAATGAATGGGATGGGGAAAACTTAGCGTTTTGCCGAAAAGCGCTCGTGCGGAGAGAAAAGTTGCGAAAAGTGCGAAAATTTCACAAACATAACTATACATATATGTAACAAGTAAACAAACACATAATATATTAACTAAATACTTCGTAGCTAAATAACTAAATAACTGAAAAACCCAAGCATCATATCGAATAAAAATAGAATGTTCAGGGGAAAGGTCAAGAGCTCCTCCCGCATATACGTTTGACGTACCCCTACCGAAGCACGCCTCCATGGACCTGGTGCACTATACTAACATACCGTGTACTGTAAGCAAGCGATAAGATAACATACCCCCTGGAACGAATTTCTGAGCCCGAGGTTCTCAAAACCCAGGGGGGCACAGGCAACAAAAGTGGTGACTGTGGAAAGGTCTAGCTGAGATACTCCCTTTCCATATAGACGCATCTCTCGGCTTAAGGCATGTATTCGTCCTAGGGGGTGTGTTGTCTTATCACCCAGTGTGTTATTTATCACCCAGTGTGTTATCTTATCACCCAGTGTGTTATCTTATCACCCAGTGTGATATCTTATCGCCCAGTGTGTTATATTATCGCCGAGTGTGTTATCTTATCACCCAGTGTGTTATCTTATCACCCAATGTGTTATCTTATCACCCAGTGTGTTATCTTATCGCCCAGTGTGTTATGTTATCACCCAGTGTGTTATCTTATCACCCAGTGTGTTATCTTATCACCCAGTGTGTTTTATTATCACCCAGTGTGATATGGTAGACAGCAGCACCCAGCAGAGAGATGGGAACCGGCAGGAGAAGGAGCATCAAGAAAAACGGGCAGGAGAGGCCGAGGGCCCCAAACACACCTCAAAATCTTGTTACGATACTTGTGACCTCGACTCCTGCGACCTGCGCCAATTGCCATCATCATTCCCCGTAGAATACTACTATATTAATATATTAATATGCTACTAAGGAAGGTACCAGGTAGAGTACAACAGGGAAGGCCCCTGCAGTAGTGGTCCTTTTATGGCGCCGGTTGCCCGCTATAGCGCCGGTGGAAGCGCTTGGCACAGTTTTCCTTTTCCATACTAAAACCTATATATCTGATATATATATTCCCCAATCCGGAGTAGCGCCGGTTGCCGCTATAACGCCGGTTTTTCCCGCTGGCACACACCGCCGCTTTACAGAGGGACCACTACTGTAGGTGTCTCACGATCAATACTTGTATAACACTATGATATCATAGGAATGCTATTCCAATGGTATTGGGGTTAGGAGCATAGTAATAGTCATACTATTAATAATAGTCAGTCAGGAATATGTTGGCCAAAACGTGCTATAAGGAAATAAGACATGCCCTAGAAGGCATGCCCCATACTCCTATCATAGAGCATCATAGCATCATAGCATCATAGCTCGTCCCAGTCCCGACTACGTACTCATATTCCGCAGGTATATTATCTAGAGCTGTAGATTTGTGTTTTGTCCGTTCCTGTCCGGCGCAGCTTAAGTTTATTGGAATCCGAGGGGAGCATACCACTTATCCGAGAAAATGGTTGAGGGTATATAACACATACAACATGTATGTTACGAGACGAGCAGAAGTAATCCTTGCTCTACCCCTAACCGTAAGCCAATCAGATCTGACCCAATCAACCATTAGCCAATCATATCAACCCAATCAACCATTGGCCAATCAGACCAACCCAACCACCCATTGGCCAATCAGATCAACCCAATCAACCATTGGCCAATCAGATCAACCCAACCAACTATTGGTTAGCAATACTAATAGTCCATTTGTCTAAAACACAGTGTGTCAACGACTATATCCACTAAGAAATGGTAAAGCTCTACTGCGGCATCCTGTGGTCCTGTCATTATCCTCTTCCCTCACCCTGTGCAGAACGAAGTTGATGTGCAAATAGTTAATGCCCTCCAGGAGCATTTGCATGTGGCACTTCACATGCGCCGGCTTGAGGATGACGCTCTGCTCCATCAGGATCGACTCCAGATCGGTTTCGCAGAACTCGAAGACGAGGTTCAGGTCCTCGTGAATGAGGAACACGTCCACCAGCTGCCAAAGAAACGGGAAAAGCAGGCGAAAGGCAACATGAACACGGTTTCGGACTACAAGTGTTTCGACGAGGAAAATTCTACGAATGTTCCTGAGGATCACAGCTCTGGTTTAACCCCTTCAGTACCGCAACCCTTTTAGGGGTGACAAACTACTTGGCATTAGTGTTGGATTGTTTTCGTTGCAGTAGTAAGAGGGTCAAGTACCCCCAAATTTGTGGGTGGAGATCGGGCCTCTGATTGGCGGAGTCTAGTGTATGGCGCTCGCTGCTGACATCGATGCTACAGGGTTATTAATAGTAGGAAGCAGCCATTACAGCAGTACTTACTCTAAGTCAATGACTCTGCTGACATCGAAATGCTACAGGGTTAGTAGGAAGCAGCCATTACAGCAGTACTTACTCTAAGTCAATGGATTTTCCACGCCAGGGATAGCTTTGGATGTCTGAACCCGCAGCTGTAGTAGCATAGTAGCATAGACAGTTCACGCTCATGTTGTCGATGCCAATAGCTGCTGGTGTAACAAGCACAACGAGCCAGACATGCAGCGCCAATTCTCGGTTGATAAATTGAGCAACTAAATACTCTTCAAATTATGGTTACCAACATACGGCGTACATAGATGCTCTCGTAACTTGAACCTGCAGTAGTATATCACGTACGGCTCGACTTCGAAGATGGCAAAGCATCTGTTGATCCACATTCCCGTACGCAAAATGCCGCTTCTATTCTAGGAGACCGGTTTGGGCCATAAGGCACTTACTTGTTTTGACCTGATTATAGTATATACCAAAACAACGACAAGTGCGGTGTATAGTATGATACCAGTCGTCTAATACGAGGGAGCATAGTAAAAAAACGTCTAATACGAGGGAGCATAGTAAAAAAAAAGGGCAGCGGCCAAAAACAGGTACACCTGGTCCGTTCGGGGCCAAAAACAGGTACATACTAAAATCAAGTTTAAAACGCACCCCACGAACCTGCCGTTCCTTGCAATGCAAAGTAGAGTTTTTTTCATGCTCTTCGTGCTCGCCCGGTGGCTACGTATACGAGTAGCTGCTATTAATAGTACGAGGAACGAACGCCTGCTGCTGTATTCTCCCTTCTCAACTTTTGTGACACCCCTGGTATTCCAAGTCAACCACAATCCCGAAGGGGAGCCTTCTATCTCGTATTATTTCGGCGGAGGTATGCAGGCAGATATGTGTGTGTGTGTGTCGCTCGAGTGGCGTGTGGTGCGAGGTGCGAAGGGAGAAGGTGGTCTCCGCGTACGTCGGCATTTGTATAGGGGGCATAGGGTGGAAGAATGAAGGGCCTCTGATTGGCTTAAAAACGACAAAAAAAAGGTGAAAGTCAAGCAGAGTAGACAAAATCAGGTATACCTGGGTTTGGAAGAGGCAAAAACCGGTACAACGAGTTTTGGACCAATGGCAGCGCACGTGGAGTGCGTTTTTGACTTGGTTTTAAGTATGTACCTGATTTTGGCCGCAAAAGGACGAGGTGTACCTTTTTTTGGCCGCTGCCCAAAAATAAAAAAATAAAAAAATAGTACTGGCAATACTAAATAGTAATCAAAATCAAGTATGGTGTATAAACATACGGGGATATATCATATATACGATGTACATGGTTTTTGTCTCCATATTGGGTTCTGATTACGATTTATTACTATTAATATGTACTTCGTAGCTGTTTTTAAAAATATCTATTTATAAATACGATATATAGCCACCTTCGTTGGGACCAACCAAGCCCAGCGGCCCGGGCTGTTTCACGTAGCCGCTGCAGTGATCGTCGTGAAAAGGCGTGTTTTCTCCTCGGAAGTCCCAACACCTATATACACGTACAGGACACCCACAAAAAAAACGGGCTAATTAGAAAGCCAGGCTGAGATTAAGAGGAAAACAAGAAATTCGGGAGTCGTTATCTTGAAATTAGTGTAGATATCACCCTCTCTCAAATAAGAAACCCAGTCTGGACCAGATTTCCTGTTTCTTATTAGGTGTCCTGTACTGTATACGTACTGGTATGCAATACCGGTTTTCAATACTGGTACGTATTCAATATTGGTACGATTCCAATACTGGTACTCAATTCTGGTATTCAATATTGGTTTTCAATACTGGTATTTAATACTGGTATCCAATACTGGCGAAACTCTTACCAGGTACGTATCTACGAGTATCTTTTTCTTTTTCTTTTTTGTCTTCCGATGGATGGGGAAAAACAACGCTAGGGTATCGAGTATAGCCACAATGAAACTGACCTGGTTCGTGTGTGTGGTCTGTTTTCGTATCCAGCACGCTTGGCACTTGGCACCGCATTGCCTACAGGGTACGTACCGGCAATCTCCTTGACTCGTCATGTACATTATCTCAATATCTCTGTCTCGTACGAACTACTACTGTACTGACCGCAGAGCTGGTGATCAAGAGAGATGGTAAATCGGGGGATGTATGTACGTACATTATTTGACTTTTTCATGGTGCGTCATGGAATTCGCCACGGTGCGTCATGTCACGCCATGGCATTGCCACGACACACCATGGCAACCGCCACGGAAATGCCATGGCACTTCATGGCGTTCCGCGAACTGTCATCATGGGAATGCCTTGGCATGCCATGGCAATGCCGTGGGGGTCGATAGCGATGCCATCATGGCCCATGGCAATGCCATAGCAATGCCATGAAAAAGTAAAATAACGTAGATCTCGTATTCAATCATTCCGGTGCCATGGTATATGCCGTGGCGAGTGCCATGTCTTCGCCGTAGCCTTCTTATGGCGTTGTTGCCATGACGTTTTGCGATGGCAATGCCATGGCAATGCCGTGTCTATGCTATGGGGCGTCATGGTGCGCCATGATCCATGCCATTGCCATGGGCCACCATGGCATGCCACGAAAAAGTCAAACGATGTACGTATATCCTGGGGAAATCTCTAGGGTAGGGAATCGGCACGGACACTGGTTGTGCTGCATGCCGACGGGTGTACTCGTAGGAAAACACACACACATACACGTACCTCGATGATGTGTTCGTGTTTAAGCTCCTGCAGCAACTTGATCTCCCTCAGAGCGGTGAAGTTTGCCCCCTCCGTGTACTTGCCGAGCTTCATCGCAATCTTCTTGATCGCCACCACCCGCCCCGTTGCCTTTTGAGTCTGCGGGCAATGAGGCAAAACAATGACACGTTTCAGGACAAGACTTACACCTCTTACGACCATATCGCCCCCAGCCCTATCGTACCGGGAGACTGGACAGCTTCTAGTACGACGAGGTATCATATATATTACGGGGAGCCATAGTAAACGGTACACAAAAAAACATACCGTGCGTATTCGCACCAGGTACCAGGTATGTATTTCCCTAATTTTAATAACAACATTCGGTCCTCTTTAGTACGAGGTATTTCCTCCGTAAATAGTGCGAGCACGAGCAGCTACACACCCGGACAGATCATGATTTAGATCATATAAACCATTACGTAGATCATCTAGTTCCTCACCTGCAGCTGTTAAAAGTTGTGCAGGACCTGCAGAATACAGATCCAACCAGGGGAACATGTGCTCGTAGATCATGCAGACTTATACGGGTCCCACGCAGCAACATGAGCTAGATCATACAAGAGCGGAAATATAGCTGCCTTGAAATATCTAGATCCTGAACTGGGAATCATCTATATGATCTATCAGATCTGCCCGAATATGATATATCTGATCTATCTGATCTATCTGATCCGACCGAGGTGTGCAAGTGCAGCAGTGGGTGCCTCAAGTTAAGGGCGCCCAATATGAGAGCATTTTTTAGTTAAGAGCGGTCAAAACGACTTGTCCCACCTGCACTAAAAGCAATATACTCCCCACTACAGATACGTAAGAGCAATATGCGTGTTTCGGCTTGTCACGGGGTGCTCTTATATAGGGGTACCCACCATAATATTGACTTCATTCACTATGTACGGTGTGGGTAGCACTGCACCCCGCCGAACATAAACTAGATCATTCAAGAGCGGAAATATGTCTGCCTTGAAATATCTAGATCCTGAAGTGGGAATTATCTATATGATCTATCAGATCTGTCCGAATCTGATCAATCTGATCTATCTTGATCTGTCCAAGGTGTGCGAGTACAGCAGCAGTGGGTGCCCCAATATAAGAGCATTCTGGAGTTAAGAGCGGTCAAAACGACTTGTCCCACATGTACTAAAAGCTATATACTCCCCACTACAGATAAGAGCAATATGCGAGTTAAGAGCGCCTATTTCGGCTTGTCACGAGGTGCTCTTAAATGGGGGGGTACCCATCATAATAATGGTGAATTCACTACGTACGGTATGGGTAGCACTGCACCCTGCCAAAAACTCGAGGGGACATCGGAATTTAGGCCAACTTGAACCTCACGGGCATCGCGTACCACGACACAACACTGCCGTAAAAACAGTGGTCTACTGTACGTATTTACCGGCTGCCAGCTGTAAGTAGTGTCACGTCGAGGCATGTAAGGTTGTTGAGGGAGCGGTGGGGAGTGGTGTCGAAGTATAGAGTACAGAGTACCAGGTACAGTAGTAGAGCGGTGGCCGTGAGCAAACACACATCAGCAGCAGCTTCGCCTTGTGTGCATACTTTGTCTTGTACCGTGGAGGCCATTTTAGGGGACAAATTACTTGAAATTAGAGTTGGATATATGTTTTTTTCTGCATAAAATGGATCGGATGTTTCTGCAGGAAATACATGCCCACCGGAGAAAGACGCTCGTCGCAAAGCTTACCGCTGATGTGACGACACCCCATGCTCCTTCTCCCAGCTTCTCTCCTCGCTCGTAATTCTCCATCCCAACCAGCGGGCAGGACGGCGGAGCAGTCCAAACGCGATGATCCGCATGCCGGTCACAAAATGTAAAATGTGAACCATAACGCCGCTAAATATTCTACGAACTCTGCTGAACCAAAATTCACATCGCGCCGTTTTTTGTTTTTTGGCGTTCGTATCTCGTGCCCAACCTTGTGGCCGCCACCTCTGGCAGCTGGGGTGAGGTGGCCACCGACGCCAACGTTACTTCCTACGTTTCGTTTCTGTGATGGATCACTTCCACTGATGCATCGGTACAGCAGTACACCTCGTGCAATGGAAGGTAATATTGCATGTGGCAAGCTCCCGAAGGATACCACCAGCAGCTTCGCCTGTGGTCGTTCGTTCGTCATGCGTATATGGCCGGTCCCCGCCGTATATGTGCTGTATGTAGGTTCGCGTTTGATCTCTGGGCTATATACTGCGACAACGACAGACCCACGGCGCTCTTTCTAGCATACCAGCTCGGAGGAACGCACGGCGGTGGTTTGCTACTCCGGCACCTTCACGCCGAGGAAATAAACTCTAAATGAGCCCCTTCAAGGCTGGCAGCAGCCAGCACACGTCTGTACAATAGTAGTTTCGTCCCATCACGACGACGGTCCGCATGCAATACGGGTATAAAAGAACTCGGAGTGCCATCGTACACAGCCACATACGGTACAAAAGTATTCCGTACCACGGGCGAACGTCGTTATGTTCGCTGCGCGTATTCGTTTCCGATTGTGTCGCAACAACAACAGCGCTTTAGGTTTTAGGCTCCGACACCTCGTCCATGGTTGATTTGCCTCAACACCCCCACATTTAATACGATCGTACCAACGACACCGATCACGTATTTTGCCATACGCCTGCCGGTGCTTTCTCTTAGATGTTATTGTTTGGATCTTGCTCCGAGGCAAGCCTCCCGTAAATGTTTTTTCTTGGTATTCTGCACTGCAGTGTCGACCCTGTTGAAACGTCGACGACTCTGTGTACCCACCGAACCTCCATAAAATGTTGTATGTACGTGCAGTACTCTGGTACCAAGTGCCAGGTATTTTCTCTAACGTCGCGCGTGGCTATGTACGTACGTGGTAACGATACTTTAGCTCTTCTGTTGGACGTACGTCGTATTGCATACCAGGTACATACCAGGTATTTAATTGTAAACTATCGAGCCATACTCGTATGGCAGCACTATTAATGACTACCTTTGGTACTTCTTGTTGGAGTCTTCTAACCCCTCGCACCGCTGGATCCCGCTCACAAGCAGACCTTGGGCATGCCCTGCCTGCATAGCCCTTCTGAGTGAAACTACAGAGTAGTAATGCTTGTTACAGAGTTAAAATACAGTAAAAATAGCCGTAGAGTAGCACAATAATAGAAAGCACTTCACAGAGTAGTAGTGGTACTAAATCACAGAGTAGCATACATACATATTAATAGTAAACTACACAGAGTTGTACTTACTACTGTATGTAGCAATAGTAGCAGTAGTAGTCGCATAATATTGGTAGCAGCAGTAGTGGCAACAATAGTAGTAGTACAACAGTAATGGTACAGTAATACAAGTATAGTAGTAGTGGTATATCGTAGAAATAGTACGGCTGGGGCGCAACCGACCGTAATCATCGTGCATAACCACCCTGGCTTTATCACAACTTTATTAAGACGTACAACAAGCAAGACGGCCTGCACCCCGATCGCTCAGCACCCTTCACTTTTGTTGTCGTGCTTTTACGTATGATAGTATCGTATCGCGCTGCCAACAATGCCCTCTAACTTCTACGCAATGAAGATGCACATCATCGACGAATAGTTTGCGCAATTGCTCCCCGTACGAGGGTGGAGAATCAGGACGGTAACTGGTTGTACAGATTTCGTCGGATAAAAAGAATGGTTGGAAGAAAGAATGGTTGAATGTAAAGACATCAACAGCAACAATGCCCTTTTGAGTTGCCGCCTGCAACAAACTGTGTACGTCCACACAGGACGCCGGGCTGGGAGCTGGCGCGTGATGGCTCCTCAATACCACCTTCTTGGCGAAGACGGTGAAACCAGCACAGCGCTGTCCCACGAAAACACACACGATCACCGCTCTCCGTTCTGCTATAAAACCCTCCGCAAACCAGGCACGGCTGTCCCACACACGAAGACCGCCGCTGTCTTCTAAACCTGTTCTGCTACATAAACCGGGCGTTTCCCGCTTCATCCACTCCTGAAGGAAAGTGAAGCCATCGCTCTGCCCGGATAAGCATGAGAGGTGGGGCCGGCGATGGTCGCTGCGAGTCTGGGGGGACAACACGCGATTCGGGGGATAGGTAGGCTTAGCGATATGCCGGAGCCCCATAATTTCCTCCGTCGGCGGCGTCGGCACCATTGAAGTTCTTCCGTATTTAACGAGACGCGCGAGCGCCAAGAGAGCGAAGCGCGAAGAAAGCGAAGGGCGGAGAGCGAATCGCGAAGTGAGAACAGGTCGAGACTGCTGTTGTTGTTTCTTGGTTTTATCGAGCGAGCCTTTCGGTGAGATGACATACTGTATAAGCCTTGCCACCACGCCATTCGCTTTTGCCACCACAACCCCCGGCGTGGTGTCTGACCTCGCCGGCGGCAACTTGGACGTGTCGATGGCTGTCATAGCCATATCTATGAGGTTTTGTTGGAGTCGGTAGGGCAACGGGGTTGTCTACGCACCAACAAGAGAGTTTTCTTGTGTGTTTGGCGTGCTTTCTTTCCTTTGGCCGTGATCGACCCAGCCTTGCATTTTTTTGTGTCAACCACAAGCACACAACACACAAAATGTGTGCTGCCGATAGCTTTAAGAACCGCACCCGCGTTTTTTTGGAGAGAAAGTAACTTGGAATCAGACTGGAAATCGTTTTTTTGTGCAGTTGTGTGAACGGGATCACTCAAGACAACTCAAAAGTGATGCCAGTTTGTGCGTTTTTTTCCGCCAGGCAAGTTTTTCGCTTGATTCAGGCTTCCCTTGTTTGCATGTACCCACAGGTACCCCCGTGCATGCATCGCGTACCGTTATCAATCTACCGTCAAGCCCGCCACCAACTATGATACCCATGATATAATACCACGCAGCACAGTACGGCATGCCTGTTCGCCTGACTAGTTTGCCAACACACGCAAGAAACACCCTGTTGTTTTCGGCGACGCTCCCGCTACCCGCAGGTGCAAATTACGCTGAAGACGGTTCGGTACGGGCCTAAGAGGACGCAGAAAACATCCCCACCGAGGCGCTGATGAGGCTCGGTTTCTTGGGATGCTAAGGATAACTGGCGAAGAAATGGGGGGCATCGGCGCCCGGCGGGCGCTAGATTAAAGCCATGGCTGGTGCATACTAGCCTAGGCTACTGCCCAAGGTTAGTTTCGCAACATGATACACAGTAGTAGTGCAGGGTACCCGTAGTACAGACGAAAGTACAGGGCACCCACCTACTGGTAGATAGAAGTAGGACCTGGTGGTGGAGGCTGGATCTCGGAAATTTGATAATGGGTTTGTTTTTGTGATGTAAGTTGAGTGCAAACCACTAGCTTCAGTGAAAACGACTCCCGAATTTATTATTTTCGGGTACCTTTCAGCCCGCTTTTCCTGTGCATAGTGGTCGTTCTCTTTGTCGCTGGGTCGGAGTGAATCCCCTTTCAGCTAGGTACCTATGCTATTCACCAGTCCCGTCGTACGCTGATCTCTTGTTGAGGCCGTCGGTGGTGGTTGGGAGGAAGGTGAGCTCTCGCGCTCAGTACAGCAGAGGCGATGCGAGCGGCCGTCGTTCTGCGACGGGCGTAGTGCCCCCCCTCCCCGCGCGCGCGAGCGAGTTGTAGTCTTGTAGGACAGGTTCTTGCAGTTCGTAGCTCTTTCCTGTACCTGTACTCTGCTCTGAGTGCTCGTGTAATATAACAGGCACATCTTCTCGGCGGGGCCATACTTCAGCGAGTACCGGTCCTTTGTTAACCCCTAATTTCTGTAACCCCTTCTTTTTTTGGACGATATACTTGAAGTTTTAGTGTAGTTTTGTTTTGCAGGACGTAGTATTAATAGTAGTAAAAAGAGGGCCAACCCCCTTCAGAACGACCGACACCCACGTGTTGGAGCAAAACTACTTGGGTTTAGTGTGCTTTCCCCCCCCCCGGTAAGGGATACTGACCCACCGGACAAGTTTTGCTAAAGTTTGTGTCCTCAACGTAACTTTAGCACAATAACCATTCGCTCCCCGAGTTTCTTATGCCCCTGGAAGTGTTACGGCTGGGTTATTATGGTATAGGCCCGCCGACCCGAAACACCTATATGCTCGTAATCTCGGCAAGCCTTAGGGCCCGTATTAACGAGTATAAAATAAATTCAATTTGGAAAAATAAAAATAAAAATTCGCTTTTCATTGGTCAACACACGCACCAGCACCAATTTTTATGCCCCAAGATCCTAATCTTTGGTGCTGGTGCGTGTGTTGACCAATGAAAAAAAGCGGATTTGATTTTTTTTTTTTTCCAAATTTAATTTTTTCTTCTTCGTTAAAACGGGCCCTTAGTGGCACCACCCTTATGAGCACAGGCTACGAGTACAGTATTGCATAGGATTTCGTTTCGCGCTCGCCGAGCTGATCACGATTTCCTAATCCAATTTTCTCACAGCCCCCCCCCCGAAAAAGTTAGCTTTATGTTCTTACGAGTATTAGTGTATTTTTGTTTGTTTGTGGGCCTTTGCTGTACTGGGCTCTTTCTCATGAGAGGGCCGGTGGTGGTGGACTACTGTTGGTTGTAGAGGCGCCGCCGAGCCCGTATTCGCGGAGAAATCAATCGGGACTTAGGGTCGTTCTTATCGAGCAGCTTTTTTCCAAAAGTTCTAAAAACAAATCGCTCAATTTGTAGGATTTCCAATTTTTCCAAAAATAATTTCCACATATTGGAATTCGAAGCCTTCCAAATATTTTGCCCTCGTTAAAATTTCAAACTTTCCAAGTAAATCCTGTTTTTCCTGCTTTTCCTGTATTTTTTTTTTAACAAATTGGAAATTTGAGGAAAAAGTTACTCGAAAAGAACGACCCTTTACTCGAGACTCTCCCGCCCTTCGTCTCAACCTCTTGGCCACCCGTGTGTTACGCAGTTTGTGGCCACAGGAGCGTACGTACGTAACTCTCGAGCAGGAAGAATCAGCATGGATATTGGATATGCTGGATGGATGTCAATGGATAGACATGATGAAAACACACATAAACCCTGTGTGGTGGTGGTAGTGGTGGTGTTGGTGGTGGCGGCGGGAGTGGTGTTAGTGCTGGTGGTGTTAGCGGTGTTAAAAGTGTTCGTGTCGGGGACGGGCAAAGAAAGGTTGACCACTCGATCGGATAGATCGTGGGCGCCGTTGCCTTTTTTATTGCATCTATCGTGTCACAGAGGGGGCGCTTTTGGTGAGCGCTTTGCGTGGTATAACACGTAGCAACCTTGTTATATACCCGCAGTATATAGCATAAACGGGTAGTAATAATCAAAGTTTGGGGCGTGCACAGGGGGCCTTGATGGTATTGATCGAGCTGAAAGGCTGATGATTCGGAAACGTGAGGCATTGCTTTGCCAAAACTAAGGTTGGGTGGGGGGTCATTTGACGCCTTTTGGGTGCACGTTTTTGTCAATCTTGTGCCATAAGCCCTCTACGTCGAGGTGATTTGGATCTCAGTGCGACAGCCCCCCCCCCCCCCCCCCCCGCCTCTCGGCACGTGGATGACTTCTTGATGGCTTGCGGAAACGAGAAAATGCGAATCGCCAGTATGTCGTCGGGGGTTGCTGGCATGGTGTCGTTGTTGTGGGCGTTCCTTGTTTGATGTTCTCGTTTTGGGCGATCGGCCGAAGCGCCCATGTCCCGTTTTTGGAACGCGGCGCACCAGCGAACTTTGGCAGACCGCAAAGCGGCTCTGTGTATGCATGATACAGGATACTAGTGATTGGGAAAGCAAGTGATTGGGATTTAGACTGTAGACTACGATGATGATGTTTTTTGAGCACTTTACTATTACTGAATTTGGGCCCAAAGAAAAATCTGCCTGTTTCAGTTAGAGGAACATGGTACCTGAAGACGCATGGTCCCGAGAAATGCGAAAGCAGCGTTTGCGAAACGGCGTACTCGCTACGGGCGTACGTTACACCCCGCCTCTCATAATTTCGCGATCGCTTCGCGTTGTGTAAAGCGTAGCAATGCATAACAGGTTTTGTTGATGTCTTCTTCTCCCGCCACACAGTTTAGCAGTGTTAGGATTCAATAGTAACATATTTCGTAAGATGGGCCAACGTCACGGGCCGGGCAACAAAATAAGGTGGTTTTCTGCTTTCGGCAACGCTATGAGTGATGAACGTTGAAGCTCATGCTGCACATTGTCGGATGGCGGAGATGATAATAATAATATCAAAAATAAGGGGAACATATATATACTGAAKTATATAAGAGCCGGTCGCCCCTGGTGGTCTAACTAGGTAGCCACGAAGCCTGTAAGGCCGGATGTCAGAGGGTTCGATTCTCCCCATGAAGGTTTTTATTCTCAAATGACACCGCTGTCGAGAGCGCATATTATAGCGTGGGTAAGCAAAATTCGACGAGAGTTGACGAGGGAAGAAAGTGCTGAAATATTCTCGCGATAAAAACCAAGGCAAGAACCGTAGTGGGGGAGGAGGGAGAGGAGCCTACTTTGTGACCCCGGATCTGAGTTACGACTAGGGAGGGAGAAAGACGGAAGTGCGAAGATAATAAATGGGATGGACAAAAAAAAAAAAAAAAAAAAAAAAACTAGGCACCGGTATATGTCGCAAACTGCTGCAGGTATACACATAATATAAATACGGTATGATATGATATGATATGATATGATATGTACCGCCGCTATTATAGTAGATCGAGGTTGATATGTTGGTTGTGTGGGGCACCGGTTCCGAACGAATGTTGCGCGTTACACGCCCCTTTTGACCGGCAGAGTTTGCCTTGATGTGGATGCCAAGTCAGTGCGTCCAAGAAAGGGAGGGACTTTTAAGGCCTCGTGCCGTATACTGATGTCGTTGGGTAGAAAGAACGGTTCAATGGTAGGACTCAACAACAACTACAACAACCTCACAGCAGTGAGTGGTAGCTGGGTAAGAAACTGCTAGAGAGCGCCTGCGTACGTACGAGTTGCAAGTCGTTTCTACCGGCAGAGATATGGATGGATGCGGGTCGCCGAATTAAATAAGTTAGTGCGTCGGGAGAGAAACGGTGTTAACTCCTCGCATCGTATACTGATTGATGTCGTTGGATAGTAAGAACGGTTTGGTGCGAAGACAACAACAACAACAACAACAACAACAGCAACAGCCTCACAGACAGTGGTATCTGAAAAAAAGGTCTGCTACGTAGTAAGAAACTGCTACGCCTGTCTGCGTACGTTACTAGCCCCTTTGAAGTTTCGCTTGATGATACAGATGCCGGCCGGCGAATGAAAGTTAGTTCGTCGAGAGAGAGGTTACTAACGCCTCGCATCGTATACTGATATCGATGAAAAGAAAGGACGGTTGCAGGTGAAGACAACAGCAACAATACAGCGGTGAGTAACTGCTAGAGAGAGCCTGCGTACGGTAGAATAACTGGATGGAGTGTCGTGAGAGTTTTTTTTTTCCCGCCGTTTGCCTGCAAGAAAAATACTCAAGGGGACGAAACTACGAAATCAAACAAATCGAAACATCGAAACAAATGTTGTTGTTGTTGTTGTTGTTGTTGTTGTTGTTGTTGTTGTTGTTGTTGTTGTTGTTGTTGTTGTTGTTGTTGTTGTTGTTGTTGTTGTTGTTGTTGTTGTTGTTGTTGTTGTTGTTGTTGTTGTTGTTGTTGTCGTTCTTGTTGTTGTGGTCGTGGACGTGGACATGTCACTCTCTTCTCGTCGGCAGAGGCGTACCCTAACTTGCCCAACCCCTCACCAAGCGTATTAGCTATGAGCACTTGAGTAATGAGAAGCGTGCGTGTGTGCACTACGCGTATCAACCATTATGTTGCACTATGAATACCACCAATCAATCTACAGCAGCTGAGCATCGATCGATGTTTGAACCGGCGCAAGCAAGTGGCCGTTCGTGACGTCTTGCGTGTGTGTGCGAACGGCGTTCGCCCAACAAACACACATATATTTATTGTACATCCATTTGCTTCGAGGCATCAACGTTGGTGCGCCGCTTTCTGTGCGCCAAGCGCGCGCTCACCGATGATGATTCAATGTCAAACATTTAGCGTGGGGCGTATATTATATGAGCAGACTTTTGGGGGCAAAATAACTATCTATCTTATGTCGTTCGTGTCCCGAAGTTTTTTGTTCGTTTGATGTATGAATGAGTGAGTATGTGATCGATGTCGTGCACCGTACACACACCGTACAACAATACGTCACGATCGCCCCCTTTTGTGCGCTGGTTTTGACACCCGATCGATGCTGCAGTACAACCGGCAGTAGTCACGTGACGTATGCAAGCATGAGACAAAATAATCAATCGGGGACACGCTCCAACAACACTCCGT
Organism: Saccharina japonica; assembly: GCA_008828725.1. Taxonomy (NCBI): domain Eukaryota; class Phaeophyceae; order Laminariales; family Laminariaceae; genus Saccharina; species Saccharina japonica. The sequence continues at coordinate 637,814 of MEHQ01000832.1, read as the reverse complement.
GGGGTGCACGTGTTTTTGTACCAGTGATTCATACGAATAGGTAGGCTTATTTCGCTACCAGACAGAACTCTGTGCTGGACCACCCTGTGCTCCTTCAGCTGCTTCACACCCTGATTGATCCCTCACCGACCTGATTCCATCATCCGAGCCTGGGCCCTCTAATCTGACCCCAATAGACTAAATCATTCGCAGGGATGAGAGCGGCGATCCGCTAGAGAAGGCCACACCCGAACCGAGAACTAGTGAAATGAAGTTCTGCTTACGTATAATACGAGGTATTTTGAACCAAGGAAGCGTGGGGCCGACCAGTCGATTTGCTTTTCCTGTCATCCATGTGGGCCTAATCTATAGGTCAGGGTCAATCTAGAGGGCCCTTGAAGGTTTGGGCTGGATGGGGGTTCAGACCAGTGCGTGGGATCGGGTAGGGTGCCAAGCGAGAGAGGGAGAGAGAGAGAGAGAGAGACAGAGAGAGAGAGAGAGAGAGAGAGTACGCGCGGAGGTCGGTAGCTAAAATAAGTCTAGAGTTCCGACGGCGTATATAATAACCACCGTCCTCCCGCGCTTGGCACCCCGAGCCCATGCAGGCCCTCAGTCGGAAGCCCTCAAACTGACCCTGCTTACGATAGAACAGGGGTACTGCCGTGCGTGTTTACAGCACGTTTAGGCTAAACGCCCCTCTGACTTCGCGGAGTTCCTCGCAAACAATCTGGGTTTATATTATATTTCGGTTTGTGTTTCGTCGTATACCTGCGGTGGGCCATGGGGCTGTCCATTCGGCTGGTTGGTTGTTCGTCCATTCTGCCCTCAAAGGCAGGTGGCTAACGAGGTATCATATATATAGAGAGAGCTCTTCTCACGTCAAGTCATGTGAGAGGAGCAAGCAACCTCTTCCCCCCCCCCAAAAAAAACAAAGTTGGGGTGTGCTTGCTACACCAGCCGCAGTAGCATAAAGCACTCCCTCCCACCTTTGTACAAAGTCTACGGAATATAATGGCACTTAGAAACAGGGTATGTATTACAAACCGGTACTGTATCATTTTGGCGAACAATTATACATTTCCTGGCACTGGTACTCAGTCTACCAATAGACTGTGTTTGGCGATGACATCTGATGAGCTGTTGTAGACGTAAGTGGCTGGCCCATCCGCCGCCTAACACGAGCATTAACCCGCCTGCCTGCCCACCAGGAGAACTTCCTCGCGTTCCTGCAACGCGCCAACGATATTTTGTACGATGTCCAAGAAGAAGGAAACGAACCGCTGCCAGCGGTGAGAGTCGTGAGATTTCGGAACGGACTGTGGTTGTAAAAGGCTTACTGCCGTCATTGGTTGTCCCGTACTGTGCTGCTCGTGTTTGCATCCTACGGTAGCCCACTGCTGTTCTAGTGCATACGCTGTGGGTGGAGTTTGGCTGAGCGCACTGTGTACGCGCACAACCCTTTCGCTCCTGTGCTACTGTATCTATTCTCAACTGCATAGGACGCCCGAAACCACACCCAAGACTTTGGTGTGATGTGCGCGCTATTGGTGTTTGCCCCAAGGAGCCCGTCCGCGCGCTCACAAATACCCCCTTGGCCCCCGATTAATAGTTAGCAATATAAGACCGTTCGCAGTGCCGTACAGGCCCCACGGGCGCGTTCCGTGTTCTCACGCGCCCAGCGGCCATATATCACAGGACTGCAGGCAGCTGAGAATCATGCATGCTGACTTTTTAATTTTCCCTCACTGTCTAGTGGTGCTACGAATAGAACCGTTATCGCGAGCGCGGCAGCGAACGGCGTTTGTCCTGATATTGTGAAACTCGCTCGCTGCAAAATACCAATCTCATTCACGACTTCTATCCTCGAACGTACGGCCTTCCGCAGCACACGGAGAGTCCGTACATGTGAACCCCATACTAACGAGAACAGCGTTCGCGCACCTGTTCAGTTTAGGGAGTTCGAGCGGTACCCAGGGGTATAAATTCATGGAGTGGGCATAACCAGTACTTTGTAGACTGTGCCCATTTTTAATCCTCCAATTAGGGAACGTTGCAGAAAGTTGTGGAATCCAGGGGTTGAAGACAGCAGCGAGCAAATGGATATCTCGCTACGGAGAGGTGACCCCATCTCTCTCAGCAGAGGAGACAGCCCGTAATCCTGCAACCGCAGAAGCCGAGAGCTGTCCCAACAAGATCTGGTTGTTCACGAGAGATCATATAAGATTCGGCTGCAGTAGTGAGATAGAGGAGAAACGACTCCAACAGGTGAAAATTCGACATTGGGCAAGCCCGGTACTTTGTGATAGCGGAGGCGAGGAATACGAGTGGGATGGTTGTAGCAGTGCCAAGCCGTTGCATCATCAGTAAGCGAACCATGTATGCTGGAAGGAGCCCAGCACCTGTGTCGGGACACTGTCCTCAGAAAGAAGTTGCTAACACGAACGGGGAGCGAGGCGGGTTTTCCCACATTCTTCCAAATTGCACACCCATACCAGATGGAACGGAGAAGCGGAACAAACGTTCGAAAGAAAAGTGGCTGAGATGTCAGTCACGATTCCTGCATGGTCTATAATACGCTACAAGATTCTCATCGGCGCGGTATTGGCGGCAGGGGCAGACCCACAGTAAGTTGATACGTTATTATGTGATATAATGAAGTACGGGGGAGAAGGAATGCTTACCATGATGGTTAAGTTGTATAACTGGATATGGAAAAACGAGTACGCACCTAAGAGATGGAGAGAAGGAGTAGTAGTAAACTTGTTTAAGAAAGGAGACAAGGCTGACCCGGGTAACTATAGGGGGATAACGCTACTAAGCACTGTAGGTAAAACGTTCTGTAAGATTTTGAACGATAGAATGGGAACAATGATGGAGAAGGAAGAAAAATTAGCGAAGGGCAAGCAGGATTTAGGCCAAACCGTAGCTGCGTCGACATGTGTACACATTAGGTAAGATAATCCAAGGCAGGAAAGACGCGGGGCTAACAACGTACTGTTTCTTTTTAGATGTACAGAAGGCCTACGATACTAGTATGGAGAAATGGGCTGTGGAAAAAGTTGTGGGAAATAGGGATAATGAGGAAAGATGTGGAGAATGATGAAGAAGATGACGGAATGTGCACAAGTGCTGTGATGTTGGACGGAGGAAATATCGAAGTACGTTGATATCCTACAGGGAGTTGCCAGGGAGTGTACGCTATCACCTAACCTATTCAAGGTATAATTATGACATGATAGTACAGTAGAAGCAGCATCGCAGGGAGTCACGGTGGGGGAAGATACGGTGTCGGGATTGATGTTTGCTGATGATTTCGTTTGCATATCAGAAACACCCGAAGGACTGCAGAAACAAATAGAGAAGGCAATAGAGTACACCAAGAAGTGGAGAGTGACGGCGAACGTAAAAAAGTGCGCAGTAGTTGTATGTAACGAAGATAAGGAGATCCGGTACACTTGTAAGTGGAAGTGGGGAGAAGATGAATTACCGATCGTAGACCAGTATACGTACCTTGGCGTAGAAATCTCAAAAGATTGCTCTTGGGATGCACACATAAAAATAAAATAATAGGCAAAGGTAAGGCACACGTAGGCAAGATGGAAGCAGTCCTAACAGACTCGCACCTTGACACTAGAATTAAGAGATGTATACTGATGAATGTGATTGTACCAAAGCTAGAATATGCAGGAGAAATATGGGAAGGGAACGCGAAGCTCGTAAAACAGCTGGAAACAGTACAGATGACAGCAGCTAAAAAAGTACTAGGATGCTCAAGTACGACGAGTAATACAGTATTGAGAGCAGAWCTRAGGAATGTACCCACTTAAGACAAATAGAGACGTGCGTAAGTTGAAATGGCAATATAAAGTAAAGAACATGCCAAATAAGAGGTTGCCAGCCATAGCTGATAAAGCTGTATGGGAGAAAGTAACCAAAGGGCGAGCTGGAATAGGTGGGATAGCGTAAGTCGAGAAAGTATGGAAGGGTATAGGAAACCAAAAAGAGACGCTGGCCATAGAGAAATTTAGCGGATACAAGACAGAAGTAAAAGCAAAGGATAGAAAGAAGGGAAAGGCTAGCGCTGAGAAAGAAGGTGGAAGGGGAAGAACACTTAGAGATTACGGGGGGTTGAGAGAAGGAATAGGAATGAAAAGTATCTGCACGGCCCAATGGACTTCGCGAAAAAGCTGAAACTGCGATTTCGTGTAGGGGACCTGGACCTGCCAGAAAGGAGGAGGAGGTATACCAGTAGCCGGGAGGAGGAGGAAGTAGATGCACAGATGTGCCCATGTGGCAAAGCCATAGAGGTAGAGTTCACATAGTGGGAGAATGTGAAAGGTTCAAGGAGGAAAGGGATGTGCTAGAGGAGGAGATGAGGAAAATAGACGAGTTTGACATGGAGCAGTTTGGTACACTAAATAGTAGCGAGAAAACGATCGCTATCTGGGAGATAGATGGTGGCCACAGGCGGCGAAGCAGGAAGGGGATAAGATTAGCAAAAGTTTCTTTGTAATATATGGAAACAACGTAATGAGCGCCCAAGTGTTGGAGGTGTCTCTATTAGGAGTAGGAACGGTGCTCCGTCTCGAAAGGGATGCGTGGTCAATGGTCAAATGACTAAGGCAAGCAACAAATGAGTACCCCCCCCCCCGCCTAAACTGACCCTGAATCATATACTACTTCCTGTAGATTACACCCATAAGGATGAGAGCGAAGCGACCATGCCGATATGACTCCACGCGGACCTCAGCCCTCCATATCGATCCTGGGTGATAGATGAGCACCCACATGAATGAGAGCGAAGTGAGACTGGTCCGCCACTCAAAAGCCACCGACATCGACACACCATAGCAACAACGTTCTGTTCGGCAGTACGAGGTAAAATGCCGTAGAAGCAAGCAAGCAAAACGAGCAAGAAAACTGGTGTGGCAGACCCCCAGTCGATCCCCCCCCCCCCCCCCCCTGTGGGCGCAGNGACCTACGGCAAACACAAAAACCTACCCATTTCCCTATTAGGGCCCGAATTAACAAGTATAAAATAAATTCAATTTGGAAAAAATAAAATTCAAATTCGCTTTTCATTGGTCAACACACGCACCAGCACCAAATATTATGCCCCAAGATCCTAATCTTTGGTGCTGGTACGTGTGTTGACCAATGAAAAGCGGATTTTTTTTTTTTTTTTTCAAATTGAATTTTTTTCTTCTTCGTTAAAACGGGCCCTTATTACTAACAATATTTGGTCCCATTTACTAGTGTTTCCTCTAGTCCCCCGTAATATTAATAGTAGTACAGTACTACACTACCTGTATACATAAACTTATATGTGACTCTAATTCCAAGTAATTTGCCCCCAAAACGGGAGCGCGGTCCGATTACGGAGGGGACCATAGTAAATAGGACCGAATATTGTTTTAATAGTAAAAATAGGGAAATGCATAGGTTTTAGGGTCAGGGTTAGTTACGGAGGGCCAGAGTAAATAGAACCGAATATTGTTAGTAAAAATACGTAAATATATTCCTTTTTGTGTGTACCATAGGTCCTACTTCATTTGAATGCCCCCCCGTAAAGAAAGGGGTTACTTGACCCCTTAAGAAATGGTCCCACGAATTTGGGGGGAAAATACTTGAAATTAGTGTGGGTCATTTTTTTCAGTTCTGAATGGGTTAAGCCTTTTGGGCCACGGGTGTATCGTGTATACATACTCGTAGCGACGAAACATCTGCCAGGTGCCATCTGATCATTTTTTTTTTTGTTGCGCTTTTTTTTTTTTTTTTTTTTTTGACATCCGACAATGTGCAACGTGAAGCTTCAAAGTTGAGACTCCCTCAAAAAACATTTCCCCACAAAGATGAAAACACTTACGACTACTTTCACTGGCAGTATCAGGCAGTATCAACTGTCTATCATAGTTGAGAAACGCGCAGCAAAACATTTACTTTTTTTATTATGGTCGCATCATGCTGCGCGTGCGTGCCCCGTAGACCTCCTTGCATTGTATCCCGGGAACATCCATTCCCCTAGTTCAGCACCCCGGACTGCGTTTCGTGTGACCGCTACTGCCTTAACCTCCGCCAGTCATTTTTGGCGATACTTTTTCCGCTTTAGGGCATGCTTTCAACTCCCACCACAGGGCTTATAAGCTATTATACCAGGAGAATCTCAACCTTGTCGGGTACGTGTTTCCTTACTTTGGTTTCCCCCTTCCTCTCTTTCGCTTTTCTTCTTTCTGCGGCCATCCGGTTTAGCAGTGATCGACATCAAAGCCTCTTTCTTTTTACATAAATAATATTACTGAACATTGCTTAATTATGGCAAACATGATAACAAAGGAAATTCACATACTCGTACCTGTTGTTATACGGTTAACCTGTTCTACTACTGCTACCAGGAGCCCCCCCCCCCCCCCCCCCCGGCGCTTCTCGCCACTCTGCTGCCGCTTGGCACCTAGATCCTACCACGCCGACCTTGATCCCACCCATTACCTGACCCCCCTAAACTGACCCGTAAAATGGTTAGTAGTTCGAAGGGGAAAAGGGAAGTACTTGTAGAGCATTACCGCAAGCTAGGGACGCCCACAACCAACGAAACGTTCGACGAAGAATTCGAGAAGGATATCAACGCGTGGGTAGAGGCGAACGTAGATGCATCAGAAAGGGAAGACAGTGACTCAGAAGGGTTACAGGGAGAGTTCACAAGAGAAGAAGTAAAGAAGTGTGTAGCTAAACTTAGGAATAGAAAGGCAGAGGGGCAGACCACAATAAGTTGATAGTTATTAGATATAATGAAGTACGGGGGAGAAGGAATGCTTACCATGATGGTTAAGTTGTATAACTGGATATGGAAAAACGAGTACGCACCTAAGAGATGGAGAGAAGGAGTAGTAGTAAACTTGTTTAAGAAAGGAGACAAGGCTGACTCCGGGTAACTATAGGGGGATAACGCTACTAAGCACTGTAGGTAAAACGTTCTGTAAGATTTTGAACGATAGAATGGGAACAATGATGGAGAAGGAAGAAAAAGATTAGCGAAGGGCAAGCAGGATTTAGGCCAAACCGTAGCTGCGTCGACTCATGTGTACACATTAGGTAAGATAATCCAAGGCAGGAAAGACGCGGGGCTAACAACGTACTGTTTCTTTTTAGATGTACAGAAGGCCTACGATATAGTATGGAGAAATGGGCTGTGGAAAAAGTTGTGGGAAATAGGGATATGAGGAAAGATGTGGAGAATGATGAAGAAGATGACGGAATGTGCGTAGCAAGTGCTGTGATGTTGGACGGAGGAAATATCGAAGTACGTTGATATCCTACAGGGAGTTGCACAGGGAGTGTACGCTATCACCTAACCTATTCAAGGTATATATTAACTGACATGATAGTACAGTAGAAGCAGCATCGCAGGGAGTCACGGTGGGGGAAGATACGGTGTCGGGATTGATGTTTGCTGATGATTTCGTCTGCATATCAGAAACACCCGAAGGACTGCAGAAACAAATAGAGAAGGCAATAGAGTACACCAGCAAGTGGAGAGTGACGGCGAACGTAAAAAAGTGCGCAGTAGTTGTATGTAACGAAGATAAGGAGAGTCCGGTAACTTGTAAGTGGAAGTGGGGAGAAGATGAATTACCGATCGTAGACCAGTATACGTACCTTGGCGTAGAAATCTCAAAAGATTGCTCTTGGGATGCACACAAATAAATAAAATAATAGGCAAGGTAAGGCACACGTAGGCAAGATGGAAGCAGTCCTAACAGACTCGCACCTTGACACTAGAATTAAGAGATGTATACTGATGAATGTGATTGTACCAAAGCTAGAATATGCAGGAGAATATGGGAAGGGAACGCGAAGCTCGTAAAACAGCTGGAAACAGTACAGATGACAGCAGCTAAAAAAGTACTAGGATGCTCAAGTACGACGAGTAATACAGTATTGAGAGCAGAACTGGGAATGTACCCACTTAAGACAAATAGAGACGTGCGTAAGTTGAAATGGCAATATAAAGTAAAGAACATGCCAAATAAGAGGTTGCCAGCCATAGCTGATAAAGCTGTATGGGAGAAAGTAACCAAAGGGCGAGCTGGAATAAGGTGGGATAGCGTAAGTCGAGAAAGTATGGAAGGGTATAGGAAACCAAAAAGAGACGCTGGCCATAGAAAATTTAGCGGATACAAGACAGAAGTAAAAGAAAAGGATAGAAAGAAGGGAAAGGCTAGCGCTGAGAAAGAAGGTGGAAGGGGAAGAACACTAAGAGATATACGGGGGGTTGAGAGAAGGAATAGGAATGAAAACGTACCTGCACGGCCCAACGGACTTCGCGAAAAAGCTGAAACTGCGATTTCGTGTAGGGGACCTGGACCTGCCAGAAAGGAAGGAGGTATACCAGTAGCCGGGAGGAGGAGGAAGTAGATGCACAGATGTGCCCATGTGGCAAAGCCATAGAGTAGAGTTCACATAGTGGGAGAATGTGAAAGGTTACAAGGAGGAAAGGGATGTGCTTGAGGAGGAGATGAGGAAAATAGACGAGTTGTGACATGGAGCAGTTTAGTACACTAAATAGATAGCGAGAAAACGATCGCTATCTAGGAGATAGATGGTGGCCACAGGCGGCGAAGCAGGAAGGGGATAAGATTAGCAAAACGTTTCTTTTAATATATGGAAACAACGTAATGAGCGCCCAAGTGTTGGAGGTGTCTCTATTAGGAGTAGGAACGGTGCTCCGTCTCGAAAGGGATGCGTGGTCAATGGTCAAATGACTAAGGCAAGCAACAAATGAGTAGCCCCCCCCCCCGCCGTATTTACTAGTATTTACTAGTATTTACTAGTATTTACTAGTATTTACTAGTATTTACTAGTATTTACTAGTATTTACTATGCCCCCCCCCCCGTGATAAAAGCAGCTAGTAATAGAAGTAGCAGGTAGTAGGTGGTGGCCGGATGTAGAGCAGTCAATGCTACAATAGGGGCATCGTAACGCCTCCTAAACTTTATGTGGCCCCTGAGTCAAAAGAGCCCGAACGAGCGATAGTATATAGTACTATATTGATATGATTAAGGAAACTCGCAAGATAAGCCTGATACGGGACGCATGCTATCTGAAGGCAGAAATAAGCACGCCATTTTTGTTTTTTTTTAGGAGCTCTGCACTATTAGCAAGTCACCCAAAAACTGACTTTGGAGGGAAACGACAAGTAAGTGAGTGCTATCTCATGGCCTCAAGTATACAACCACAAAACAGTGCATAAGTGACCTTAATGACCTTAATGACCTTAATGAAATGAAATCCCGACGGTTTTGGGTTAACCCATTCAGAACTGAAACAAAAAGTACCACACTAATTCCAAGTAGTTTGTTCCCAAATATGTGGGACCAGTTCTTAAGGGGTTAAGGTAAGGAGCCGAGCAATCCCACGGTAGGGGTACCACTTTTTGACTCAATATTTCTGACCGGTTGAGCCCTTCACGTGAATAAACACCAGATACTATATACCATTATTATTAGTTTACTGGTATGTTTGTTTTCTGACGACCGCATTATTAGAAGATTTGGTTTACTGGTTGTACGAACGAATGATTCCAAAGTCATGTCTCGGGTGAGATATTGCGGCTCCGGAGAACTTGCACGTGCGTGCGAGTCTAACGAATCTGCACGTACGTACATTCAATACGGTTATATATGTATAGCAGGAGTTGTTGCAGATATGTATGGCCTTCATGGGGTACCAAATGGGATCAAGGTGCAAGGTGGGCCTCCGGCGGCTCCTGCGGAGGGCTGATTATATTTCTGCACCTTGTGGGTGGGAGCAGGGTGCCAAATGGGATCAGGTCCGGGTGGGATCAGATCCGGGTGGGATCAGGTCCGGGTGGGAGCAAGGGTAAAGATGGTGCAAAAGTACGTGCAGTTCTAACAGCCCACAGCACGTACGTGCAATTATACGGCTGGGTGAGATATTGAGCTCCTCATACGAGGAGGTCAGAAAATTCTGCTGCACCCCTACCGTGGGATGAGTCAGCCCCGCCATTCGGACAATGTTTCGACCAGAGAACGGTATACCGTACCCTATACCTCTATCGGGGCACACGTCGGGGGCCCGTACGTAGTCATCTCGGTAATACCTCTATCGATATACAACGACCCAATGATACGCGTGCCGGTCGCCCCGGTAGACCAGTGGTCAGCTTCAAAGGCTACTGGCATTGGTACCCAAGTTCGAGTCCCAGCACCGTGGTGAGATTTTTACTTTACTAATAGAAAAAATAAAAAGGAACCAATTGATTGCTGAGAGCGCCTTCGTGGCGTGGGTAGGCGGAATCCGACGTAAGTCGACGAGGGAAGAAAGTGCTGAAATCTTCTCGCGATAAAAATGCAAGGCAAGAACCGTAGTGGGGGAGGAGGGGGAGGAGCCTACTTTGTAACCCCGGATCTGAGTTACGACTATTTAATAGGGAGGGAGAAAGACAGAAGTGCGAAGATAATGAATGGGATGGACAAAAAAAAAAAAAAAATGAGACCCACGATGAGGAGGTCCGTTCAGTCATACCAGTACTTGTAGAATATTAGGGCTCACAAGTGTAACCCCTAACGCAGCACGGCTCTGGAGCGCAAGCTACTACGGGGAACCGTAGTAGTAAGTAGGATCAAATATTGTCCGTAACGTAGGTCCTGTTTACTAGTATTACTAGTGTTTACTATGACCCCCCCCCGTAATAGTGCTCTGTACATGTACCCGAATTTGACTCTAAATCCAAGTGTTTTGGCCCCACAACGGGAGTGCAGTCCCAACAGTCCTAATAACCCGCATGCCTAAACGGGCGGACACACCCTTTCTTTGTCAGGTAAGGAACTCGTCCTGGGGGGCATGTGCCTTATACTGCAGTACCTGGTATATACTGTAGGTGTCCTATGAGCTGTGTTAATGGTGAATCGTCGTCATTCATGCTGTGCCCGGGACGCCGCGTGCCTTATACTCGTAGGGGTATCGGTAGGGTTTTTTGCCTTACAGGGGTGACGTCTTAATGTTATGAGGCTCCCCACTGAAGGAGTTAAGGAACTATTTACCTCTACCCCAAAAAACTGGCTTGTTATTAAAAGGAAAAAAAACATGCTTAATATTGTTCACCTGATGAACAATACCGTTACTAAAAGTTAAAACTATGAAACGAATCATCATCATCATCATCATGTGACATGCGAATGGGATGGGATGGGATGGGTAGCTCAGCACCTTAGTCGAAGAGGAGTGTGTTACTCATGTCAGAAATATGTTTTGCCACAAAAAAGATACGGTGTGTAACCCTATCGCAGAAGAACCCTTTCCCGGGCGATATGACAGAAAGAAGGTGGTTCCCGCATTGTATACCTGTAGTCCGGTCTCTACCCTAAAGGTGCCTCATCCCCCAAACCAGGCAGTGACCTATGCACTGCACGCATGCAATCATTTATTGTGTCTCTTTTTCGCTCCCCAACTGTGAAGGGGCGCCCAAAATCGCGTGTTGCGCTGCGCGCAACCAGTCTCGCGGCGACTGTTGCGCAAACCGGTTATTTTCACCCAACCAAATGTTGCGTCCGCGCAACAGCGCAACACCCAATGAATGCCCTGCTATGTACCTGGTATACGCGTTTGTTTCAAGGCGCAAACGACTTGTCTGTTTACCACACATAATATCTAGGGGTGGCAGATCGGTGCTGCAATAATCACCGTTTTTTTAGTACGTAGTCGTTTTTTTCCACGTTTCGCTCTCAAGGTACGAAAGGGTTTAACATGTTAACATCATCAATGTACTCCACGTACGTACGTACTACGCACTTACGTGTCGCATCGTTCGTACGACTACTACTGCAGTGCTCGAAACGTGCACTTCTCAGCCCTCTCCTGTCTCGTTTTGTTCGTTTGTTTGTTTGCTACAATAATACTCTATGTACAGTATATACTTGGCACGACTGTATATGGGTTTATATGGGTTACTGTCGTGCATCGACAGAGTTTAGAGCCCCAGTGCAAGTGGGTGTTCGTGACATTCTGGTTGGGTGTAACGTGTATACGGCGCACGACACCAACAAAAGCACATCGAATAAATAAATGGTGCCTGCAGCTAATTGTTGTTGGTGTTGGTGGTGGTGGATAGTATTTTGGTGTGCCATGTTTTTTCTTTGCTACTCGGTATACTTCGTATATTAAAAAGTTGATGCGTACCACTACTGCTACTACTACTACTTCTTGATGACGGTTCACCCTTGACCTGTCACTTGCATATGATACACGCCGACCGATACTAGGCGAAACACTTTACTTACTACGCATACAGTTACCTTGTCAATACCAGCATCATCATCATCATCAACATTATGTTTTTGTTCTTTGGGAGTGCTTATGAGTGATCAACGTTGAAGGTCATGCTTGCTACACATTGTTGGATGGCAAACGCAATAATATTATCAGATGTTTCGGTGGTTTTCTTGTTTCGGAGGGCTTATGAGTGATCAGCATTGAAGCTCATCATGCTGTATATTATTATTATCATCTTTGCCATCCGACAATGTGCAGCATGAGCTTAAACGTTGATCACTCATAACATTCCCGAAAGCAGAAAAACACAGAAACCAAGGAAATCTATGAGCAAAGTCTAACACCCTTCTATGTCTACTTACCACCCAAGATTTATATTGTTGAGGATGGAAGGAAGGATAATAACAATAACACAAACAAAGTGGACACAGCAGTAAGCTTCATTGTTGTTTTGGTTTCCCTCGGCTTTCTTCTTTCGGGAAACGTTTTTGAGTGATCATTGCTGAAGCTCGCCCTAGAGTCTACATCCTGCCGGGTGGCAAATAACTTACAAAGGAAGCGCTAAAAAACTTACTACGTACGTACGCACGCACGTAGAAAGGAATAGCACCTTTTGGCCACAAATTGTGTCACTGAGACTGACGGGGCTTCTCAACTGAGAAACTCCCCAATAAGCCAGGCCTTGTAAGGCATACGCCTTCTATGGCATGTGTTGTTCTTTGTTTTCCAACATTTTTCGTTACAACCCTGTTTGGGTAAAGCCATGGCATTTTTTCATCGAGTTCAGCCAGTTTTTGGGTGACTACAGCCCTGTTGGGTTAAGCCATGGGACTGTTCATCTGGTTAAGCCATTTTTAGGGTGACTTACTAATAGCAATAACGCCTTACAAATGCTGTTGACCTCCTATACTATAATCAAGTGAAGATCCTCAGAAAATAGCATGCACTAGATACTGCCTTTCTCCTTACAGCGAACTTCATATATACCGCCAAACAATCGCCGTGTTTCCCGGGAGGTTGGGGGGGGGGGTCAAGGTTGGCCAGGGTTATAATAGGGTTTCCAACACCGACAGGATTATTATGGTGTAACCAGGTATGTCAAGAACGGTCGGTGTATGTCCAACTTTTCGTACGGCGGGGTCAAGCCACTTCGACAGAATGGCTGATAAAAAAAGCCTAGCTTCGACGAAATGGTCGACCAAAAGCCTAGCTTGGAAGGCAAAATGGTCGATAGGGCGCAAACCTCCTCAATACAGTAGTGGCCCCTCTATACTGTACCCGACAGGTGTTAAGAATCTCTTAGTTTTGGTCAGACTGGAATTCTTATGTAAGACTGGGTGTGTTCCACGCTGTTTTTAGTACAAAGAAGTCGCATTCTTATTTTCTCCCCAAAATTTCAGCCTCAAATTCTTAATTATTATCAGATTCTTAACATCTGTCGCGTACTGTAGTGCCGGCTGAATAGTGCCGGTCGCCTGCTATACATAAAGGTTCCTATGAAATCGCTTGACACAGATGGAATTAACCAGTCAGCGTGGCAGTGTGCGGAGTAGTGCCGGTTGCCGCTATATATAGTGCCGGTATTGTTGCCTGGCGCATACCGGCACTATACAGGGACCATTACTATACAGTTTTTTTCTTCGTTCTGAGAACGCTGAACTCCCACAGGCGCTCGGGCTTAGGGGAACGGGGTTGGTCGCGGTTGAGGCTGCTTACAGACTCAAATGTACTACGAGGTACACGTCAAGACTCATCCCACGGCATAGATAGAAGTTGCACTTTTTTCATTCTGGGGCAATAGTTTTCGATACAGTACTGTAATTTATGACCGACCCAGCTCCCCAAGTAAGCATTTACCGGTACCGGCTGTATAATGCGATACTACAGCTCGCGAATAGAGTATGAACAGACGAAGCTCAAGCCGAACGTAGGTAGAGAAGGGAGAAGTAGTAGTAGTAGTAGTAGTAGTAGTAGCAGCAGCAGCAGTAGTAGTAGCAGTAGTAGTAGTAGTAGTAGTAGTAGCAGTAGTAGCAGTAGAAGCAGGAGCAGGAGCAGTAGTAGTAGTAGTAGTAGTAGTAGTAGTAGTAGTAGTAGTAGTAGTAGTAGTAGTAGTAGTAGTAGTAGTAGTAGTAGTAGCAGTAGTAGTAGTAGTAGATTTTGTGAAGAGAGCTCTTGTTGTTTCTGTGGCTTTCTTGTTTCGGAGAGGGGGTGTTTCTGAGTGATCAACGTTGAAGCTCATTCATGCTATACACACATCATTGTCTGATGGCAAGGATAATCATCACAATCTTTTTACTGCTGCTAGTAGTGGTATACGAAGTATACTTGTTTATATTCGTTTTAGGACTGACTTCGTACTCGTAGTGCAGCCACTTTTACGGTGTAGCATAGTAAATAGGACCTAAGGTGCACACAAAAACCTATACATTTCCCTGTTTTTACTAACAATATTAGGTTATATTTACTAGTGTTTACGTCGACGAGAGTTGACGAGGGAAGAAAGTGCTGAAATCTTCTCGCGATAAAAACGCAAAGCAAGAACCGTAGTGGGGAAGGAGGGAGAGGAGCCTACTTTGTGACCCCGGATCTGAGTTACGACTAGGGAGGGCGAAAGACGGAAGTGCGAAGATAATAAATGGGATGGACAAAAAAAAACAAAAAAACTATGGTCTCTCGTAATATTAATAGTAGTGCAGCATGGACACACTAGACACTTTGGTCGGGTCGCACGAGCACGCTTCTTCGTTTGGGGTGAGATGTTGAGTCCCTCAGCAAGCGAGGAGCTCAGGGATTAAGGCACCTCTCCCCCAATCAGAAAACTGCGGGCACGAAATGTCTTTCTCTCTTGACCGTGGTAGTATTGCTCTCAACCATTGCGTGGAAGCTGGGCGAAGTCGTGACGTCGTGATCACGACCTGGCTGGGCCGTAAGCAGGCCGACACACGTCACAAGTCACAAGGCTCCCATACTGTGGCCTTTGACCCTCCTATAGATAACCGTATGCCTCGTGGGTGGAAACTAATGGATGTCTTGAATTGCATCGTAGCATTAATTAGTTATCGTACGCTGCCCATGGACGACTTTACATACTCAGCGGGAACTCATTGATCTCCTGCTACTAATAATGCTGCTACTACGTGCCTCCTTTGCTCCGGGACTATGCTACAGTAGTAGTACCGCACAGGACACCTAATAAGAAACAGGAAATATGATCCAGGCTGGGTTTCTTATTTGAGAAGGGGTGCGTTGTACACTAGGTTCGGTAGAACGACTCCCGAATTTCTTATTTCCCTGGCAATCTCAGCCTGCCTTTCTTAGTGCTCGTTTTCTTGATAGGAATTATGTCTTGTTAGGCATTCTGTAGCGTTATCAAAAGGTATATGATACTATTAATACCAGGGCTATATCAGTCTCACAGCCCACAGGTCCCATACACCGCAATGGCAAGACACCATGCTCCGTACACGGCCACCTAGGAGACTATTCATAGTACGCATACCAGTACAAGGGAGACGCGTGCTATGATAGACGTAGAGGTATACCTTTTTTTGGCTATTTTCTGTTTCCTGAATGGTGTATTGAAGTATTAAAGGCTCCTTAACCCACATTAATTCTTGCGTTGCAAGATTTTTCAATTGTATAGTTACAGTAGGCCATGGTATCGTTCACCGGGTAGCACATTTATTTCCCCCCAAAAAACAGTTTTTCACTTACTATTAGCGTAGAGCTCCTCAAACCACCACCCCCAGAAGGCAAAAACATGGTGCACCTCTAACGTAGCATGCGTCAGGAGCAGCGGGCCCAATTTATTCTACGGCCCTTCCGATGTTATCACCTGTCTATCTGTGGGTACCGGTATGACATATTTATTTTATTTATTTATTTATTTTATTTTCCTAAAGGGCCATCGCGTTTACTTTCCAGCTCAGGTCGTATTGTACGAATGCTGTCAATAGTATACGAAGGAGGTTTTACCCCCAGCGGCATTCTGCACGCAGGTGTCTTCTCTTCTCCCCCCCGGTAGTTGCCTTCATTTTTGTCGTGCAGAGGGTTCATCACCATTCATTCCCACTACTGCTACTACTACTACTACTACTACTACTACTCGTCGATTTGAGTCGTTTTTTTTTCTAGCTCGATCGTTCTGCGACATGAAAAAAAGGCACCGAAAGTACTTTTTCATGCATGCATGGGCTCATGACAGCAGTAAACCCCCCCTTGTTTTGCTATCATAGCCTACGACAGGTTGTCATGTTACCTGGCAAGCAACCTACTACTGCTATAGACTGTACAACAAGTAGTAATGGGGCGCCGAAGAACGTCGTTCTTTTTCTTTTTGTGGCGAAACCCGAGACCTGACTTCTACTTCAAGTCAGGTACGTAGTAGGTGCATCTGCTTAATATAGTATTATTATTGTTGTTATTCTTGCCGTCTGACAATGTGTAGCATGAAAGAGCTTCAACGTTGATCACTCAAAAGCACTCTAGTGGAACCAAACCACGGAAACAAAAGAAGTCCTATGCACAAAGTCTATTACCTCCTCTCTGTTCTTACTTCCGGCTTGAACCCTATCTACTCCATTAATTCGCTGGGCTTGCTCCACACGATGTTGTTGTTGTTCCTTTTTTTATTTTATAAAAATACAAAAATACGTCATCTGTGTTTTTTTGTTATTGCGTTTGCCATCCGACAATGTACAGCATGAGCTTCAGCGTTGACCACTCAGAAACCTTCGTTTTCATCATTATGCCCTCCGACAATGTATCGTAAATGTTCCAGTCCGACATTTAGATTTTGAGCAGAGGGCTCTTTTTTGTTTCTGTGGCTTTCTTATTTCGGGGTGCTTACTCGTGATTATGCAACGTTGAAGCTCACTCATGCTATACATTGGCGGATGGCAAGGACTATAAATCGAGTGTTCCCCGATACCTCAGTAGCCGTATCTCGTCCATCACTCAGAACGAACAAGTACCTATCCCCGTTAGCTTCCGTTCTTGAAGGCTCGTCCTACTCTGCAACCGTTCATTCCGCCATTGGAGTATACCAGGTAGATGCAGGGTACCACACAGGCGAGTAAGAAGTGTTGCTCTGTGTTTGTTAAGAAATATCAGGTGACAATGCTGGTGTGTGCAGCATCGAGAAACCCCTTAATCTACTACTGTATTTATGCTGCAGTACCAATATCATGTTTCCCTCCGGTAATGTATCGTACAGGTTCTCCAGTCTCCAGTCCTACGTTTGAATCGAACATCCTCAGATACCGCAGCAGTACTGCAGCCTCTCTTCCATCGCTCTGAGCCAACACAGATCACACTGTTCTCCCAGTCCTACGTTTGAATCGAACACCCTCAAACACCGCAGGAGTACTGCAGTCTCTCTTCCATCGCTCTGGGCCAACACAGATCACACTGTTCTCTTTCTCGAAGGCTCCTCGTGACACCTCCCTCCCTCCCTTATTTTTACTGCTACTACAAATACTACATGATCTGCTGCTCACGTCTGCTATCCGATAGAGGTACTGTACCTTTTTTGTCTGATTTTGTTTCGGAATGATGTATTAAAGGCTAGTAAAGGCTAGTAAAGGCTAGTAAAGGCTAGTAAAGGCTATTAAAGGCTAGTAAAGGCTATTAAAGCCTCCTTAACCCAAAATCGTCGAAATTTGTTTTTGTGTCGCACTGTTTTTCGTTTTACACTTAAGGCCACCGAATTTTTCATCGGGTAGCACTTTTATTTTGTTCCAAAAACAATTTTCGGTCGAGGTATAGGGCGCCTCAAGTGGCCACCCTTATAAGGCTAAAATGGTGCGCCTCGACCATAGCATCGTCGTCGTTAACGCTACTATGTCAAAGCCATCATCACATTATTGCAGTTTCTTGTCCGTTCGATTGAGATATGTACATGGGAAAAAAAACACATGCGCGACCGGGACTCATCCCTCAGGACATCGCCCCCTGCAACCTCGAACCAGACTTGAACATATATCTTCATTGAGGAAAAATCGTTTAGGAGCGATCGACGCTCAAGACCATCCTACACATTGTCGGCTGGTAAGGATAATATTAACACATACCAGGCACGACTGCTGTGAACACCATACTCACTGCTGGCCGTTTGATTTATGAGTTTTTGAGTAAAAACTAAAACCAAAGTACTCACAGGTACGATTATTATTTATCCTCTCACCCCGCTTTTTCTTGCTTTTCTTTTAATCCATTGTGAAAGCCGCTCGACGATGCATCACTCTGCGTGTGTGTTCCGGCAGTACTAAATATGTTAATATAAGCCCATCAATAGAACCCCCGGAGGATGATACAATAGCTATGAAAACAGTGAGGTTCGTTTTAAGTGTAGTTTAACTCACATACACATATGCATACGCCCGTTGACGCCGCGATGCTCCCGATGGATAGTATATAACCTAAGTGCATGCAGTAGCTCGAAGCTGGGCCGGACTAGTAACGACATGGGCTATGTACAGTTGTGATCTTTAGCCCTCGTCAAGACCTTCAAGAAGAGACTTCCGTGCGTACTTTCCTTGGGGTTTTCCTATTTATGTAGCTAAGACTAGCTTCGTAGAAGAGCTGCCTTTGAAGTGTACCTCAACACAGACAGGTGTGCTGTGCCTGCCTGATGGTGTATACTCGTGAACCATGATGTAATAATAATACTCGTCCAGTCTAGTCTATACGGTAATCGGTGATGGTCGACTAAGACCAGACTGAGTGTGTCTGACGCCCCTCCCAAGTAGGATTACAGTACTACTCGAATAGCCCCTACCTGGCGAGGGATTATAGGATGCTCGATTTAGTCAGAATGGAACATTCTTATCATTCTTGCCATCGGACAGTGTGTAGGATAGCATGAAAGAGCTTCAACGTTGATCACTCAGAAAACTCACAAGCATACCCCGAAATAACAAAACCACGGACACTATAAAGCCTTATGCGCGAAGTCTAACTCCTTTATGTACCTACTTTTCCGGCTTAAGCTCTCTATCTACTTCCGTGTATTTGTTCTTCTCACTCTCACCTTCCCTCTCAATACGTACTCTTATTTTCTATTATCAGTACGATTCCTGCCACCTGACAATGCGTAGCATGAGCTCAACACTGATCACTCAGAAACACTCCGAAATAAGTTATCTTATCGTCTGAGGGGAAAATAACTGATAAAAAGTACCTGGTAAGTTAGGTAAGAAAAACCTTCATCCATAACAAGGTTTTGTCCAAAAGGTTTTACCGTCGTTCTTATATTTATTTGTTGTTTCTTCTGCTTCATCACTGACTGCATCATGACATACATACATGCTAATTCTTCGCGAGTCCCGCGTTTATTTTGTGGTTTTCTGTCTGCTTCCAAAACAAATCGTTTGCTCGTAGTGGGTATGGTTATGTTTGTGGTTGATGGTAGGGGAATAAAGTGTGGATAGTGGATAGCGCAGGCCTGTCGGTGTCTCTGCGCGCAGGGAAAAAAACAGCTACTACTACAGCATTATAGTTATAATAGCTGGGTATCGCTGAGTGAGTGCAAATCAGATGTATTAGGTGTGTGAGTGGGTTGTAAAGCGACTGCTACTGTAATACAGTACGTACATATACTTCGATTTATACTCTACTACTGCGCACTCCTTCGGCAAGGGCCAACGTGTCTCTATTAGGAGTAGGAACGGTGCTCCGTCTCGAAAGGGATGCGTGGTCAATGGTCAAATGACTAAGGCAAGCAACAAATGAGTACGCCCCCCCCCCCCTCCCCCCGAAAACAGTTGTGTTAAATGTTGTACTATTGCGCTAATACTCCTGTGCAAAGGTAGCCGGGCCAAGCAAGTATTCTACTGCTGTGCCACCAGGTATCTACTGTACGTGACACAAAAAACAAACGCGTGAGCGTGTGACTCAAGCGTGACGAACCATACCCGTCTAGAACTCGCAGGACAACAAAAACACACGGAGCAGGAGGAGCTTCGCGCGATCGTCGTAGATAGATACCCCGTGTAAAATGCAGGGAGCTATTAATACTACCTAGCTGCTGTGGATATATTAGAATAGGTGGTGCGTCAACTACTACTACTGGCTGTATATGTACCTGGTATGTTGTACTCAAAGGTGCATCGCTACTGTATATAGTCGTCACGACCACACAGCAGTTAATTCGTTCATAGGAAAAAAAATATTTTGCCACGAGGTTCAACACGACACGCGCCAGAAACAAGACAAACAACAACGTGGAAGTTCCTGGTACGTACGTAGGTGATACCTGATAATACATATATACGTACGTACGTAGGTGATACCTGATACGCAGGTGATATTGAATTTGGCCCCAAGGATGACGCCTGCCCTACCCTAGACGTACGGTCGTTTCATGTGTTACGTACTATTTAATAATACTACGAGTACTACACTACTACAGCAGTAGTACTAAATAAAGTAGTACTACTGTACTGTCAATGTATTGTGTATTGTGTCGTATTGTTAACTAAACTTTGTGCAGCGAAGACACACAATTTGGGTGCCCTCGTCAGAAACGGTCGCGCTATGCACGATAACCAACCAATTCATGCTCAGAGTATGGCTAATGCTGGACTGCTGCCACCAGTGATACCCGTACTACTGCCTGTAGCGCATATCATTACAGTACGTAGGTATGGTGCATGGTGCATATCATACTCGTACAGCATGTATGTATGGTACATATCATATGGATGATGTGCTGGACACCCTCTCCCCGCCCGACCTTCATCCATTTTTTTTTTTTTTTTTTTTTTTTTCCCATCCCATTTATTATCTTCGCACTTCCGTCTCTCCCTCCCTAGTCGTAACTCAGATCCGGGGTCACAAAGTAGGCTCCTCTCCCTCCTCCCCCACTACGGTTCTTGCCTTCATTTTTATCGCGCATAGGGTTCAGCCTTCCCAACGCTCGTCGACTTTCATCGAATTTTGCTAACTCACGCTCTCGCGCTTTCTGCTCGTCAAGATATTTTTTGCGAGAAAAAGAGCATGCACTCGGCGGGGCTCGAACTCGCTTTCTTGACGCTTACAGGCTTCGTGGATCCATGCGCCCATATAATATGCGCATGCATGCGCATACAAAAGTTTCGGTACTCCGAGTGAGGTCACAAAGTCGACGTGGGCTGTCAAACCGCACGTACGGCGTCCACTCTGTGGCAAACGGGGACGTGGTGACGGCGAGCCTGTGGGTCCAGTGGCGGAAGCAGCCGGGGTGCGTACCAGGAGACCAATCACTAATGACCGAGGCAGTGGGGTTGGTATAGCCGCGATGTGGCAGCTCACCATACATAGCACTCGAACAAAAAATACGACGTACGAGTATCTGGTACGGGGACCCCAGGGGTATCATATACCGGTACTGCTTGTACTATACGCTACCTACCGACCTACCGATTATTACATACGGACTCGGAGCGATATTTTTTTTAATTCAGAACAACGAGAGACATTAACATGCGACGGGATGCACTCCCAAGCGGCACCGCAGCCACGTAGTAAGTCCGGGACTAGAGAGTTTACTGCAGCAGCAGGTGCAGCAGTGTACGTCTATACCGCTATGTATATACGCACATACTTTTCGTAGCACCACAGAGAGGTTGCATAGCGGGAGCACGCCAGGAGACCATGAGTTTTAACGTACGAACTGTGTGTGTGTTCTTCACATTAAACCTTCCTTTCTACCCGTCGACATCCAGCACACCCAGTGTCCGTGCCGATTCATCATCATCCTAAAAAGGTACCAGTTCTGTGGTCACAAATGTACGAGTACTCGTAGAAAATGAATCCGAAACTACAACCCCGAACCCCGAGCTCCAAAAATGCACCCAGTTTATAGTGGAAACCCCATAACAGCTATCCCAAAACTGTTTCCTCACTTGGCGTGCTCGGCCGGCGCCTAGAGGCTAGAGGCTGACAGGTTCATCAGGGAGAAAGCCATGGCCGAGCCGGAAGAGAGCCTGTGGGGTGGCTTCGAGTCTTTCCCTGACCAAGGCCCTGAACAGAGTGACCGCACAGCTGAGGCGACGCTCCCGACAATGTCTCCGATGAGTAGCGCCGAAGCTTTCGTCGAACCGAACACCAACCCTACCGCCGTGTCGGCTGCTGGTGCGGGGCAACCGGACGATGCCGGCAAGCTTGAAGCAGAGGAAGCGGACCATGCGAACGCTGATAATGACTTCTTCGGTGAGACGCTGGCCACAGGACTTGCCACACCTGGTGGACCCTGCCCAGAACAGACGTCTCCCGTGCAGCCCGCCCGGGATCTTGATGGTGTACAGGAGACGCAAGACATTTCACTTCCGCAAGGTCCCAGTAGCGAAGTAGCGCAAGACTGCTGCAGTGGTGGTAGTGGTGGTGGTAGTGGTGGTGGTGGTGGTGGCGGTGGCGGCGGTGGTGGTGGTGGTGGTGGTGGTGGTGATGGCGTTGATGATGTTCCTGCTGACAGCCTAGCTGGCCATCCACCAACGCAAGCTGGAAACGTTTGCGGCGGCAGCAGTGGTTTGTTCGGGGCTGCAACATCTGCGGGCAGTGCTGCGGAGGGAACTGCTGCTGCTGCTGCTGCTGCTGTCGAGAACAGCAACAACAGCAACACCAGCAGCAACAGTGCCGCCGAGACTGCTGATATTCTCAATGACTTGTGGCACAACCTCAGATCGAAGAATACGGAGGAGGCTAGAGCAACTCTTAATCACATCAACAGCGAAGCCGAGAAAGCGGACAACAGCAGCGACGACGAAACACCCTGGGGGTTTGCCCCACAGCCAGGACCAGAAACAGCAGCAGCAGAAGCAGTAAGAGCAGGAACACCGCCCGACACCGAACCACGACTACCTCCACCCACCCTCCTCAAGTCAAGCGATGCTTCGGAAACAGGCGGCGCCACCCCCGACGATGCCGATGCTGGCGAGTCGGACCAACTCAAGGCGTCTATTGCGCCGCCACCACCACCACTATCTGCAGGCGCAGGCGCTCCAGCGGTGGTTGCGCGGACCTTGATCGAGCATGACCCCCCCGCATCTTCGTGGGCGAATCCGGCGCACGGTATTTGGCATCGCCCCGGAGGAGACGAGCCGCTAGCTATGAATGCGATGCCGGCGGAAAAGGTGGACGGTGAGTGGGTAGACGTTGCCGCCCCTGATAGGGAGGTAGAGGAGGAGGAGGAAGAGGTCTCTGGTCACAAGGAGGTCGATGATCAGGAGGAGGGGTTAGCTAACCAGCAGGAGGACGAGGTAGCTGATCAGGAGAAGGAGGGGGGGGTAGTTGATCAAGAGGAGGAGGAGAAGGAGGGGGAGGTAGCCGATCAGGAGGAGGAGATAGCTGTTCAGGAGGAGGAGGGGCAGGTGGAGCAGGAGGAGGAGTGGAAGGGGCAGGAGGGGGAGGGGGAGAAAAGAGGTGGGGAGGATAAGGAGGGAGAAGACAGGACGCGGGGAGTCGATCGAGAGGAACGACTGTCGGAACAGCAGTCTCCCACGCAACCCGGCGGAAGCTTGCCACCAGAAGCGATCCTAGAGGGTGGCGCCGATTCACGAATATCGGGCGCAGATTTTTTCTCCGGCCCATGCGTCCAAGCAGACGCTCACGCAGACGGCGCCGCGGTGACGGAGCCAGTCGGCGACAGCGAGGCGGACTTTGAATTCACGGTCGGGACCGATAGCGGGCCCTTCGAGGGGTTACCACGAGAAACCAATGCCCTAGAGCCTCTACCAGTGGTTTCACCGCTGACCGAGCGGCAAGACGTTGCGGAGGTAGCCGCGGCTGCGGCGCTGACCCCTGGAGGCTTTGAGGAGAGCTTGCCTGCGCCTGCTGAACCGGAAATTGTTAGGGCTGATCTGTTGGAGGATGCAAAGGAGGGGGGCGCCGAAGACGCATCAGTAGCGATTGAAGGGATCGATTGGGGCAACTTGGGAATTTCGGGGGTGGGACCTGCCAGCGCAAGTGGTTCTGCGTTACCGGTGAGCGTTGACGCAGTCGAGACCGTTGGCGGGAAAGATGCTGACGAGGTTGCCTGGTCACCCTTTGACGCCCCTCCCGCGCTCTCCCCGGGAAAAAATGAAACGCTGGGATCGCCGCGCCCGATCAAAGAAAGCGAAAGTGTCGAAGCTACGTCTGCTGCCGCGGAAGGGAGCGCGGAGGATGGTGAGGCTAGGCGTTCGGAGCTTCCACCTCCGCCCCCGGCATCAGAAGAACCTCACCAATTTATGAACCCGGTTTCGAATGATCCGGTGGAAGCGGACCACGTAGTAGGAAGCCAGCGTGATACCGTTGCAGGCATGCCAGACGACGCTTGGGGAGCGTTCGACGAAGCGCCTGGGCAAACCCCTCTTGGAGAGGGAGCTGAACCAGCGGGGCTGAAGGACAGCATCGAGGACGAGAAATCGCCGGTGTCCCTGCTGCAGAGACCCGATTTCGAAGCTTCGGACAGCTGGGGGGCCTTTCACGACGACATGAGCTCCACCGCCGCCGCCGCCGCCGCGACGCAGGAGGTATCCCCACCCCCATCGCACCCGGCCCCGCTGCTGACTGTGTCGGATGCGGCAGCAGCAACGGGGGAGGCGGTCGCCGCCGTGCAGCCGGAAGAAGCGACGGCAGACGCGGCGGGAAAGGGTTCCCAACCCGAAGTCGGAGATGCAGGGGCAGCGGACGGCGGCGACGAGCCGAAGTCTGAAAGCGGAGAAGAATGGAGTGATTTCGGTGACTTCGAGGAGGCCCCCACGCCCGAAGAGGTGGTGACGCCTGTCCCTGAGATTGCTCTCCCGAAACCGGCCAGCGCCAACCGGAGCCTACCCGTTTTGGCGACTGCGGGTGGAGGTAAGGGTGGGGCAGCGCCGGAAGGGGGGACGGGCGGGACAAAATCGACAGGGGGCGAGAGTGGAGTGGCTCCGGGTGCCGTCGGCACGGTTGTGGCGCCGTCAAGAGCGAGAGAAGGAGGAGCCAAGGTGAGCAAGGAGTTCCGAAAGGGTTGGATCTGTAGAGAGGCTTTTTACAGTTTTTTGCTATATACCAGGTATACTAAAGACTACGCTGGTGGCGGGGACGGTGCGTGTTGAGTGCATATGGCCTGCAGAAATCTGAAGCCTGTGCCGATGTTTTTTTTTAATTGATTTTTAATATATTCTGCGCCCTTTGCTGCAAGCTGGCAGCGGCGCAACTTGCCTTATTTTGATTTTTACCGTTTTTTAAAAGTACATGTATGGGTTGCCGTGGGCTTGTGCTTGAACCAGATAATATTCTCCCGCGGTACCCGTACTTGGCGACCATGTCCCCGACCATCCACGAGTGGTTTGCTAGGCGCTGCGACGAGGGTAGCTACTCGCCCAAGACGATTTTGCGCACGGCGTCGAGTCCCTCCTTTCCTTTTGTAGCGCACCAACAGCACTGCTAAATTTATCCAAATGAATAGTGTCCAGACTCGTTGTCTCATTTTTGGGAATAGATGGTATGAATAGGCGCCCAGTACGAAGATAACTTGGCTGTAGGAGTGCGTAGATCATCTGTTTGTCTTATGCGCTTGAGATTATAAGAACACGAACCCGACGCTAAACATCCCCGGGACCATCACGCCTCCCGTTCTCCAGGAGGGCTTGTTGTTGCTGCCGGCGAGTGCGCAGACCCTGGCGGTAATGGTCGCGGTTTTCGATATGGCGTTCCGCCCCGGGGATTCGGCGGCTGTGCCAGGGAAGGCGATGGCGGGCGGCGATGCGGACGAGGAAAAGTCACTCGAAGCCCTGGTCGACATGGCGCACGTGATGGTGAGCGCAGGGAATGGAATCAGAGTAAGTCATACCACTATTTTTTTATTTTTTATTTCCATCCCATTTATTATCTTCACACTTTTGTCCCTCTCCCTCCATAGTCGTAACTCAGATCCGGGGTCACAGAGCAGGCTCTTCTCCCTCCTCCCCACTACGGTTCGTGCCTTGTTTTTTATCGCGCAGAGGGTTCATCATTCCCAACACTTGTCGATTTTCATCGAGTTTTGCTAACTCACGCTCTCGCGCTTTCCGCTAGTCAATATATTTTTTGCGAGAAAAAGTCCCTAGGAGCATGCACTCTCGGGGGAGCTCGAACTCACGACCTTGACTCTAACAGGGACCATATTCACCTGCCATCCCACCGGGGACGCCGGCTACTATGTACCGAGATATAAGGGCGGTTTGTACCAGTAATGTCAATACCAGATATGGTTAATAAGAAAACGGTCCTTAGGTTTCAAGACAGAGTGGTACGTAGTGTTTTTATTGGCGTGCGGTGTAATACGTTTTGCGTGGCTTTGATTCTCGTCGAGTGGAGTGGAATCCCTGCTGGGTGTGGGGCAACACATGGTACAGACCGACGTGGCGACGCGACGGAATACTTCCAGGCATGCAGTCTGTTGTCGCGTGTTCACTATTATTGGTGCCACTGAATACGAAGTACTTATGTTACCGCATGTTTGTGTTGATTGGCGCAATTGGATTCTCTTATATTTCGCATGTTTGTGTTGATTGCTGCAACTAAATACTGTATTACCAAATGTTTATGTTGATTTGTTCCATTGAATCAATGCTATATTATCGCATGTTTATATTGATTGGTGCAATATTTCGCACACTTATTTCTACCTCTGCATCGCCTCCGCATCCCCTCCCTACAGCGCCACGCCCCGGCGCCGAGCAGGGCGCCCCCGCGACTGAACGCGTGGGCCACGGCGTGCATCCTGCGGGGTATCCGCCCTGTACCGGACGCGCTGTCCTTAGAAGAGTCAGACGAAGATGTAGCAGGCAGCACAAGCAAAGTCGACCCTCAGGAAGCCGCGAGTGGTCCCGTTCTTTCGGAAGAGCCGGCAGTGCCGCCGGTCTCCTCACCTCGTTCGACGACCGTGGGTGCGGGTGTAGGCGCACAAGCCTCACCGCGGTCTCTGTCTCGACCCCAGCCGGGTGTGTCGCCGCCCCCGGCGGCGGCGGTGGTGGCGGCGGCAGTGGCGGCGCCTGGAAGCGCGACGTGGGCGTCAAGAGTGACGCCCTCGTCTGCGCCGCCGCCCTTGCCGTTAAAACCGACCAGGCCGAAGCGGGCGGAGGAGATAGAGAATAAGACGGAGAGAGAAACGAAGCAGGAGCAGGAGAAGCCGCAGCAGCATCAGCAGCAGCAGCAGCAAGAGAAGGAGGAGGAGGAGGAGGAGCAGGAGAAGCAGCAGCAGAAGAAGCAGCAGCAGGAAGAGGAGGAGGAGGAGGAGCAGTGGCAGGAGGCGGAGGACGAGAAGGATTTCAAGGCGCCGGTGCCTGCAGCAGCAGAAACGACGAGCTTCGCTTCCTTCCCGTCGACCCCCGAGCCGCGCCCTTCCGACGGGCCGCCCGACTCGACCGGTTGGCGCGAGTTAACCCCCGACATGCCTCGTCACCCTCCGCCGGGCTTACCCTCGCCCCCGCCGCTAGCAAGGGACAACCGGAATGACAGCGACCCTGTAGCTTGGAGCGGCCCGACGGATAACGTCCCCGATACCTCCGATGGCGCGGCAGCACTTGCCAACGACGCCGCTACCGACAGCACTGGCGTAAACCCTGGCGAGGACGAAGCGTGGGACGGCGACCCCTTCGACGACTTCCAGTCTGCGCCCCCCGCCGCACCGGCTGCGATGCAGGACGCCCCGATAACGTCCCCGGTGGATGGGAAACCCTCGGCGCCGGCGGAGGCACCGGCGTGGAACCTTGATTTTTTTATGGCTGCACCTGCGCGGGGGCTAGGTGGAGGGGCGGGCGGGGCGCCGGGTTTGCTACCCTTGGCTGGAGGAGAGGCGAGGGCGTCCGGGGAAGGAGAATCGCAGCCTGGGAAACCCGTGGACCTGGTCAGGTGAGGGGTTCACCCTTTTAGTACTGCTATAAGTATTCTACTCTAACTCCAAGTAATTTGTTTCAAAAACCCTGGGTGCAGTTCTATATATAGGGGTTATACCTGGTACCGATTTTTGGGCATTGCAAGAGGTGTTTGGTCTGTCTGCCAGCAAGCAAGGATGGGTGTCGGGGGGCAGAGATGTGGTGTGGTTTTCATTGCAGTACGTACGTACGTACGTACACAGTGGAACAATTTGTATGCTGGCTGGGTGCATGCCATGGGTTATACCTCGGGAGAGTTGAAATATGTTCGTGGTGTCGACGATGCCTTGCTTTTTGTACTGCTGAACCTTACTGGGATGTCACGCTCGATAAAAGTGTCATGTTTTTGTTTTTAATCGTTGCCTGGTGCCTGCTCTACTGCTCTTATTGAAAAATGCCACCATGGCTCTCCCACCTTGCCCCTTGCCGTTTTGCCGATATTTTCCATAATTGTAGCCAAGCCCTGGCAGGGTTCGGTATTGCTGGCGCGCCGGATAGAGAGTCCGGCCAAAACACGCCTCATCAGATTGGTGACCCTTTGTTTCCTCTCTCGGGGCCGGGGAGGGTAAAGACAGGAGATGGCGTTGCTGAGGGGGGGGCGATGCACGGTAGCAGCGTGGAGCTATCGGACTTGCTTCGCGCGACGCGATCGCGAGGGGGCGGGAAGAAGGGGGCAAGGGCAAGGTCGCCGCCACTGGTAAGTCGTGTGCGCATCCTGTGCTGCTCGTCCCCTTAACCTGGCACTGTGCTTCCTCTCAACCTCGTTTTTCAGTACAAATGTGTACGAGTATATATCTGGGTACTTTTGTACATGCTGTGGCTGTAGGAGTGTCCTGTGATTGTTTCCTTTCGCATACGTGGCTCGATTTTGCTTGCTGAAGTCGCTCGGTTTCGACGTACACGTTTTTCCTTACTCCGCACACCGTGCAGGCTGTTTGTTTCTTTTTTTTTGTTGCCCCTGCGGGGGCCATCAGACTCCACTTGTGTTGCTCACGTCACCGCATTGAGTCTCATGTCTGATAGGCCTAGTCTGCGCCAAAACAACATCACGGCGCATGTAAGGTGTCTCACCTTCATTGCGCATGTATGATATCTCGCTTTACATCAACATTTCGCCCAAAAAGCAAGTGCTCTCGTGCACCTGGTCTTACATGTCATACATACGTATCGTAAAAAAAAATGGGATTATATACCCCGACGTCTTTTACACGTACTGGTGGCAGCTTTTGTCCGGCGGCTTGAAAGCAAGCGGCATATTTCGGCCCATTTTGGTATTTCCAGGTCTCCGATAGAGTTTTGCAACATTCTGGACATTCTGGTCTATGTATCGAACGAGGCGAAGGGTTGTCTTGTACCTGGTTTTCCTTACCACAGCAGTTCTAATTTATAAGTGTTGCTTCGCTGCAGAGTTATGTCGCCGGTACGTAGCCTTCTTTTTTCTTCCCGTTATTTTGCTAAACGTAGCGCTCCATCATATATTGCAGTATGACGACACCGCTCTATTTTTGCTGAACATTTTATGTTTGCTGCTGCTCGGAGTAAATCGGAGTGGAAAAAGAAAAAAAAACATGACACGTATCATATCGTACGAGAAGAAGAGAGGTTTGAGGGTTTTTGTCACGGGTGTTGCCTCTGACGGCATTATTACGAGCAGGTCTCCTTTGTTGCTTCTGACGTTTACAACGCATGCTTATTAATGCCGACCGACTCATATTGTCCGCCCTCCAAACCGCTCGCCCCCCTCCCATCCGCCCACCCGCTTCTGCTTGGCGCATTATTTGTCATCTCGCGCGTGCAGGAGAAGGTTTCAGCATCTGCCCAAGCAAGGCTCGAAGCCCTGCCAGATCTGTCCTTCATGCTTTCCGCCAGAATACGCTTCCCCATCAGGGGGTTCATCTCTGCACCGAGCCAAGCTTGAAAATTTTTTCAGCTTGGTGGAATGGGGCGCGCATGTTTTTTCGTTTGCCGACTGACTGCCGTATGTTTGGAGAATCTTTTGGGGTTAGGTGGGAGAAAAAAAAG
Source organism: Saccharina japonica (assembly GCA_008828725.1). Lineage (NCBI taxonomy): Eukaryota > Phaeophyceae > Laminariales > Laminariaceae > Saccharina > Saccharina japonica. The sequence goes on along the minus strand of MEHQ01000832.1, from coordinate 607,667 downwards.
AGGAATATTCATTTCGACACTACCCAGCAGGTGGTACTGGCATTTTTGTAGGTGCTGAAGAGCAGCAGGGCAGGCCCTGTAATGGCTGAAAATAAAAAGACGGAAGATACGTTGACTTGAGACACGGGAAGCTCTCTGATGGAGTGTATCGTTATACCTACTGTCGATAACTGTATGTGTCCTATGATGCGCATACGTATGGTACAGCAGGTGGTTCGGGCTGGTCGGGCGCCGCATTGATTTTCGTGCGTACGGTATGCACATATAATACATCGTATAATACATCGTACGGGAGTGCGTGAGGTCCTCGTGCGTACGATTAGTCTCCCTCCTCGCAGCCAGGCCAGGATTTTGATGGAATACCTCTCCATCTCCTAGAGGCGGTCCAAAAACGAATGCGCTGCTGTTGTTGCTCCCCAAAACCTGGGTGTATGTTGCCTTTCACATTAAACATTAAACCGTTGTTTTTACCCCAACACCACCCAATGACGACGTCAGACAGTCAGACCCGTACGTCGTAGTCGGCGTATGCTCAACAAAATGACGACGACAGACTGCACGTCGTAGTCGGCGTATGATATACTCCTCATTTTTGGTCCGTACAAGAAACACCAGGCATTCCTTTTATCGCACCACCAACACCACCACTACTTGCCGACGTCTTCTATACCCTGCGCGGGCTGGCGAGTGGTCCTTGCCCACGGACGAAGCGCCTCGCAAGTCTCAAAAGTCCTCTCAAGCCGTCTGTCTCTCAACAATGTTGTCTCTTGCATATTTATCGAAAAGCGTAGTCCGCTAGCGTCCAATGACGTCCCGGCTCATATTCTGCTTGTTTCACAGTAAAGAAAAAAGTAAAGCAAAACATACTAAAATCAACTGAAATCGTACAACAACGTGAGTAAAAAACAGTTGGTCTTCTTGCTACGGCTTGGGCTACGTGGTCCAGGCCTTCCGAATCTACGGTAAGAGTACTTTCACGGCGAGGGTTCTGTAACCAATCGCTCTCCGCGGCACTCGGCGCGCGAACGATCTGAACCCCACGCGAGAACTAAACCTAGGCCGCCAGTGACGCACATAGTGACGCCTCTAGCGCCTATGTACCCCCCCCGTAAAACTCTATACAATTTGTTACGACGACGCACGGCAATTTTTTTTTTCGCTGATCGACTACGTAAAGCGTACGGCATGGCGGGTTGATTTTTTTCCCCCCCTGAACTCTGCCCCTTGCAGTTACGCCAGCCGGCGTGCGCCACACTTAAAACAACGCCGGTCGCCGGCCTCCACAAGAAAGTCAAAAGATAAAATTTTATAAATTAAATGAATATATATATCATACTAACGGATTCATTGCTGCTGAAAGACGCCCGCAGCACAGCTCACTAATGATGACTACGTAACCCCCGTAATTTACATGTACAAGATCAAAAAGTTATTCCGCTATCCTTGCGCGCGCACACGGCGTCCAATAGCCTTTTTCAGAAAAAAAGTAGCCCGCACACACCGCATACCATTAGCACGTCGCCCGCCACCAAATACTTCGAATAAAACATCATAATAGTCGGCCACCGACCACCTAACTAAATACTGTAAAGAAAGTCACGACAATCACTTAATGCCATTTTATGCCTTACAAGCGAAGCCGCCCAAAACCAAAAAACACACAATTGTAGAAAAACCACATCAAAAACACACAAAAAAGCTGCGCACGTCTACAGGATGCAGTACTCAAAAACACACAAAAAAAAAGGCACCGGCGAGGGCACATGTCTGGCTCACACAGGCATGGACACCGCTGACGCCGGCACCATCTGCCCGCCGCCGTGCGATGCGTCCTGCTGCATGTGCCAGGGCGCCGCCGACACCCCCGACATGCCCCCCGAAGGGCTCGACTGGGCGCTGCGAGGGCTGGAGAGCCCGCCGGCAGTGGTAATCGACTGGTCGATGCGAGACTGGCCAAATTGCTCCACACGTGGCTGATTAGGCTGGCTCATGCGAGGGCTCGACGACGGCCCGGTGCGGACGCTTCGTACACCAGGCCTGCCCCCATCCCCCCCTCCGTTCTTCCGCGCGGTCATCGCCCCCATCCCCCCCTCCATCCTTCCACCTGCAGTCCCGGCTTCCACTTTCTGTCGGGGGGCCATCGCGCCACAAAACGTAGCCGAGCTGGCCGAGGTCGTGCGCACGTGGGAGGTGGTGACACCACGCGCTTGGGGGCCAGGGCGCGCCCCGACTCGGTTAGCCGCGATGGCCTTGGGGGTAGTCGCCGGGTAGGTGATCTCCTCGGGGCCCGTGGCCACGCCTATCTTCTTGGTTCGGCAGCGCCTGACCCTGACGTTCATCATCCAGTTGTTCACCTGGAACGGAGAGGAAGAAAATGTCAAGCAAAAGGGGGTTGAAGCCGTGGGGGGAAGCGACGAACAAACAGCGGTACACCGGTCAAACGTATCCGCCTGTGGAGAGAAGACAAAGCCCGAGGTTGGGTTGCCTCATACTCCATACGTATTGTGATCAATTCCTTCGCCGTGAGATGCACCGACAGTCAGTAATACAGCGAAACGTCCACTGCAGCTGTTTGAAACCATGCCTGCCTGAAAAGCGCTTGCCTCAAAGGCGCTTACCTTCAAGGCGCTTGCCTTGAAGGCGAATAGCTTTTGTGACGCTCTGGGCGGCTTGACGGACGCACGATAAAGCCAATTTGCGAACCGACAATGGTATACTTTGTATACTGCTGCAATATTGCTGTTGTAGCAGGGCGTCCCGAATACACGAAGAACCTTCTCCGCTTCCAGTACATGTCTCGCAGGCATCGACATGGTTGCCGAGTGAGACTGCCGCTCCGCATCGTTCGTAACAAAATAACCTCAAACTATCTCCGCACTCCACTCTTCTTGAGCTTAGAGACGGACGGTATGCATTCCACGAGCATCTCCCCCCTGCCTCAACCGCATCAACCCCGCCACCCAATTGCACCCCTCTACCCTCTGCCCTCACCCCTGGGACCCCACATCGGTCGTAACAAATTAATCTCTTCTTGAGTTTACAGACAGACAACATGCAGTTCACGAGCATTTCCCCCCTGCCTCAAGCGCATCAACCCCACCCGACACCCGACTTCACTCATATACCCCCCCCCCCCCTCCTCCCCCAATCCTACCACTCGACTACACCCACAAACCCTCCGCCCTCACCCCCCCCCCCTCGCACCTGTGTCACGGTGATGAGGCAAGCCTGCGCCAGATAGACCTTTTCATCCTCTGTGGGGTACGGGTTCAGCCAGTGCTTCGCCAACCACCCCTCCAGAATCTCCTTCGCCTGGGGGGTCAGTCGGTGCCGGCTCCCCTTGCGGTTGTTGTAAATCGGCCGCCGGAGATCGGGCGCGTGAGAGCCCATCTTGGTCAGCAAACCCGACTTCTTCTTGGCCTGCCGGGCAGCACGCGAGTCGGGGGAGGGGAGGGGAGGCGAGGGGAGGGGAGGGGAGGGGAGGAGGCGGAACGACGGCACGCGTGAGGTTCATCTTCGATGCATACGTCTATATTCATATCTGGAGAAATCACCGTCCGCTGCACTAAACAGCATACCCAGAGTGGAGAGGCGAGAGGCGGAGGAAGAGCACGGGGCGGGGAAGCATTGTCGCAAATAACGCAATGGCAGCGTCTCGAATCCAAAGGGGTGCCGACCAGACTCGGCAGGAAAAGGGCGACGTCGCGCGACCACACCCGCGCTGCTTGAGGGTTGGACTGTCAATGCGGCACGTCCAGACACGGGTGGTCGCGCCATCGCATACCACAGCCGTACTAGTCAGTGGTATAGCGATAAGTACAGCGGTGAAGGCCTTCGATAGAAATACCGCCCCACGGTTCGGCCTTGCGTCGACAAAAAATAGTCAGTTTTTTTTCGGCATTTATGGTGTGTAGTGTTCGATCTGGACGTCATCTTGGCCCTGGCCCCTCGGCAGCCTCGTTCGTTCAACGAGCAACCTTTTTACCGTATCGACAAAGCCACTGTTGTTGTACGGTTTAGCGCTCTAAAAAATCAGAATCCCATGCGATGACTTTTTTTTTCTGTGGCGTCGCATGCTTCTCGCCACGGACGGCGACATAGAGCGGCTCACTTTCGAGCGAGCACGCCAGGGAACCGGAGTCCGGGGGAGGAAAACGCCCGAGTCGATGGCTCTGATCGAGAGCTCGCGCGACAAAACTGATGGAGCCCATACTATCAAAGCACTACAGAGTCAGTAACGAACACATACGAGGTATTAGACTCAAAAAGGAATTTCAATAAACTATACCCCACTGTGGACGGAAATATAAGGAGCTTTGAGTCATCAATATGAAGACTAAAAGGTCCTTGTATTTCCGTCTAGAGTGGTAATTATACTACTCGTATTTCGTACTATTATACTATAAGTTGCATTTGTATTGTAGGGTCCTCACCTTGACGAGGCTGCTGGCTGCTTGCTTCCCACCACCGCCCCCCCCGCGACCGACATCTCCACCCGTGACGTTCCACGTGTCAAAAGGCGTCGACCCTGACAACCCCCCACTAGCCGAGTGACTACCAGGGTGACTAGTCGTGTGGTTCAGGGACATGGACGGCACCGGCACCGCGGACCCCCCGGAGTTAAAGGAACCTCCCGCATCCTGCACGCCGCCCGCGTGGGCACTGGGAAGGGCGCCCAGCCCCGACATCCCCCCGGCAGCTTGCCTCTCGCCCCCGGGCGTTCCGAGGGCGGTGTGGTGTTGGGGGCGGTCGCGCATCTGCGTGAGCGCGAAAACGCTTGAACGGCCCATGCCGGAGGGCATGTGCATGATCGACTGCTGCTGTTGTTGCTGCTGCTGATACTGGCCGGGCGGTAGCTGCTGCATGGAGGTCATCAAAGACCCCGTGCTGTTCATGCTCGAGGCCGTTGTGGCATCTTCCCAGGTGGAGGCGAGCTGAAAGGGCAGAGCCGTCGAAAGTGGTCGGGTAGCATGGCAAGAACGGGCAAGGAACGGAACAGAACCGGTGGGAAGGTGGGTTAGCTATCGTCATAGCGTGGGTGCGCGTTTCATAAATCATCTCTCTGTCAAGAGCGAATATGCATGCCCGAAAGCCAGCCGCCTGGCCTATATGCTACGAACAGTAGTGGATTGGTACCATCTCAACCCTATAACCCCAAGAAGAATCTTCTTACAGTCTATCTACTATAAGAGTAGGTGGATCTATTGATCTATGCATACCTGATACTTGTACTGGTACATCGTATACCAGAAGAGGGAGGAGTGGCGAATTGGCGGTAAAGGGCCGGCGAGTCAAGACTAAATCAATGGGGAGGAACATGTACAGCAGCAGTAGTAAGCGGGTCACAAATATTGGATAAATACATTATTCTCGTTATTTACCTACCAGGCATTACTCTACGTACACTATTAATACGTGGTGCGCGCGAGCGGCTGAAATACTCTCAGTCGAGTTTTTCAAGTTGACTTCACATCGACAGCTGATGATGATGATCGTGATTATCAATTGCCAATGATGTTCTTTTTTCCTGTGAAAAGAAAAAGCGCATGCAGCCTTCCGATTTTGTTTGCATATTATTACTCGTGCATATAAGAAAATGAGCATGTTGTGTTGCATGATGATGACGAGCACCACATTTTCTGTATAATGTAACATACAAAGCTCTTCTCTTTATTTCGTCCACAGGTTTTCTGCAGCAGTACGTACGATGTAAACTAGCGCGTATGGTATATATGATGATCCACTTCACCAGGTACTCCTAACAAAATAACGGGAGCACCTGGCCAGATGGACACGGATGCGCGTCGTAGCATTCGGAATTATATTTTTCTCGTTGGGTGTTGAAGAACAATATAGCACAGGAATCATCTCCAACTCGCACCATCGCTCGACCGAAGCTCGAAACCGGGAGAGAAGGTGCACCATTGTTTGCACTATTGTCGAGGCTCGCGCCGGAGCCTAGGTGGGGTGGTTGCATTAGCTAGGACGCGAGCGGCCATAGTAGGAGCAATAAAAAGAACATGAAGGTCGCCAGGTCACACATTGCCGCTGCTGCTGCTGTCTATCGCTTGGATTCACACATGGGGCAACAATCTCTATCATCTGTCATACAGCACACAGAAGCAGTATATCTCACCTGCTGAGATTCAGACGGAGGGGGAGAGCCCAGCAAAGATGAGGACAGTCCCTGTCGCCCTATACCCATGCTCAGCTCCGAGTCCATCCCCGCGTTGCTAGCAGCACCACCGCTGATGCCGTTGCTGTTGTTGCACGATATTTCCCTGAGTGAGGAGGTGGCGCGGTCGAGGATGCCGGCAAGCAAGCGGTGGCACGTGCGTCGCTCGGCGTTTATCATGTCCTGCTGCTGGTTGGCGGACGCGCTGCCTCCTAGAGCTCGAACGCACTCAACGGCCGCGTTGGTTTGTTCCAAGACCTTCATCCGAACCTGCCGCGCGAGGCCTGTGCTGATCAGCGCAAAGCGCTGCCGTATGGAAGCACTCGAGGTGTGGGAAGGTCCAATCGCAACGGAGACGGCCTCTGCTTGCAGCAGTCGGTGGCTCCTGAACAGCAACAGTTCTTCACTTGTAGGCTTGCGCCCACCGAACGTACCGTCGGCTACAGATCCAACCCCGAACCCGAAAGGATCGCGGTCACTCCTGCCGCTGGCCAAGAAAAAGGACAGTGGATCGGAGTTGTCTGGGACATAGGCTTGCGGCAGGTTGACGATTTGGGTGTCCGAGGAGGGCAGAGGATGGTGCACGATGAACCCAGACGACCTGGTATGGTCCCCCTGTTCTTGCACACAGTGGGTACTGAGGGCGGTCGCCACGGTGAGGTCAGAGCAACCGCCACCACCGCCGCTGCCGCTGCCGCTGCCGCCGCCACCGCCGCTACCGCTGCCGCCGCTGCCGCCGCTGCCGCTGCTGCTTCCACTACCACCACCACCACCTCCTCCTCCACCACCACCACCACCGTTGTTATTGTCTTCACACGAATATTGCGACGACGCACTCGATGGCAGAAGAATTCCTCCAGACGAGCTGCTCGACGCGGTTTCGCAAGTTATCATAATCGGATCCAGCCCGACCCGCACCGGGTGATTGATGCCGCAGGCAGTTGCAGGAGGTGAAAACTTGAGATCAAGGCAGCAGCACGCCGCTGGTTTCCTCCCTGTCAGACGCCGATCGCAGAGGGAGGAGACAACTAAATAGATGAGACCTCTCGCTCCTCCTACGATTCAGTGGATCGGCACTGCTGTTGCTGTTGCGATTTCCGCACTCTGAGCGTTTGACGCTGAGAGGTTTGATGGGTGGATGGGTTGTTGCAGCGAAATTTTGCGCTTTTTGCGAATCACGAGGAGACCATCTTTCAACATTTTTTGTGCCTGCCAGGCGTTCTGATTCATGCGGGGATAGGTTAGGTAGTGTCCCCCCCCCTCCGGTTCTTGGGTTCCATGCGTTATTAATAGCAAGAAGACCTATTGGGCCTTGAGCAGGTGCTGTCTATATACAACGCTTGATGAAAGGGGTGGGTGCCCTGTTCATGTTCAGCTCGCTGGTTCGTGCAAGTCGAATAACTGCGTTTTGCCAGAACCTCCCGTCTTGTCCTTCGTCGGCTTCCGCATCCAAGCTCAGCATGTCTACTTCATCGAGCGTGCTGCTGGACCGGGTAGCAGGAGATGGCCTCGGGGGGAAAGGGACTACCCTCGTGCCAAAGGTGGCTGCATTCTGTGTGTAACTGTCTTGGTCTGTCCCGTATGTGTGCACGCTTGCTGGCAGTGGAATACGAAAAGCACACGTTGCAACATAGCAGCTGCATATATAATACGCTGCTAGGGCGAGTGCTGTGCGAGTACTCGTTGGTTTCTCCGATCGATGGTGCGAGAACTGCTGCACTGACAATAGGAGCAGCAAAGGCACTCTGTACGTGGTATAATAGGGGTATTCATCTTTGCTCAGCTTCGCCATCCAACAACCCGCAGGTATCAGTCAACACGTCAACACTGCTGCTGTAGTTCCGTAAGATTCCCCCCCCCGATCCCACAGAAGTAGACTACGACAACAGCAGCAGTAGGACTTGCATCTACACTGGTACTCGTAGTGACTAATACTATGAGCCGGGCTCGACCATCTCCTGAAAGGAGATGTACAATCGTAAGCTGTGCCTATTTGAGCTGGCACCACAAAATTATTATTATTATAAACACCACATTGTATCGTAGCGTTGCCCCCGCCTCTTGCTGTACTGGGCTGTACGGATCTCGCTGAATATGAAAGCCCTACGAGTACGTACCTACGTACCAGGTACTTGTCTTGCCTCTTCCATGTGCAAGAGTGCGGAGTATCTGGCACCGGTACGTAAAGCAGTACGAGTAACGACGTAACAACCGAGTAGTATTAATAGTAACAGCAGTATTGATGCGCAGTCTTGGCGCAGTATTAATTAATATTAATAGTAACGTACTCGTACGTGCGATACTTTAAGGACCGGTCCATAGGCTACTGCTGGGTATGCACGTACACGAGTACCTACACTTACTTTCAAGTATAAAACGTACAATCAAAATACCCGTGCCATATCAGCCATGGCATCAGCCTACGAGTTTACTACCTAGTATTACTATTAATATCTACAGACGGCTGTCGTTTATGCTTGTTTCTAATAACATCGACACCTGGTACGTGGAACTCGGTACCGGTATCATGGTATATACAGCCTCAGATTGTGTCCCCCTCATACGGGATGTGCATCCTGCATGAGGACATATAAAATCCGTAAGTACGCGCGATCGAAGTATTACACTCAGCTACGTAGCAAAGATGAGTTTCGACAAAATCCTCGAGCTCATCACAGCTGTTTTTTTATTTTTTTATTTTTTAAAGATTATCCTCGTGCCGCTTGAGACTGCTTCAGAAGCATGTAGCATACACTCCAGGTGTACCTGCGATGTTCGCATTAATATTTCGTCTTGGTACCAAACGAATACCTGGTACCAGGTAACAACAAGAGCAGCATTTTTACCTTTTGCGCGAATAATATAGCGCCGGAAGGATTTATCAACAGAGTGTAAATGTTAGCGCGTACCTGGTATGTATGATATCATATAACATGAGGTACACGTTTCCGTGAGGACTCTGCACTCTGCACCAGTTCTAGTCCAAAACTTGCAACAGGGCCTTGATCCTTGATGTGCTTGTACGCTTTACGCTGTACAATGTACCCGAGGGTATGGATACGAACGCAAGTGCACCTCAAATTGCAAATTGTGCCTTGGCTTCACATGAAACGGTTGTTTCTAGTCATCAAAGACACCACACCACACCCAGGGTCCGTACCAACTGATCCTGCTTCCTACCTCTGGTATTTACTACAGTAGCCTGTGACCACATAACAACTTGTGTCGCACGGAGTACCAGGTATCTGATATCTCTCTAGGAATACCATAGAATGAAGAAACAGCGCAGCCACTGGGTGCGCTGGATGTCGCTACGAAGGCATATAAATATTTTTGGCTCAATGTAAAGACAACCCCCCCCCCCCCCCCCCCCCCCCCCCCCATGTCTGTTATCCATATGCAAGATGCAAGAAAGTACGCGCAAGGTGCCGAAGTCCGCCTCACAATCGGTTCTTAGTAGGATGCAGCTCACCCTTTATGCGACTCGCCGAACACCTGACGGCGCTTCACGCTTGATGCAAGCAATCTCCGTCCCGATATTGCAAGGGTCCGAGGGGTTATGGTCATATGACTACGGCCATGCATGGCAATGAATACCCCCCCCCCCCCCCCCCGTTAAGCCCTCCACGCGGTTAGTATATGTAATGCGGAGTTGGATTGGAATCCCGACTACGTTTTTTTTTATCGTGAGCACCACTCATGCCTATTGATATTTTATTTGTACCTAACCGGAGAAGTATATGCCGGGCAAAGATTTTCACTTTTACGGTAGACTTATTGCGGGTGTACTTGGCTGTATACTTGGCTCTGCCGTCGGTAAGCACGGTCGGTAGTTCAACGTGTATCGGTGAGCGAGGAAAAATGTGCTGACCCCATCGTCTGATAAATACTTACCAATACTATCAAGATACTACGAATTTGTGTTTTTAATCCCCCCCCCCCCCGGGGGGGGGGGGGGGGGGGGGGGGGGTACGCATTTGTTGCTTGCCTTAATAATTGTTATTTGACCATTGACCACGCAACCTTTCGAGATGGAGCACAGCTCCTACTCCAAATAGAAACACCTCCAACATTTCGGCGCTCATTACGTTTTTTACATACGTTTTATAGAAACTGTTTGCTTACCTTTTCCCGTTCAGTTTTGCCGCCTGTGGCCACCATCTGTCTCCTAAGATAGCGCTCGTTTTCTCGCTACTACTACTGTAGCTACTAGTAGTACCAAAATTACCCGTGCCACATTCGCCAATTTTCCTCATCTCCTCTAGCACATCCCGTTCCTCCTTGTGCTTTTCGCATCCTCCCACTATGTGTGTATGTGAGTTCCCCTCTTTATTGCTGGGGGGGAGGGGGGGGCGAACCCTGCCTTTTTGCACAGAGTGACACCGGGTTTGAGTCGCAATTGACAAAAGGGCAGAGGAATGTAGCCAAGGGCTGCGAGTGAAGGGATTGGGGTAAAAAAATAAAGTAAAGATGAAGGTGCCCGAGCTCTACGTAGAGCCTTCATATGCCGGCATTGATATGACCCTTGCTTGGAGTACGTATCGCGCCTTTAGAGCCTTAGGTGGCAGGTGTTGTTTGTAGAGCTCTGTGCGTCAGAGTGTTTTCGACGACATATCACAGAATAGACTATTTTAATAGAGCTCTAGAGTAGGAGTCTAGGAGTACGAGTAGCTCTACGCTCTCCGACGGTGTTATGTTATTCATCATTTATTTTATGTGCCTGGTGCGGTGCGTGGAATGATGAGTGCTATGCGGGTATGAATTATGAATGCATTAATCCCCTTGGGGGCCCAGATATAGCGACCAAAAAACGATAAGTTTGCTTCTGTCAACCGTCTACGCGTGGGGTTAGCGTGCAGCCAGAGCACTATTAATAGTAGGATCATCCTACCATCCTATACATCTTATCCTGCGCGCCGTGTCGTAGGACTGCCTGCAGTGTGGTTCCAGCATCACGTGCATCACCACAAGCAGTGGCCGGATGCTGTGACCGTCTTTTTTTGTGGTCACTTTGTTCCCTCTCATCTCAAGATTAGTCAAATAGTTCAGCGTAGTAATTACATGGACATATCGTATCATATAATACCAGGTGCATAAATAAATGTCCTGCATCTTATTGCGCGCCCCCCCCCCCCCCCCCCCCCCCCCCCCTGACGCTGTTGCAGGGTGGCGCATACAAAAACGTGGTGGTCTGGCTGCACGGTCTTGGAGACACGGTAAGAAACGTAATGACATTTTTTTTCTACAATATATCCGGTACTCGTACATTCATATGATACCTGGTACCAGGTTCGTACGTATTACGTACTCGTACATACTCATAGCTGGTTCTTTTTTTTTTGTCAATGGTGCATGCGCTATATATTGATGTATAATATGTATCTGCATACGCTTGATGTTAAATCTCTTGTACCCAGGTAGAATTGTAAAAATAGGTTCGTACGTACGTACACGTAGTAACGAGTCGTACGTAGCTGGGCTATGTATTGACAAGAATAGGATATATAGTCTACTACCGCACGTAGAAGATCGAAAACCGTTGTATTAGCAGCACGTTCCAATATCAGGTAGACTACTACTGGGTTCCTCTGCGATAGAGTTGTCTACAGCAGCCTTAATACTCGTAGCTGTCGGTGCTACTAAATGCTAGCACGACTTCTGTACATACATACCTTTGCTACAGGTTTTCACAGCTTCAAGCTGTCAATAAAGCAGATGGCACGATACGCCTACGAGTAGCGTCCGTCCGTACAGCCATCAGGTCAACAGCCGGAGGCTTGTTTTGGAGCGCATGACATATTATGATAGCGGGGGACCACTTGACTTGTTGGTGTTGTCGCACGAATAACCTATCACGGTTTCATCCTTTTTCGTATTGAAGAAAATACGTCCCTTGTGTCATTCTAACCACGTTGCCCCCGAATCAGGGGTGTTGACGTTTCAAGGGGTTGAGCAGAAAGCGAACAAATCCGGTACACTTAAGAACTGCACGCGATTTTTTTGGGAAACAAGCGACTTGGAATGAGTGTGGGGTCATTTTTTGGCAGTAGTGCAAGGGTGAAGGATGTGTGACTTGTAATACCGGTGCTATCATGTTCCTGTCATATAGCTGTGGCTTTTTGTCGGGACCTCAGGGGTGCGAACAGCCCGCCATCCTCCGCACCGATAGACTGGACGCAGCGTGTGATCCACCACACTTGCGTAACCGAAAGCATGACCCCTAAGCCGTTTTACTTGTGTTTTTGCGCAGGCCGAAGGTTGGGTGAATTCCATGCCGGAGTTTGGGGTGGAGGGCACGAAGTTCATTCTGCCGACGGCCGACTCTAGGTGACCGACTATGCTACCAATATCATAATGTTCCCAACAGATTGTGACGCTTGCACACCACGTGGCAGCTTGAGGTGGGGGGGAGGTGGGGGGAGGGGGGGGGGTCGTCCCCTCGTAAAATCGTTTTAATTTTCCTCGTATCGTCTTGAGCCATCGAAAGAAAACCAGATGGCAAAGGCAGGTGCTCCGGTTTGAGCAACACGTTCGTTCTGGGTGTGGTGTGTACAGCGCCATAAACTGCTACTTGTTCTAACTGTTATCACCGCCCTTGTGGGACCCCAATGTATTTAGCGCATTTAGCCACCTAAGCGATGGGAAATGCGGTGGTATCAAAACTGTCTCGTGACGGTGCGCGGCAGTACGGCTAACTTTTTTAGCTGGGCGCGAGTCGTGCAACTCCTTGTTTCATAGTAATTCGGACACCAAGGCTATATGTACTGTTGCGGGGGAGGGGGGCGGGGCATGTGTATTTCGGAGGACCGTAGTAAATACGACCGAATATTGTTAGTAAAAATACGTAAATATATAGGTTTTTGTGTGTACCATATATCCTATTTACTATACTGTACTAATTAGAACCCATGGTGGACCCCAAAAATCAGGCACCCCCGTATATAGTTTGAATACCATATTTGGTTATATTACTATGCTGATTACTACATGCATCCCCATGTAGTAGAAAGCTTGTGTCAATGCTGTATTCGTCATTTTTTTTTCCGACAGCAGTGTTTCCATCTCAAGCCCCGAAGGGGTTAAGTCAACTCCATACGCCTTAATACCTACCTGGTATGTATGTTGCGTGTGGCGTGCTTCCGCTCGCCAGGCCCATCACCTTGAACGGCGGGTACGAGATGCCGGGTTGGTCTGACATTAATGGTCTCGGCGCCGAGTTTCCCGAGGATTCGGAGGTAAGCTTCGACCCTCCTCCAGGCCTGCGTTCTCCGTCCTATTATAGACTAGTCGACAATGTTTTTTAACAGGAGGTTAAGAGGTACGTCATCAATTAACCAGTACTGCTACTAACGAACTACCATTACCACTGTGGCAGCAGTCATACTGAATGAGCTGGCAGTCATATAGCTCGGTGGTTTTTGGTGTTTCCTCTGCTTGCGGCTAGCTCAGTGGTCTCCAACGCAGGCACAGATCTCTAGCTGTGAAGCACATTCTGGGGTTCCAATCCCCCGATCGTCCTTCGCTAGATATGCTAGTGTGAGGTGTACCTGATACCAGTACGCTTTTAACACCGAGACAGACCCCAAATTGTGCTTTCGTCATAAATACCTGGTACATACACCATAGCCACTGTGCCTTTCGCTACTAATATTAGTCAGCGCTCGATGCTACGAGTAGCTCAGTGGTTGTGGGGTATCTCGGAGACAGGACACCAATATAATGCCCCTTTGACGTTATCATCAGAGGCCCAACGGGCATTACATTTTCGGACAGAGTGGGATACCCGGTATGCGGGTCTGTCGTGTTTTTTGCGAGTTAGAAAAACGACGGCCTAGACCCTGCTGGCTGCTGGCTTCTTGCTGGCACTCTTAAGTCCCGGTTTTATGTATAGATTTTAGAAGTAAAACTTGGCTAGCTGATTTTTTGTTTGTTTCAGCATGCATGCGTGCGTGTTGCTCAGAGACATGCGGGGCTAGTGGGTGGCAGGCTCGTGTCTCATTGTCAAACATTTCACGGTGGGGCGGGGGCGGTACGATACCTTTAGTTTTTTTTTGTCCTTTAGGTCCTTTAGGCCCAATAGGTTTATTACTGACGGGGCTCAAGAGAGGACCTACCCAAATACATCTGGAATGCCATTTGCGTGTTTGACGATTGTATTCATGAGATCCCTAGCCCATGGTGTTATCCGTCGGCTTGCACGTGCATTTTTTTTCACCTAGACGGTTGTTTGTTGTGTGGGGTACATGTGGGATACAGCTCCTGGGATTTACCCTGCCTAAACCTACTGAGGTAACTACCCGCTCCAATGTGACGTGATTATTGCAAAAGCTAGTACTAGGAACCAGGTAGCTGGGAAGATGCCGCTTTGTCGCAACTACCTGTAGACGACACACACACATCATACACAGACAAGAGTGTGGGTGACCACTTTTTTTCGGCATCATGCCGCCAGCGTCCCTTTTTCTGATACTGCCCTTTTCCCTGTTACTTTCTCTCGTTACTCTAGCGGCGCGGTCGTCACCGTTCCAGACGCCCGCAGCCCCTCCCTTCCTCCCTCTTTCCTTCCGCTTTACTCGCGCGCGATTGATGGACTGGCTCCGGTTCTTGTAGTGAAGATTTTACATGGCCGAGATCGACTCCGACTCTTGCCCAGAGGGTATTGTATGACCGCCGGCGTAAATTGATCTCGACTCTGATTCTTGTCGAGAAAGATGTAAAGTTATGAGCGTTGGATCAAGAGTCGGGCTAGGCTAACGCTGCCTGCAGGTGTGCGCGTGTGTGTTCCTCGGTTATCGGAATGTCTTGCCTCGCTGTTATCGATTGTCGTCTTAAGGTGCCCCTTCGGGCAAAACGTATAAGAGCACTGCAGTCTTTAAAAGAAAGCAAATCCGTTTTTTTGTTTTCAGTTGCAATACTGTTTCTGGTATAATTTCGACCTTTCACGACCCCCTCGTACCGAAAACGATATTTCTCCAGTTGTAATGCTCGGACCTACTCCACGGATCTACTCGATGGAGACAGTTTAGTTTGAGCGTAGGTCATGGGAAACTTTTTTTGTCAGGCGCGCCGGATCGACCCGGCGCCTTTTTCATCGCGAAAAGTGCCTCTTTCTAAAATTGCTCAGCAGCAAGATTTGTTTTCCTTCCTGAACGCTCCTATTTGATATCTGCACTCTGCTGTGGCCGCGTAGGACGCTACGGACGGTCGAACTAGAGGCCCAGGTAGGTTCGCCTACTATTAATAGTGCTCGGCGTTCTCATTGGACATCTGAGTTGAAACAGTATCAGCAGCCTGAGAAACTTCCATTTTTCGAATTCGTCTATGGGTACCAGGTGAATGGGGAGTCGTTTTAGTGAGTACAGGGCACTTTTCGTGATGAACAAGGCGTCGGATCGATCCGGCGCCTGGCACAAAAATGAACCTACGCTCTCTAAAACTTCCTCCATGGAGCAGGTCTGAGCATTAGAACTATAGAGAAAGTGCCGTTTTCGGTAGGGAGTCATAATAGGTCGAAATTATACCAGAAATAGTATTGCAACTAAACACAAAAAAAACCTGAGTTTTTTTTTTTTTAAAGACTGCAGTGCTCGTTTATTTTTTTGCCTGAAGGGGGCCCTTAACCCACCCACCCACCCGGCCATCGTACACCATCGAACTCCTCTCATCGATGCACTTCGTCCGCCTTCCCCTCTTCCAGGGATTCGAAGCGAGCGCTAATCGGGTTCTCGCTATCCTAGAGGCGGAGCGTATTAAGGGAAAGGAATCGGCGAGGATGATTGTGGGTGGGTTTTCACAGGGAGGCGCTGTGGCTCTTCATGTGTGCCTCCGCTCCACGGAGCCGCTTGCAGGTAATTGTTTTTCCAGGGGTTTCTTCATTGTTTTGAGGAGGAGGCATGCTACGCCGGGGGTGGTCCATCGGTTCATTTTCTGAGGCTGCTCGCTTGAGGAAGGCGCGGTATATATGAGGACATATAAAATCCGTAAGCACGCGCGATCGAAGTATTACACTCAGCTAGCAAAGATGAGCTTCGACGAAATCCTCGAGCTCACAGCTGTTTTTTTTTTTTTTTTTTTTAAATATATAACACCCCCCCCAAAAAAACGGATTTTAGGAAAAATTGTACGATTAGCCTCAACCTTAACCTAATAATGAGCAACCTCTAGGTCTATTATACGACAATACAGTCTAACTAAAAAAACGATGTTGAGTAGTACTGTCAGTTGAGAAGCTCCAATGTTCGTATTTGCCACAGAAGGCAAAAAAGTACTGTACCCCTACTATATCGTAGCATGCGTCGGAGGTTCTTATTTTTCTCATTTTTTCAGGAGGTTCTTGTTTCATTTTTTTTCGACCATTTTGTTTTTGCAGTACCTGATATTTGCAGGCGCCAGGGCTGAATGCATTCGCGCTTTTCTAGAGTCTTAGGCGTGCTGTTGGGAAAATAAATCATCGAGGGTGGTGGTCTGTAGGCCTGCGTAGGTAGATTCTGTGCTGTGGCTCTTCAGGTGTGCCTCTGTGTTCATGGAATCTCTTGCAGGCGTTTCAGTCTTTATTCTTCAGGGGGTTCTTGTTTTTCAGGAGGTTTCTTATAATTCAGGATGTTCTTGCTTCTCTTTTTCATTACTTTCTGCGCTATTTAATACCAGGTACCAGTAGCTGGTGTTGCAGTCCCCAGCGCTGATTGCGTTCGTGCTATTATTAAGTCCGGGCGTGAAAACAGTAGAGAAGAGAACTCGTTGGGGATGACGATCTGTTGGCTTTGGTAGGGAGATGCTGTGGCTCTTCACGCGTGTGCCTTCGTGTTCGTGGAGTCTCCAGCCGGCAATTCTATGTTCTTCTTGAAGGTTCTTATTGTTCAGGAGGGTCTTGTTGCTCTTTTTGACTGTTTTCTTCACTATATATGGCTGATGTTGCAGCCGCCAGAGCTGATTACGTTCGCCGCTATTCTCGAGTCGGGGCATGCTATCACTATTTCTACGTCAAAACGTGTCGTCGGGGTTAACGTTCTGTAGGGAGTTCTTAGGGAGGTGCTGTGGCTCTTCGTGTGGGCTGTGCCTCGTGTTCACGAAAGTCTCTTGCAGGAAACTCGGTGTTTGTTCTTCATGGGGTTCTTTTCCTCGATGGGGTTTTTATTATTCATGGAGTTCTTGCTTTTCAGGAGATTGTTAAGTCTTACAGGAGGTTGCTGTTATTCAAAGAAAATTGACCAATCATAAAGCTGCGGGCACTAAATCCGTTTCTCTCTGCAGGTTCTCATTGATCAAGAGGCTCGTGTTATTTAGTTTCGGACTTTTTCTACGTTAGCTGATATTGCAGTTGCCAGCCCTGGTTGCGCTCGAGCTATTCTTGAGTTGGGGCGTGATATTACTACTAGTAAGGAGAAGAGGTCGAGGTTAGCGGTCTGTGTGGTTTGGTAGGGAGGCGCTGCGGCTCTTCATGTGGGCCTCCGTGTTCATGGAGTCTCTTGCAGACCATTCTGTGTTTATTCTTCAGGAGGTTCTTCCAGATTCTTGTTGCTTTTTTCTATTTTTTTTCTGCACTAGTTGTACTTAATATTGCAGCCGCCAATGCTGACTACGCTTGCGTTTTTGTAGGTTTGTGTTGCTCTTTTTGTCTTTTTTCTGCAGTACTCAGTAGTTGATGTTGTAGGCGCCAATGCTTATTACGTCTGCGTTATTGTTAAGTCGGGGCGTGGTATTTCTAGAGGGGAAGAAGGTCGTCGAGTATGGTGGTTTGTAGGCTTTCGTGGGGGGGGTGGTGTGGCTCTTCACGTGTACCTCCGTGTTCACGAAAATACCTTGAAAGAAAAACGTTGTTTGTTATTAAGGAGGCCTCTCATTGTTCAGGAGGTTCTTGTTGCTCTTTTTAACTATCATTTATGTTATTAACTACTTATGGCTGATATTGCGGCCGCCAGCGCTGATACGCGTCTGTGCTGTTTCTTGAGAGTCGGGGCGTGATGTTGCAATAACTACTGTAAGGAAAAGAGGCCGTCGAGAATCGTGGTCCGTGGGCTTTCACTGCGATGTTGTCTGGCTCCTCATGAAGGGCCTACGTGTCAATGAAATTCTCTAGACGACAATTCGGTGTTGATTTTGTCAAGGGTTCTTTTGGTTCAAGGGGTTCGTGATGTGCTTTTTTTTTACTATTTTGCGCACTACGTACGACTGGTATTGCAGCCGCCGGCGCTGATGACGTCTGCGCTATTCTTGAGTCGGGGAGTGACACTACTACTACTACTACTACTACTACTACTACTACTACTACTACTACTACTACTACTACTACTACTACTACTACTACTATATCTACTATATCTACTATATCTACTACTACTACTACTACTAGGGGAAAGAGGTCGTCGAAAGTGTCGATCCGTGGTCTTTCGAAGCAAGTGCTGTGGCTCTTATGGTAGAGGCTGTGGTTTTTATGTGCGCCTCCGTTTTCATGGAGTCTGTTGCACACCATTCCGTTTTTCGGTTTTTATTCTACGGAAGGTCCTTATTGTTCAGGAAGTTCCTGTTGTTTTTTCCGACCCGTTTCTGCTCTACAGCAGTAGCTGATACTGCAGCCGCCAGCGCTGATTGCGTTCGCGCTGTTCTTGGTCCGGGCCGTGCTGTTTCCATTACTAGGGAGAAGAGGTCGTCGAGATTGGCGGTCTGTTCCCTTTGGTAGAGAGGTACTGGTGTGGCCCATCATGTGTCCCCCCCCGTGTTTATGGTGTTTTGCCGTCCATTCGGTGTTTACTCTTCAGGAAGTTCTTACTGTTGAAGAGGTTATTGTTGTTATTTTCGACTATCTCCTGCATCGCAGTAGCTGGTTTGCAGCCGCCAACGCTGATTGCGTTTGCGAGTCGGGGCGTGATATTGCTAGAGGGAAAGGAGATGAGTCGAGAATGGAGGTCTTTGACCTTTTGTAGGGAGGCACTGTGGCTCTTGATGTGTGCCCCCTCGTGTTCATGGTGTCGATTGCTGCCCATTCGGTGTTTTATTCTTCAGGAGGTTCGTATCATTCACCGGCTTGTTGCTATTTTAGACCGTTTTCTGCAATATCTACAGCTGATATTGCAGCCGCCAACGATGATTACGTTGGCGCTCTGCTTTGAGTCGGGACGTGATATTACTAGAGGGAAAGGAGGTAGTCGACTGTGGTGATCTGTGAGGTGTCATAGGGAGGTACTGTGGCTCTTCATGTGTGCCCCCCCCCGGGTTCATGGCGTCTCTTGCTGGCCATTCGGTGTTTATTCTTCAGGAGTGTTTTGCTGTTCAAGAGGTTGTTGCTCTTTTCTATTTATTTTTTTGTTCACTACTTATAGTCGATAATGCAGCCGCCAACGCTGATCACGTTTTCGCTATGCTTGCGTCGGCGCGTGGTATTACCAAGGCAAAGGTCGAAGATGGTGGTCTGTGGGGGTTTCGTAGCGGGTTGCTGTTGCTTTCCATGTGTGCCTCTGGATTCAGGCAGCCTCTTGCAGGAAATTCTGTGTTTTTTTTTCGTTAGGTTCGTATTTTGTTCAGGAGGCTCTTCTTGTTAATTTCGCCCAGTTTCCACATTATAGTAGCTGATACTTCAGCCGCCATCGCTGAAAATGGCACTAGTATTGAGTCGAGGCGTGTTTTTTTTAGTGCTGAAGATGACATAGCTCGTCGAGGATCGCGCTCTGTGGGTTTTGTTTCGTAGGGAGGTGTTGTGGCTCTCCATGTGCGCCTCCGCTTTCACGGACTGCGGGTTACTTCGTGTTCGTTCTTCAGGAGTTTCCCAGGCCTCATTTCGTCCAGTGGTTTGTCTGCATTATATTCCTGACATCGCAGTCGCCAGCTACAGTAGCTCTGTGATGCTGTTTCGTTTAAGCTCATACATTTTCTGTCGATAAAACATCTGTCGCTGCCTGTCGCCTTCCGTCTTGTCTGTCGCATGCTGCTGCTGCTGCTGCCTGCGCTATATATACCTGATGTCGCAGCCGCTCGTTGTTTTTCTAATCAGTTCACGCCCATACAAACTCTGTCGCTGCTTGTCGTGGATTGTTATTTGCTGGTGGTGTGGGCAGGGTGCGTCGGCTGCAGCGCGTGGGTTCCCATGAACAAGCTGTACCCAGCAGCCCTCGGCAGCGCGGCGAAGAACATCCCCGTTGCGCAGTTCCACGGGACGAGGGACGAGATCGTTCGCTTCACCTGGGGTCAAGATAGGTCAGTGCACAGTACACAGTAGGCTAGTGCACAGTACACAGCAGTAGGGCAGTGCACGGTACACAGCAGTAGGGCAGTGCACAGTACACAGTAGGCCAGTAAACAGTACACAGTAGGCCAGTACACAGTAGGCCAGTAGGCCAGTACACAGTAGGCCAGTGCACAGTACGCAGTACAGGTTGATGGACTGGCTCCTTTCCCCATGGACCGATTGGCTTGAGTATCCGACTGACACAGCAAGGTTAGTGCACAGAACACGGTAGGTCAGTGAGCAGTAGTACACACTAGGTCAGCACGCAGTAGTAGTACCAGGTGCATCACAGCACTCCCGTGGGCAATCAGTACGGTACCGGGTACGCACAATAAACGCTCCTGCGGGCTGTCGGTAAGGGTGCATGCGTCTCCGATCTGCCTGCGACCCGACCCGGCCATTCTGTCGTGCCGGGTTTGCTGCTGCAGATAGAGCCGCGGTACACTTCTTCTTTGCCTTGGAACCCCCCCGGTAGCGTGGCGCGATTTAGCCGCTATCAATCTACTAACAGTGCATACGTAGCACGAGGCGGGTGATTCTCGCGCTGTAGTTTCGGTTGGCCTCGTCTTAATTACTTACCACTCCGTCGCGAGCTATACGGGCCGTTTGCATTCAATATTAGTATAGAAACAGCCCTTACATTTCGGTACAGAGCCGGTCGCTCCGGTGGGGTGTAGCAGTTAACCGCAATAATGCTAAGGTTGAGGGCACAGGTTCGAGTCTGTCTCCGTATGGAGATTTAGTTTCATACGACACCAACTAACTGTCGAGAGCGCCTATCAGAGCGTGGGTAGGCGCAATTCGACGAGAGTCGATTCGAGGGAAGAAAGTGCTGAAACCTTCTAGCGATGAAAAACGCAAGGCACGTACCGTAGTGGGGAGGGAGAAGAGCCTACTTAGTGACCCCGGATCTGAGTTACGTACGACTGAGAGGGAGAGAGAACAGAGGGACGAAGATAATAAATGGGATGGAGAAAAATAAGAAAAAAAGTGGTATATGAATTACCTATAATATGCCCTTCGGGGCTTTGAGAGAAGTGTAAAAAAAATGAAGAAATTACGATCAACAGCATCGGCCACATGGAGCAGCTTGAGGTGCAGGGGTAGGGTGTGTGTGCTGGAACTGCAATGTAAGGAGCTCTAAAGACAATGAGGCGTGCTACTTTTGGGGTACGAGCACTTTTCGGCCAACGTATTTGTGACTGACTTATTTCTGACTATTACTGATTTCCACTATGTACCGAAATATAAACAACGTTTTTATTGATTATCAATGTATAAAAGGTGCTTATTTTACGGGACAGAGTGGTGTTATTATACTCCTCAAGTGAGAAATCGTTGGGACATCGTTTGCGTTCCCAGCTGCTTTTTCGATGTATACCTATGCCATGTCATTGGTGATCGGGTTCATGCACTTTCATGTTTCTCGAGCTTGAGGTTGTGTATGACTCACTAATAGTACTACGAGTACAGTAATACTAATAGTAGTATAGAGCTTGTCGACCAAAAAGTCTCACACAACAATGGGTTCGCGCACCTCTATCGCAGCATGTATCATTCATACCATACCATACCATACCACAAGCCTACCTCAAGCGCGCAACAGGGTGATGGTGACACGTGGTGCTGCGGCTGCCGCCGCTGCCGTGCTGCTGCTGCACGCTCGTTATTACAGTCGCTTGAAAAGAGGGCACTGGTCGTTTAAACTCCTTTGGGGACCCGGGATAGCGGCCAAAACAATTACAAAAAGTTGGTCCTATCAACCGTCTACGTGCGATCAGGTTGAGCGCACACAAGTGGCCGGGCGCCCCCCCCAAAAAACACTTGCGGAGACATTGAACAAGGTAGTGTACGTAGCACACCACTATTGCGGAGGCCCATAGTAAATAGGACTCACACTACGCTCAAAAACGTACATATTTCCCTATTTTTACTAACAATATTTGATCCTGTTTACTATGTATGGTCCCTCGTAATAGGCGTACCGAATGGAGAGGTTCTCGACCCCTTGTGGGCTTTGCTATACAGACTGGTCAATGTCTCCATATATATATATTTATTTTTCGCCTGATGTGCAGGGGGGCGGCGAGGGGGGGGGGGCCAGAGCGCCCTGTACAGTCGTACGGGTAGGATCATGTTGCTTTTCGTCCGTGCTGTACGACTCCTCGAGTTGTTAACTCGGACACTTATCTTTGGTTCATCTCAAGTGACCGTTGCTGTAGGCGTGACTCTTTACCGTTAGTTTTCCCCGCTGGCGTCTTGAGAGGGTTGATTGGTCGGTATATATGCATGGGCCCAAAACAAAGGGCTAAGAAACGTTTCACACCTTGTACAGATCGTCTACAGATAGATCATCTACAGATCATCTAGATCTCACCTAGTTCCTCACCTTCCGTTGTGAGAGATTGTGCAGGATCTGCGTACGTACAGATCCAACCTAAGAAACATGTGCTATACGTAGATCATGCAGATTATACGGATCCCACCCGACAACATGAGCTAGATCATACAGATCATATACAAGATCGGGGATTGATCTTCCTTGAAATATCTAGATGACGATCTATCTGTAGATGATCTATCGGAAATGTGTAACCCTTTGCCCCACTGCGAAACCTGATCTACGGCAGTTTCAAGTATTTTCTCTCCCAAAATGGGGGTGCAGCTGTAGTAAACAAAAGGGCACCAACCCTCTTAGGACTTCAGATGAGAAAAATTGACGATCAAAATTGACGATGAATTTTGACGATTTTCAGCAACGACCACTGCGTGGTAAGGGGGTGGTAGAGAATGGTGTGGTGTTCCGAGTTGCAATGGTTGCAATGCAAGGACTCGTACGGCACGGGCGAAAGACAACGATCCTATCCGTCCTGCTATCATAGGCGCTCATGCTGTTCACACGTGATTGATTATCACTACGTAAAGTTACCATTGGTGTTTACGCTTTTGTTTACGATATCTCGGGGTTCCAAGGAGGTTAAGCTTGAGCGCGGTGCTCGAGCTAGACTCGAACATTGCTGCGAAAGCGCAAGATTTTTTTTGTTTTTTGTTTTTCGTTTTGTGTCACGTATATTCCTTTGGGGCTGGAGCCCATACTGGTATTCTTTAGTGTGAAGGGGCAAGAAAAGTGAGCAGTGTGGTCTTGTTAACTGCCTTGTGACAAGTGCGAGAAGGACACGGCTGCTGTAGTGCAGGTACGGTAGTAGTATCCTGATCCTCCTGCGCCCGTGTTGTGCAACTCCTTGCGTTGTGTTCATAGGTGGGGAGTCATATTTCGGATGATATATTGAGCAAAAATATGGCACCCCAACCCTACCGTGGTATTGATCTGCCGCTTTGATTTTCTGTGGCAAAATGCTGCAGTTTTCGTTGATTTCCTCGTGATTCCCGCCAGGGTTTTTGGTCTTAAGCTGCTCTCTCCCCGATTATGACCAAAACCTTTAATTCGCAATCTCCGCCCTCGTTTGCGCACCTCTGTTGATGCACGGACGCCTGTTGTGATTTGGTGCTGTTTCCAGTCACAAACTTATGAAGGAGGGGCTCGGCATGACGGCGACATTTCAGGCCATCCCTGGCATGGCCCATTCAGGTACAGTACGAGGAAGCTGTAAAGCTCACGGTATTATTATGAGTATTCTATTTTTATTATTGCTATTATTAGTATTATTATTGTTATTGTTAGTTTTTTTTTTTCTTCCCATCTATTATCTTCGCCCTTTTTTTTTCTCCTTCGTACATTTTTTTTTTTTTTCTATCCCATTTATTATCTTCGCACTTCTATCTTTCTCCCTCCCTAGTCGTAACTCAGATCCGGGGTCACAAAGTAGGCTCCTCTCCCTCCCCCCCCACTACGGTTCTTGCCTTGATTTTTATCGCGCAGAGGGTTCAGCCTTCCCAACGCTCGTCGATTTTCATCGAATTTTGCCAACTCACGCTCTCTCGCTTTCCGCTAGTCAAGATTTTTGTTTTTTTTTGCGAGAAAAAGTCCCTATGAGCATGCACTCGGGGGGGCTCGAACTCGCGACCTTGACGCTAACAAGCTTCGTGGTTACCTGCTAGCCCACCGGGGCGACCGGCTTAGGACGTAGTCGTAACTCAGATCCGCGGTCGCATGACAGGCTCTCCTTCCCCCTCCCCACTACGGTTCGTGCTGTCATGTTTATCGCGAGAAGACTTCGGCCCTTTCTTACCTCGTCGACTCGCATCGAATTGTATTTTCCACTTGATACATGCTCTCTGTGCCGTTTGTAGAGCTCTTTCTGCTATTTTTGTTGTACGGGTAGTATTACGGCAGGGGCAAAGTAATACATAGTAAAACATAGTAATAGTTGTATAGTAATCAGAACCCACGATGGAACCAAAAACCATGTGTCCCTCTACGTTTCCACACCATATTTGGTGCTGATTACTATTAATATTACTATTATAAGGTACTGTGTTCCCTCGTAGTGGTGCTGCCTTTCTGTGATGTGTTTTGTGGTAATGCTGTACTTCTGTGATTTTTGTTGTGGAAATGCTGTATTTCTGTGATGATAGTTGTACAGTAGTACCGTAAAGAGCCTTGAGTTCGTTCGTTCGCACAGGGGTGGGTGCTACTCGTATTGTATTTCAGCTTTCACAACACCAATTTTTCCGAAAGGGAAGGTTGCCAATACCGAACAAGCTGTTTTCGGAAAATATCTGGTCCAGAGCCTTCCGAAAGTAGAACCTGTTCGGGAAGATGTTCGGTAAAGTAGCACCCTTACCGCTGTCGATAAAACGCTCTCATTTGATAGCGCTCAAAAACAATGGCACCCACCCCTGTGCGGACGAACTCAACGCTCGTGACGGCAATGCTGGGGTGGGCCTTCGGGATCGTTCTGGGACGATGGTCCTGCTCCGCTTTCGTTTTGGTTTCTGTCGGCGTACTCTTTAACGGCGGGTGATCGATTCAGCAACGGCGTGATGTTACCGCTATCCTTACGTCCTCCTTCCACGTGTTGTCGCACAATACCCTATTGATAGCATAGTAATTATGCAGTAGTGACCTACTAATAATACCCTATTGATGACATACTAATTACGCAGTAGTGACCTAATACTCTATGGATACCACAGAAATTACGCAGTAGTGACCTGATACCCTATTGATAGCATAGTAGAGTAACCTGGTAGTGCATAAGACACCTCCCTTGCACTGACATTGTCGGCAACTGGGATGAATCGCGGTACCACACAGCGGAACTTTTTGTGGCGTCGAGAAAATGGGCCGGAATTTTGTCTGCCTAAAGCGGCGCAAAAATGGTCCACATGTCGTCTCCGAAAAAAAAAGAAATTAACAGATCACACTGCCCCCCTTGCATACATATTTGACGACTTTTCGGCGATTTATAGTAGCGGCTGTGGATAAAATGGTTCCATCATGCCTGATATGCGTGTGGCCTCGAAGGCTGCCGTCTGAGTAACAGTACCCTGTAGCGTCCATATGCGCTATTGCTGCGAATGGAACCGACGCCAACACCGTGCTCGCGGCATTTCTCTTGAAGAAACAGCGCCACTTCACCCTTTTGAGGACTGCAAAACTTATCCCACACTAATTCCAAGTATTTTGTCCCCAAAATCGAGGAAACCGTTTCGTAAGGGGTTAAGTGTAGTCGAATGGCTTCACCCTTTTTATTTCTGCTAAAAATAAGCCAAGTCTAATTCCAAGTATTACGGGGGACCTTTGTAAACACTAGTAAATAGGACCAAATATTGTTGGTAAAAACGGGTACATGTAATATAGAGGTTTTTGTGTGTACCGTAGGTCCTATTTACTAGTATTACTAGTATTTACTAGTATTTACTATGGTCAGTGGTCTCCCGTAATAGTACAGTTTTTCCTTAAAAACGTGGGTGCGATTCTAACTATCGGAGGGGTTAGCCAGCCCTTGTGAGGCGTGGGCCACCAGGGCGTTACGTCAGCTGTCGCGGTTTGGTCGACTAGGAGCGTAACCACCTACAGCATGTGATGTATATCGGATATCGATCGAGTGAGGCGTGGGCCACCAGGGCGTTACGTCAGCTGTCGCGGTTTCGTCGACTAGGAGCGTAACCACCTACAGCATGTGATGTATGTCGGATATCGATCGAGTGAGAATCGAGTTTGATATGATATCGATAAACAGAACATCAAAACCACACGAATTCGATATTCGATATTCGATGCGTCGAAAAAAAAACTTCGGTGTCAGCGTAACAAATACGGTGATGCCCGTGGATGGAGGGCAAAACGCGTTCGATACGCAACATAAACTATAACAGGTATCGATATATCGAAAACAAATATATATATCGATATATCGATATATGGAAACTTTCGATACGATGTACCAGGTATTGAAGTTCGGCGTTTATTGCATTTGCATGGAAAATTTCGACACGACGTACATCACTAACATCGATACACATGGTGACTCCAAATCACCTCCCCCTCCTGTAGCGAAAGTTTTGATACGATTGCATCGAACTTCGATATTTTGATATATCGAAAAATACGACACGATCTCCAGAAATCTCTTTTTTTTCTGTGGTTTTTGTTATTTCGGAGTGCTTCTGTGTGATCAACGTTGAATCTCATTCATGCTACATGCACATCATTGTCGGATGTCAAAGATAATCATAATATTATTACGATATGCAACGCTACCAGCGATACATCGTGACTCTAAATGATCTTCCCCTCGGTGTTTGTCTCCCACCCCTTCAATTTATGTACGTCCCATGCCACGTCGCGCATCGTTTTGTCGTCCAGCTTGCCAGGAGGAGCTCGAGAGCATTGGCGAGTTTATGCGGAAAGTTCTGCCAGAGGCTTAGAGCGCTCTCTACTTGACGCCTGGTGTGTGACTCCAGCGCTAGATTTGACTGCAAGATTTGACTGCAAGATTTAAGTGCAAGATTCGAGTGCAAGTTTTGAGTGGGTACCGTTGAGAGAGGGAAACTCGTTAGAAGGTTTATTGCTCGGTATTTTCTACGTGAGATTGTTGTTGCAGTTGTTGTTATCACGTTAACTCATCGCCATGACCAAGTTCGTGGCGTTGGTGTCTTGGCTGCACAGCTTCCGACTTATTTCCGAGTTTTGTTTTATTTGCTTGTGCCCTGGGCGGGTGGGTGGGTGGGCATGCAGTTCGTAGCCTTTGGCGATAGCCGTTGGCTGCTTAGATGTTGCTGCAGACAGTAATCTCGTGAGTTTTGTAGCAGTATGTAGCCGACGAGAAACCGTGCCTCGTTGATGTCGTTGTGGTATCGAAGAAAACATGCAGCTTTAATACACTGTACGCCAGGTACGTTTCCCCTTTTAGAGCCACCCGTGCTTTTGGGGAAAAGCTACTTGGAATTAGTGTGGCATCATTATTGTAGGGATATATAACTCGGAGCTACTGATTTACTCTGTAGCATCTACGCACTTCCTAGTAAGTCACGTTTCTCCTTCTCGTTTATTGAGAGAAGCTTGGGTCTATGCACGCGTGCATACTACGCCGCTGGCCAAACCCTATCTCCGCCTGCATCTGGACCCCCTCTAGATGTTTCTCTCGGCGGCAAAGCTCTGTGAGCACACAATGCAAGCGAGATTCATTTTTCTATATCCAATTCGAGTGCTCCTCGTACCGGTACCCGCACCAAGATGAGCGATATATCTTGTGTACCTGGCTGTTGTGGTTGTTGTTCTCATATTATAGTAGTTACAGTAGTTCATCGCGCTACTGTAGTCTGGTCCCGTGGTAACAAGATAGGATCCAATGGGTTTGGAGTGGGAGAATGCAGGTGTTCATAGCTGGCTCTACGCTTGACAAAAGTGTCCAGCATTCCAAACTTAATTGGTCCGAGCTACAAATGCACACGTCTCAGGTCGTGTGCCTTGATTTTAACAAAAATAAAAGTATCACATCGAAAATTGGAATTCACGTACGACGAACGTACACCAGGTGGCATACACACACTCGCAAACCGCTGACCATTCTTAATTTCTTAGTATTAAAAACAGCAGACGAACGGCCCTTGGTGTTATTTCAGTCCCAAGCGAACATTATGTTTAATAAGGCACCGGTCTTTTAGGGCTTGCCGAGGCCTCTGTTGGCCTTACCCTTTGGAACCCAGGCATATGGCGACCTAAAAAACTACAAGTAAGTGCGGTTGTATCACCAGAGCCTTAACGCTTGGGAAAGAGCGTGCACTAGTGCAAGTATCGTCTTGCTGAGCACGCGTTATACATCTCCTTCCGTTCCAGTTCGGACACATGCCCTGTCGCCTAATTCCCAGAAACA
This sequence comes from Saccharina japonica, assembly GCA_008828725.1. Classification (NCBI taxonomy): domain Eukaryota; class Phaeophyceae; order Laminariales; family Laminariaceae; genus Saccharina; species Saccharina japonica. The sequence goes on along the minus strand of MEHQ01000832.1, from coordinate 578,992 downwards.
TGCCTCCTCATGCAGCTTCGTGTGTTCAATCTTCACATTAAATCGCCATCTCTACCCCGTCAGCATTCCAGCACACCCAGTCAGTGTCCGTGCCGATTCTTCATCCTAGAGAGATACTGTGCAATTTACGTTGTCATGGAACCACTACGTACACAGAGATACTATGTTGCAATGCAGTAAAGCAGAGTAGACACGCCTGATGCTGTATTCGTCCCTATTATTTTTTGATCACTTCTCCCTCTCAACTCCCACAGACTTTCAACATACCTTTTTTTTCAAGTAGGTTTGTGTGTATATAGGGGGCGGTTAGTGAAAAAATGAACCGCGGCCTCTTACGCGTTAATGGCATCTTTGGTCGCGTCCCACACCCCCTTTTCGTCTCTCGGACCCTCGGGACCCGGGAACCTTGGGGTGGTATTCGTTTTTTTTTTCAAACTGATATTCATTTTTTTTTAGCAAGAGGGTTGGTTAACAATTACTGGTGCTTATTTTCGGAATTCGGGGCCACTACATAATGCACATTGTGAAAGAAGCGTAACATCAGCCGTCAGCGTAACGTCAACTATTATTAGTCTACTGTAACTCAAATGTGTTTCAGTCCATCGCGAGCAAAAAAAAACAAAACAAAAAATTATACCTGGTATAATATGTTTTTTGTTTTTGGGAGCGAACGGCCCGATCGCGAACAGCGCAATCAAACGGCCTGAGCGAACGCGGACAAAACAAGCATATGCCAGGAGACCGTGGCTTGACTCCCTTGACTGACCGCTCCCCCACACTAAAACTAGTATATTAAGGCCAAAAGAGACCTTGACGCGTCTCAAAAAGACCCGTCTCCTACATACGTGTATACTAAAAAGAGCATGTTCTTGGACAAATGCCCTGAGACCACGTTTCGACCCCTTGACCGACGGCTCCCCACTAAAACTAGTATATAAAGGCCAAAGAGGCCTTGACGCGTCCCCAAAAAACCCGTTTCCTACTAAGAATAGCATGTTTGGGGACAAAGTCCAGGATACCGGGGTTTGACTGCCTTGACAGACGGCTCCCCTACACTAAAACTAGCATGTTAAGGTCAAAAGAGACCTTGACGCGTCCAAAAAGACCCGTCTCCTACGCCTGTACTAAAAATTGCATGTTTGGGACATAGGACGAAGAAAAGGGCCCCATTTTTTTTTCCGGTGACGGAATCACACAGCCCCCCGCGCGCACTCGCCCGCCCCCAAGCGCCTTGCGTTCTCAACCTGCATGAGCAGCAGAGGCGGGAATTGACGAGCAGGGCAGCCAAAGCATGGTCGTGTTTGGTACAGGGCAGTGGAATAGTTCCGCCTCGTGCATTCACAATTGAAAATAAAACTGGTGCAGTATTCACCCCTATTATATATGTTACCGGGCCCATGTACGTCAGTGGTTATTAATAGTACTTCTGTCCACAGCGGTAGAAGAACTACTGCATGTCGCTGCTGATGTGACATAGTAGCACAGCGTGGTGCAGCCTATCCGCGGTTCAGACGCTCGGCCTCTCTCTGGCATCATACATCAGCCACAAGCCAATCGACATCAACACTGCATGCATACCAACCCTGCCGTTCCGGCCCTCCCCTTCTAACCCTCCCTTATCTCACCCTTATGGGACCCCCAAAAAAGCAAAAACAACAACAAAAAGTGTGAAGTGCAGCAGTACGAGTATCGTCATTCTGCAGTACGAGTATCGTCATGCTGCGCGCTAATGCCGTGTGTCCTTTCCGTTACACCTGGAACACATGCCCCCCTATCCCATGCTCCAGCAGCCCCGGCTACTACGTACTCGTACTGCAATCATCGTAGTAGGCTCGACACTATTCCCCTCTATACTATTCCACTCTGAACCGGAATACAAGGATGGTTTGTATGACATATTATTAACATGTAATTGAAATGGTCATTATAATCAAGTGAAAAACCACAATGGGGCCCCTTAATGGGCGTTTTACGACGAAGAATGGTGGTGTTTGTATGGCGCAGTGCAAATAATTCCGCCCTTGGGGCCTTTGCAATGGGAGGGGGGGAAAAAACTGTCACCTGTCACCCTTGTTGGCTGCATTGCCAATACCAGTAGCGTTTATTATGACCAAACGACACGTCTCCACCAAGGCAGCCGCAGCAGCAGCGATCGGCTGGCGTGATGCTCCCCACCCTTTCTGTTCTTTTTTTCTTTTTCTCCATCCCATTTATTTTCTTCGCCCTTCTTTTTTCTCTCTCTTATTAATTATTATTGTCATTTTATTATTTATAGTATTAATAGTCGTCACTCAGATCCGTGGTAACACAGCAGGCTCTCCTGCCCCCCCTCCTCACTACTACGTACGGTTCGCGTAGGTTCGTGCCTTGCTTTTTTTTTGTCGCGAGAATACTTGGAACCCTTTATTCCCTCGTCGGCTTGCGTCGAATCGCGCCTACCCACGCTATATGTATGCGCTCTCAGCAGTTGATTCGTTTTTACTTTTGCGAATTTGTTCAAAAATCTCACCATGGTGGAATTCGTACTCAAGGTTCAACTCTAGTATAATAATAATAATAATAGCATTCGAGGGTGTGCACTACTACTCACTGACGTAGAGACCACAGGGGCGACCCTGCCATCTTTATTTTTACGCAGCAGCAATCAGTACCCTGGTATACCTGCTACAGTACCATTCAGCATCACCTGCCCTCCCCTCCCAAGCCCCATGATACGAATATTACTATGTACAAGAAGAGTGTTGTTCAGGTACAGTTTTACGGTATACACCATAGTAAACACTAGTAATACTAGTAAATAGGACCTACGGTGCACACAAAACCCTATATATTACATATACCTATTTTGACGAAAAATATTTGGCCCTATTTCTCATGGTCCCCCGAAATAGTACCCGGTACTCTACAAGTAGTGCTGGTGGTAGACTATGGCTGTCTCTCAAGACATCGGGTAGAAACGCCCCTACCCACCAGTATAGGATGAACGCATGAACCCCGAGCTGCTATTAATAAACGTGGCCTAAGACAAAAAACCATTGCCGGCACCAGGAAATGGCTGGTCACTACGTACTGTTGTCCACAATACCGTAAGCACGCGCCTCGCCCTTTATGAAAACCTGCCGAGCACAGCTTCATATCGACAGTACAATCACTAGTGGTATGACGGGAGACCACAGGGGGACTAATTGACATAAATCGGGGCCGCCCTCAACGACTAACTGGCTGTGGACCTCAAGACAGGTTAAGCGGAACGCGCGGTTGGACAGGTTGCTTGGTTCCGACACCACTCTGTCGATAAATGTAAGGGTCGTTTGGAGTTTGATACATAGTATGTATCCAACTACCAGGTATATAGTAACCGTTTTACGCCCCTGATACCCTGATATGCCGACCAAAAATAGGTCAGGGGTGGGATTATCGACCGCGTAGTATTGGGAGCGCGCAGTATCATACTACGACTACAGTACGCGACAGCAGTTAAGAATTTCCTTATTTTGACTACGAAGGCTCGCGGCTTATAGTGATGTCAACGTTGAGCTCGGGCCCTTAAAATGGCATTATATAGGGTTTAGAGTGACCGATCGTCGCAGAGCACAAATGCCTACTAACGCCTACCTGTAAATTTGTAAATTCCTAAAATAATTATTTAAAAAAAAAGTCCGGCTCACATTCTTAACAAACGTCGAGTACTCTGTGGTGTCATGTTGCGTGCGTGTCGGAGGTCTCTCTTGCAGTGCACAGCATAGCTCGGGTACGGCCCCTACCCCGCCCTCAGCAGCCCGGGCTCCGTCGTGTGTGACCGATCGATGCTGTAGTATAATCGTCCCTTTTTGTTTTCCCCTCTTAACTCTTAACCCATTCAGAACTGAAAAAAAGATCCCACACTGTTTCCAACTAGTTTGTCCACAAATATGTGGGACCAGTTCTTAAGGGGTTAACGAGTACCAATCACAACATACCACTACTACTGCTGAACATATCCTACACCATTTCCATTTTTATTTTTGTCCCCAAAAACCGCGGGTGCAGTTCTAAACGGGTCAATGTCAATGTTAACGTAAGGCATGCCTGAACCCATTCAGAACTGAAAAAAAACGTCCCACACTAAGTCCAAGTGATTTGTCCCCAAATATGTGGGGCCAGTTCTTTAGGGGTTAAGTGAAATCCGGAAGGGGTTAATATTACCCAAACGGTCCCTGACGTTTCTGGATAGATTCGTAGGGGCTGTGGACGGATATAGATAAGGAGCGTTTAGACATTAGTATGGAAGGCTATACGGTCCTTGTACTTCCGTCCAGAGCAGGCAGTACCTTGGTACAGGTGAGGCAAAATTAACCATTTTTTTGCGTGCCGCCAAATCCTAAATGGAAAATTCTAAACCGGGACACACAACAACAACAAAAAATCCCAGCATATTATTACGTTTCTGCCATAAACTCTCATTTTTATACGTGCCGACGACGCCAAATGCCAAAGAAAGATGGAAAGTTCTTAACCGGAACACAAACCAAAAAAGACGAATCCAAGCATACTAAATAGTACCACGTACGTTTCTGAGATAAACTCTCATTTTTTTTTAAATATCATACCATGCCGCCAGTGGACCCAAAACCGAAAGTTGGAATGGAACAGCAAGCAGTGCAAATTCTAAGTTTCCAACCATATACGAGTACGTATGTATACGTACGTATTGACAAGCAGTCAGTACTGATACGCGCCACCAAAAAATAATCTCGTTTTTTTTTTCGATTATTATTTTGTATTATTTATTTTTTTTCCGAAAGGACCCGCCCTCATCAATCACAAGCAGAGTGGGTGTCGTTGTCGTGTCAGCCTAAGTGCCTTATTATGTCGTCATATATGCCGATCCTCGTATGAAACCCGTAAAGCCCCCAAAGGCCCTAAAGTCCCAAAAATCGATCACTGGATCACTGCTGTGGAGCTTCCCCTGGATCCTGTGCGTGGTATGGTAATAACTCAGCAGAAGAGGTTGGTTTTGTGACCCTTCCTTGTATTAATAGTACTGCACTGCTGTAACATAAGCCTACAATTAATTTGAGTCTATCTAGAATTCCAAGTGCTTTTGTCCCACAACGGTAGAATAATAATAGTGATCGAGTGCAGTCCTGAAGAAAAGCGGTTAACCCCTTAAGAACTGGTCCCACGCATTTGGGGACAAACCACTTGGACTTAAGTCTGGGATTGTTTTTTTCAGTTCTGAATGGGCTAAGCGCCATGACAAGGCAATCTTGTTCTATGTTGTAAGTTGTAACCAACCACTACCTACTACCACCTTACCACCTCATAATCAATCAACCCCCTCCCTGCGTCGTCCCGCAATGAATGATAGTCATACAAAATGTCGAAAATAGTTTCCAGAGTTTTGATTCTTCAGTCCACCGAGCTACCTGGGGGTACGTAGTAGAGGGATAATAGGTAACCATTTTTTTTTACCCTTGCGTAGGGCAGGAACCTTTTCTCACAACCGTATATATCGGAATAATGTCACCCAATATCCCCCCCCCCCCCCAAAAAAAAAAAACGGTGGCGGGGGCTGAACGGCTTATTAGAATAGTGGGTGTACCTCCTGCATATCTGTCGTACCTGTATTACTTCAGTATATTAATACATAGTTAGCGGAGAGCCGAGAGAGAGTGGAGATAAGTGCACAAAAACTAAACTTTACGACTTTGTTTTCGGTTCCGTCATTTATCTCGAGGATGGAGTCGGAACAAACGACCCCCCCCCTCCCGTCGCCTAATAAGACGACAAACACATTGACACACTGACTGCTGCACGCGGTGTCTTAATAAGTACGTACGTACAATATGTTGGCATAAGGCTTAGATTGGGTAGTACTGTAGGTAATTGGTTAACCTTTTACCAGTAGCCCAGCGGACTAATGCCTACAATTGGCGTCGTCGGCAGGACATGGGTTGTAGTGGTCGTGGGTTTCGAACTCACGACCACCATGAAAACGCTTTTAACCCATTCATAACTGAAAAAAAATGTCCCACACTAATTCCAAGTAGCTTGTCCCCAAATTCGTGGGAGCAGTTCTTAAGTTCTTCTTAAGGGCTTGGAATAATAGCGAATTTCCTTACTTGAAGAATCTGAAAACACTTCTGGATCCCCGTAAATAGGAACCGCGTGTTGGTCACACGCGTCGACCCGTATATCCGGTCCGTTCCAGGGGAGGGGAGTGTTGTAAGGCTTAGATTGGGTAGGTGATTGGTTAACCTTTCACCGGTAGCCCAACGAACTAATGCCTTAACAATATATATATATTTATATATTTATAAATATGTACGTGTTAAACAATGTGTTCGCCCTCACTAGTGGCCGGGACACCCCCGCCCCGCCCCCCCCATGTACAATATCATATGGGTGTAAAAACATCCTTCCTTATGGAGACATTAACACAGGTGGCCGGCATCCTCCCTTCCGCAATATCGGCGAGAAAAACTTCCTTGCTTGTGGAGACATTGAGCAATGCATACATATCATAGCAAACCCCACAACAAGGTGGGTCGACGACCCTCTCAATTCGGTATAATACCCCTATAATGGTGTGCTTTAATACTTTGTCCAATCAATGACTTATCCTACACAAACAAGGACTGTTAGGCCCAAATTGTGCAAGGGCCGGAGGGGGTCGCGGCCACCAGTCAGTCTGTTGTCAAAAGCACAACAGAGACCTAAACGCGTTTGTTTTCCCCATGGTATTTGCTGTGTTTTACCATCGTTCATCTGTGTGTGTTTTAGTGTGAAGCCTTCAGTAGTACTAATGTTCACCGCGCCTGCCTGACGAAAACGGTCTTTCTCCGCACCATTTCGGCCAATATCTCGTCTTGTACCCGCCGGTATGCCGTTTTCTGGCTAATCATAAAAGGGTACGTAGGCACTTTTTGGCCGAACAATTCATGACTGTGGGGCTCCTTAACCCGTTTAAGGCGATGTTGGGACCGCATCCCCGCTTTGTGGACAAATTACTTGAAATTGGAGTCAAACCGTATATGTTTCTGTACAATTCACAATCCTGAAGAGGTTAACCCTTATAGGACTGGAGTCCCGTTTTGGGGACAAATTACTTAGAATTCGAGTGGTTTGTTCCCAAAACGGGACTGCAGTTCTATAAGGGTTAACTAACCCCTTGAGAGCTGCACCCATTTATTTTTTGGTGCGGTATACTTGGAATCAGTGTAGGGTCATTTTTGCAGTGGTGTGAGGATTAACCGAGGAGCTATATACGTATATATATAACCCGGTATTCCTGATGTGTTTTACGATATTATTCGCTGTATGTGTATACCTCTCTGTCCCGAAATATAAACACCTTTTGTATTACATATTAGTGTACAAAAAGGTTCTTATGTTTAGGGACAGTGGTATAGGCTAGGCCATAGGGTAGTTCCTTATTAGGTTAAGCCTCGTACACACATATTCTCAAAAGTCAGTTTTGACTTACTAATAGTATGGAGCTCCTCAAGCGACGAGGTTCAGAAAAATTAGGTGCTACGACCCCTATAAGGCAAGCATTAGGTGCTATCCCTATAAGGCAAACATTAGGTGCTACCCCTATAAGGCAAACATTGGGTGCTACCGCTATAAGGCGAACATTAGGTGCTACCCCTGTAAAGCAATTAGGTGCTACCCCTATAAGGCAAACATTAGATGCTACCCCTATAAGGCAAACATTAAGTGCTGCCCCTATAAGGCGAAACATTAGGTGCCACCCCTATAAGGCAAACCCTGTGAGGAAAATACTATCGTAGCACGCCGTCTGATCTGTACTGAAAAATTGTACCTTCGAACGAGGGTGGCCGCAACAGTCTTTCTTCGACACTTCACATTAATAAAAAGTCAGAATGGAAAACAAACCGGAGCACTGTGATCACAGGACGATTTAGGAGAAAACAAGTTTATTTTTCTTATTTTTCCATTTTCGGAACACTTGACTTTAGAGACCCCCCCCCCGCCCTCCCCTGGTCTATGGTCATACGACTAAGGCCATGCACGAATATGAAGTACACCCCCCCCCCCTGTACCGTCGAAAAAAGTCTATTCTGGCAGCCCTCGCTTCAAAATTAAATGCGAGCATCGAATCTCGATTTAGTTATCTCGGATAGAAACGTTTGCTGTGCACATTGATACCGGGTGGCAAACGAACCAATCACATGCGCATGTTCAATCGGGCTGAACCATGTGCTGCATGGACACTGACTGCGGTGAGATGGTGCGCGAAATCGCAAAATATTGAGAAGGAGACACTCCCTCCTCCTCCTCCTCCTCCTCCTCGTCGAGTTGAATAAAATGCAGTGTCGTAGTATGGGATCGGCACTCTAGTAAAAAAACGCAGACTTCAACAAATCTAGCTTAGAAATACAATTAAAAAAAATACAAAAACTTAAGAACGTATACAGCCCATTAGTAGGCACTCGCTGTCTATACGTAATTGTTAGAAACCTACCCCCCCTTCTCGCTCCTTCAGAGCAAGGATGTTAGCCTAACATCTGATTTCAGGATGTTAGCCTAACATTTGATTTCGGGATGTTAGCCTAACATCTGATTTCAGGATGTTAGCCTAACATCCGGTACTATATACGGAACACCCTCATAATGGTATACTCGTACCGTCGACCTAACCCGCAGTACTTCGACTAACCCTCCACCATCTACTCGCAAGGGCGACCTATATATATATTATACGGTGTACCATGGTGACACTTAAGATACAAACATACACCCTCGGACGAATTTCACAGCTGCGGTTTTCTTGTCAACGGGAAGAGTGCAAACGCACATATAGCGACGGTGTCTATGGAAAGAGATCTCAACGAGATCCTTTCAAAGCCGCCCATGTCGTTGTGTCTTCCCACCTTGTTGTCGATATAATCGGCTCTACAAATAATATCCATCCCAGGGGTGTGTGTTATCTTATTATCTTGATTACAGTATACGATACCAGGTATAAAGGCTACTACTGTAGTAATACTCGTACTGGCGATCTATGGTATGCTACTACTGTAATTCACGGGCGAACCGCCCCCCACCTACATCCTTAGGGCCACCATATTATCGGAAACCATACAATTCTATACAAACAATAAAAACTGAGATCACGTTGCCGAACATGAAAATTACGCATATCGAACGGGAAATCGAGTTCGATGCGATACCGACAAACGAAAAATAAAAGAAGCGATGTTTATATCGACAAAATCGATTAAATCGATATATACGTCGAAAACAAATCGTTCAGTACGGTATACCTGGTACACAAGTATACGATTCTCAGGATAAAAACATAACATACGGGGATGCCTGAGGATGGAGGGCAAAACGCGATGGATACGATATCTCGAAAACCCGATAAATCGAATCTCAACAATCTGATGTATCGAACCTTTTGATGTGCTATCCATAACTACTATACATTTATACCAAGTACCAGGTATATATATAATATGTTCGTACGTTTAGGACTCTGGACGTGTTGCGTGATGATTTTCAGCTTTGCAGCTTGATCTCAAGTTATCTATGGTTTGGTTTTCGCCGTTAATATCGTGATGGGGGGGGGGGTACTCATGTCATGCATTGCCGTAGTCGAATCGTACGAGGTATGACCATAGAGCATCGCATCCCTACAATGCCGGGACCGGAGCACGTCGGGTTTTCACCGAACAGGCAGATATTGATTGCACCAAGCGGCGAAGCGCCGTGAGGTGCTTGGTGGGTTGCATGGACGGTGAGCTGCATCCTATTAAGAACCGCATATGAGGCGGGGTTTCGCGCATATGGATGACAGCGTCGAATTAATTGATTTTATTTTCTGGTGTGGCCACTTCCAGAGACAGCAATGGGCATACTATGCATCTGCCTCATGGGTGCCTTCCCACATACACACTACGTGATACGACCATTCCCCTTGTGCGGAGTCAAGGCTACCCACCCCGCACAAATGATCCAACTCGACCGCCAGCCATGGCGACCGCCGCCAAAAAATCATAAAAGGTAACTTGGTTGTCAAGCCCTCGCAGTGATTGGCGTGTTTTAAAGCATTGTCGCCAACCGACGCTAACCAAAGCTATAGACGAAGTATACTATTACCGGACACCATAGTAAATAGAACTAAATAGGACATACGATACGCACAAAAACCTATATATTTATCTATGTTTAGTGACAATATTTGGTCCTATTTACTATGGTCCCCCGTAGTATGTACCAGGTACAACTACCAGGACCACTCTGGGCATTAACATAAGGACCGCTTAGTCTCCATATTGGGTGTTACACAATGGCCAGGAAGGGAGGGGGGGGTGGGGGGGGGGGGTGCACTCATGTAATGCATGGCTGCAGTCGTATGACTATGTAGACTTTCGCATCCCTTAATACAATGCCGAGACGTAGCACGTTCAGGCGGGGGATGATTGGGGCTCGCTTTGCCCGTTCGACTTTACTCGAAATATTCAAGTCGGCCTTGCCGAAATCGAGATAAATATCATCAAAAAGTTTCGCTCCCTTCCGTTCACTGAGAGCCCTCTTCCCTATTTGATGTTTTTACCAGTTCGGCCTGGAAATAACACTACCAGCCTTCTCGCAAGAATATTGAAATCGTATCTTAGGCTAACATCCTTGTATCAACATTCTGGCGGAGCGAGAAGGGGGTGGATTTATTACAACTCCCTATGTATGTTATATGTAGAGGGCGAGCGCCTAACGCTGCATGCGCACATTTCTTAATTATCATTTTTTTACGCTAGATTTCTTAAAGTCTGTTTTCTTACAAAAAGGCCGAGAATGACAGTTGATATGATACGTATTCGTGTCAAACTCTCCCGTTTGATCTAATGAATATGCATATCAAACTCTGAACGGGTACCAGTCTGTCCATTAATATAAGAACCGTGTTTATTACCTATTTCTATACGAACGGGTCTTGTACATAAGCCGGCACGTACATGATACATATTTCATTCCCAGCCAGAATGGCACCTGATATGTCCCATATGCATATTTCATTACCTGTGTTATTACGGGGGAGCATAGTAAGGGCCCGTTTTAACGAAGAATAAAAAAAATTCAATTTGGAAAAAAAAAATCTAATCCGCTTTTCATTGGTCAGAACCCGCACCACCACCCAAGATTATACCCCAAGATCCTAATATTTGGTGCTGGTGCGTGTGTTGACCAATGAAAAGCGGATTTGAATTTTATTTTTTCCAAATTGAATTTATTTTATACTCGTTAATATGGGCCCTAAACAGGACCAAATATTGTTGGTAAAAAAATGACAATATTTCGGTTTTTGTGTACCGTAGGGGACCCCTATTGACTATGGCCTGGTCCCCCGTAATCAGTGATGTCGGATTACGGCTGGAAATTCTCGTGCTTACAGTAATTACCGCGGCCCATCCTTTTTACTTACCGCCAAATCAGTCTCGCCGTAAGGAGGTAATGCGGTAATCCGACATCATTGCCCGTAATAGTTGTTTTTGAGCACCACTCTGTCCCCGAAGAGGAAATAATACGAATGCCCCAAATTCCCTATTTTTTCGGTCGAAGCCGTTCGTGGTACCTGGCATTCCTGGTGCACCGTAACGAAAACGCCTGCCCCCGCCTCTTCTGTGCTGCCTGCCTCTCTTCAACGCCACTAAAACCGGCAGAAACAACAACACCAGCAGTACCAGCACCAGCACCAGTGCCTTGCAAATACAGCATACTCGAAAGAAAACATTGGTTGTACGACCAGTATTTCAACACGAACGCGCGATCATCGTATGCTTTGATGAAACAAAGCTGCTGTTCAGGACAAAGAAACGATTGCTAAAAGAAAAAAAAATGCTAAAAGAAAACTGGCGCATTTATAGGGGGTCGAATATGGCCCACCCAAAACGCTCTTAGTAGAGGTTTGGTCGCAATCAAGGAGCTGCGAAAACATACACCAGCGGGTACCTTTTTTTTTCACAATCATTTTTAATCTTTTCGCCCTTCTTGCCCCTGCTCCCTCCACTAGACACTGATACTGATAATAGTCGTAACTCAGATCCGGGGTCGCTATTAAGTAGGCTCTTCTCCCCCCTCCCCACTGCGGTACTTGCCTTGCTTTTTTATCATCGCGAAAAGAGTTCAGTTCAGCCCTTTCTTCCCTCGTCGACTCGTGTCGAATTGCGCTGATACCTGGTGCCACTCTGATCCGAAATATAAGGACGTTTTCAATTTAATGTTAACATACAAAATATCCTTATATTGTATATCGGGTCACGGTTAGAAGGGATATGGTATGTATGCACTACATCGTCATGCCACACCAGGAGGAGGAGCAGCAGCAGGACCGTTTTAAAGGTAAGGGTATGCAGCAGATGCATGCTACGGTAGAGGTGTATACACCATGTTTTGCCTTTAAAGGGTGGTGACTTGAAGAGCTCTAACCTCACCCAATAACTGATTTGCTATGCATATATACCTGATGAGCACTCCCATGGCCTAAATATAGCATACAATGCAAAATACGTTTCCACAAGAATGAAAGAAAGGGCGATTTTGGCTTAACCCATTCAGAACTGAAAAAAAAATGTCCCAGACTAATTTCAAGTAGTTTGTCGCCAAATATGCGGGGACCAGTTCTTAAGGGGTTGGAGGATTTTGATTGTTCGGAAACTATTTCAGCGAAAAAGTGCTACGAACCTCTTATCGTAGCGCGGGTCAACAGGTATGAAAAGGTCTCAACTTAATGCACATACCGTTTTATGGCTTGATTGAAGTACATCGAACAAAAACTCGAATCAGTGCAATGTTACACGAACTTGGTATATATTCAACCTCGGTGCGGGTATACAACCTTGGTGCTGGCGGATTTTTATTTTATTTTTTCGGGGCGGATGAACCATATACCCTTCCGGGAAGGGCGTGTATATAACAGCAATACAACCGCATACCTCGTCGTGCACTTCGGACTCTCACCCGCCTACAATATCATACCATGCCATACCATACCATATCATACCATACCATACCCTACCCTACTGTCGTGTGGCTGACAATGTAACCGTAATTTAGTAAATTAGTTTCGACAATGTTTCCCTGTATTCTACACATATGGCCCAAATGTACACCAGTGGGGGGGGAGGAAGGGGAGGGTACTCATGTCGTGTATGGCCGTAGTCGTATGACCAGTGGGGGGGGGGGGGGGGGGTACTCGATATTCATGCATGGCCGTAGTCGTATGACCATAGACCCTCGCATCCCCACAATGCCGGGACGGGGCATGTCGGGTTTTCACCGACCAGGCAGACATTGCTGGCACCAAGCGCGAAGCGCCGTGAGGTGTTCGGCGAGTCGTATGAAGGGTTAGCTGCATCCTACTAAGAACCGCTTGTGAGGCGGACTTGCATATGGATGACAGTTTCAATGAGTGGGGGGGGTTACTCGATATTCATGCATGGCCGTAGTCGTAGACCATGAGACCCTCGCATCCCTACAATGCCGGGACGGAGCATGTCGGTTTTACCGACCAGGCGAGACATTGCTAGCACCAAGCGCGAAGCGCCGTGAGTGTTGGGCGAGTCGCATGAAGGGTGAGCTGCACTCCTACAAGAACCGCTTGTGAGGCGGACTTGCATATGGATGAAGCTTCAATGAGTTATTTGTTCGGTAGGCCACTCAGCGCAGCATGGTATTATATGTATCTGCCTCGGGGTGCCGACTCTTCACTCGTGATACCACCCGTTGCGCTTTGTGGCCCACAAACTTCCCCTCCCCCCCCCCCCGCCAACCCCCCATGCCTTCACCCCCCGCCCGCCCTCCCCCCCCACCTTACCCCTCCCCCCTCACCCATTCTACACCTTCCCCCGCCATCTTAACCCCCCCCCCCCCGTAGATGTGCCCATGTGGCAAAGCAATAGAGAGTAGAATTCACATAGTGGGAGAATGTGAAAGTGTACAAGGAGGAACGGGATGGTTAGAGAGGAAATGAGAAAATAGACGATGTGACATGGAGAAGTTTGGTACACTAGATAGTAGCGAGAAAACGATCGCTATCTTAGGAGATAGATGGTGGCCAAGCGGGAAACAGGAAGGGGTAGATAGCAAAAATTTTCTTTGTAATATATGGAAACAACGTAATGAGCGCCCAATGTTGGAGGTGTCTCTATTAGGAGTAGGAACGGTGCTCCGTCTCGAAAGGGTGCGTGGTCAATGGTCAAATGCTAAGGCAAGCAACAAATGAGTACGCCCCCCCCCCCCCTCCGTCTCGAAAGGGATGCGTGGTCAATGGTCAAATGACTAAGGCAAGCAACAAATGAGTACGCCCCCCCCCCCCCATCATGTTCCCCTCCGTCTCGAAAGGGATCGCGTGGTCAATGGTCAAATGACTAAGGCAAGCAACAAATAAGTACGCCCCCCCCCCCCCCCCCCCATGCAGGTGTTTGTCGACGTTTTGTTGACATTTTTAATTCGTTTGCCATCCGGCTACGTGTTTTAAATACTACTATTAATAGCACTATATATCTCATCCCAATACCAATCGGTTGAATACTTATACCAGGTACACACGTATCGCTCGGAGGCAACGCTTTACTACACTGTAGATACTCTAACCGTAGTCTAAAGCCGACCCAAAAGCTTTTGATACTACAGTCACTAGTCTAGACTATGTTGTTATTAATAGCACATAAACGCATCGCTGTATACTCTACTTCGTGGCCACTCTATAGTGTTGTTATCAATCAGTACTATATAAGCACAGCGGAATAAAATAACAACATAAATGAGTCGTGGTCCCACGAAAAAAAAAAACTACCAGACCGAGGCTCAAACATTTTTTTGTCGTACTTACATACTCGTATAGTATATATATACATACATACACATACTCCGTATACTAGTATAAGGAAATAATAAAAGTGACAAGTATGTCGCGCATACAACATAATGTACCAGGTACATTCTATGTGAGACATATCAATAAACGCGTGCGTACCCGAGTACAAGAGTATTCGCAAACAATATTATATTTGCAAATAACGCCCGGAAAATAATGCACTGCCTGTCTTGAGTATTTTACGACTACGAAGGAAGGAGAGAGAAAATAAGGGCGAAGACAATGAAAGGGATGGGGGGAAAAAAAATGTAGCCGGTATGTAGCCTGTACTCGTACCACCTCGCTGAAGTATGATCTAGGATAGAGTATGGAAACCGGGGAATGTTTCAGTAAACGACCATGAGTTTTAATGCTGTCGACCAAATTTTGAACAACAAAAACAACGGATTTTTGGGGATAAAGTTGGTGTGGGCATGGGCAGGGTCGGGGCTAGGGTTATAGTGTAGTTTATGAATGATGCATTATCATAATACTGGAACAACACGCGGACCTCACCAAATTCCTCAACCAATAGGGCTGTGAGCTGTGAGTTGTCGACTAGTTACGATTAGTTGGTATTTAGTTGGCCTTAGTTGGCATTAGTTGGCATTAGTTGGCATTAGTTGGCATTATTTGGCTAGGTATTACAGTTAGTTACTTGCGTCCGGTACTTCGCGGAGTTCTGCGTCGTTGTACATATCTGGCTGGGCGCGTTTGAGGGCTCTGAGTGTTTTTTTATTGATAAAACTAACGTAAGTCAGTTAGTCAGCTTACTCTCACCATCCAACTAATAAGTAGTCGTGAAGTCATGAATAAGCCAACTCTAAGCCACGAATAAGCCATACTTTATCGATCCGTGCTACGGCGGTGGTAGGGGTTTAACTTGCTCATAGTACAGGCCAAACTTTTCTCGCTGACGGAGCTCCTCGACCACTATTTTTGTTTCATTTCTTATTTCCAGTCAGTACGAGTATCTTCGCCTTTCTTTTCTCTCTCCCTCCTACTCGTAACTCAGATCCGGGGCCGCATAGCAGGCTCTCCCGCCCCCCCCCCCTCCCCCCCTCCCCACTACGGTTCGTGCCTTCAGTTCGACCGCGAGAAGACTTCTACTACTCTGTGGCCCTTTCTTCCCTCGTCGACTCGCATCGAATTGCCGCTGAAACTATTGCGGGGGACCATAGTAAACACTAGTAAATAGGAACGAATATTGTTAGTAAAAATAGGAAAATATATACGAGGTAGGTTTTTGTCTGTACCGCAGGTCCTATTTACTAGTATTACTAGTATTACTAGTGTTTACTATGGTGTCCCGTAATAACAAACTACCCAATAACGCTGGGCCCGATGTATGTTAGGCTGTTAGGCTGCTAAAAAGTGTTAGCCAAGAACTTGGTTGAAAACAATTTGGATTAGTTTCTTATGGTCTGTTTCCTACTACAATAGGTATATAGAAATGACCCCCAACCCATGGAACCTTCCCAAGAACCCCCCTAAGAACTTAACCCGACCCAAGAATAATATTAACTAGGTTAAAAAGTGGCATTTTGGCCACTTTTTTGCCACAACCTTGGGAGCATCCTAAATTTTCGTGGGTTGGAGTCTTTACCATGGTATTACATTTTGTTATATAGGAAACAGACCGCAAGAAACCCAACCAAATTGGTTCCCACCAAAATCTTCGCAAACACCGTGTTTTTGGACATTTTTTTCCGATATGGGACTGTGTATCGGAATTTGCTCAACTTTTTATCAAAAGCGGTTGTTGGAGCTCTTCTACTGTAATCAAGTGAGTAGCCTCACAAAGTGTAGGCGTTATGTACCCCTATTCTTGACATCCTTGCCATCCGGCAATGTGTGGTAGCATAAGCTTCAACATTGATCACTCAGGGCATGTCCAAACAGAAACGAAAATCGAAAACGAAAATCGAAACCATTTCGTTTTCGGTACCATTTTAGCCGATGTGTCCAAACAGAAACGAATTGTGAACAGTAAGATCCAGACGAAAAACAACTGAGAGCACAAGCTATGAGCTGTTCACAACTATGTACACATACATGCCGACAATCTAGCGCTCGGCAACACAGGCCCACCAGAGAAGCAGGCAGACGCGACGACAATTCGATACCGGGAGGTGGTTGGGCCTCCCATGGAGGTGGTCGCGTGTCCAACGTTGACGCCCCGGGATCAAAATTCAAATTCTACTGAGAACAAACTTCCAACCTCACTCTCGAGGGCATCATGCTGAACTCTACTCAAATTATCATCGATTAGGCACGAACGCCGGGAAACAAAGGCCCTAGAGCGTCGGGGCTGGTGTTATGGTTGGCCTCCTGGCTATGTACGGGGGACCTATGCGGCTGTGTCGCCGTGCTAGCTGTGGGTTGCGAGCTGCGTGCGGCAGTCCTGGTGTGATCTTTTGATGGGGCTGCGCTGACCAGCAGGACACGCTGAATTGTTGCTGTTCGTGCTTTCGTTTTCCTTTTCGTTTTTCAGCTGTCAACTTTTGTTTTTCACAATAGGTTGGAAATCGTTGATTTTCTCAGAACAAAAAAAAACGAAGGGGAACACGTTTGTGCCAGGGATCAATCAGCGCCCTGTTTATTTTCATTTCGTTTTTGTTTGGACATGCCCTATAAGCACTCCGATGAACATAACCAAGGACACTATAAGGCCTTATGCACGAAGTGTAACTCCTTTCTGTACCTACTTCTGGCTCGAGCTCTACTATCTACTTCCATGTATTTGCTATTCTGACTCCTTCCCTGTCACAATGTACTCCTATTTCCTGTTATTGTTGTTATTCTTGCCATGCGCCAATGCGTAGCATGAGCTTCAACGTTGATCTCTCACAAGCACTCCTATGGCAGCACGGCTCTTATCCTTGATACTTGGTGATAAGTCATCGGTGTGGTAAAGGCGGCTCCTCTACGTACGTATGTATACCTTCACACCTTCGACATATCACGATCTACAGATAGATCATCTGCAGATCACACAGACCATATACAGATAGACCATCTACAGGTAGATGCTAACCTGCCCTTATGATGTGTTGTTCAGGATCTGTATCGTACACATCCCACCCAGGAAACGTGTGCCACACCATGCAGAAATCCACGGCTTGTTCTATTGTAGTGTGTTCCTTCCGCGTCAGTTCCTTACCACAAAGTCATACACATCGGACAGATCGCAACCTAGATCGTCTAGATCCTAATCTGCCGTTGAGATATGCTGTGCAGGATCTGTATAGTACAGATCCAACCCACCAGAGACCATGTGCTAGATGATGAAGCTTATACTGCTTCCGCCCGGCAACATGATGAGCTTGGTCATAAATATCAGGCATGTACCTATCTGCCTTGAAATAGCTCTATTATGAAGAGGGGGTCGGCGATCTGTCCGACGTGTGCATGCATAGTTACCGGGACCAAAGCGGCCATTTAGGTCAACGGCTTAGGGGCCCAGACATAGTGCGGTCTTAATCATCATGTGTCTAGGAAGAGCATGCAGCATTACATGCATCATCACGACGCGCGTGTGTCTTACATCTCCCTGTGTTCACCGTGTTGCAGTTCGTACACCCACCCTATATACTTTACCCCGACAGCCTATGAATGGCCTGCTTTGTGTAAACAATGCTGAAATCGGCACTTTTGTCCGGTAGTTTTTCCTCGCTAAGGCATGCCTTGAAGTCCCAAAGAGGTTATAGCCGACCTCCCGCTGAACTATCGGGCTGTGGTTCAGGGCTGGGGACAAGCAGCGGGAGTCGACTGCGGCTGCACCTACTCTCTTAACCACAGCCCGACATTTCAGCGTGTGGTCGGTCGTTCATGGCGTGCGTGTTTGTTTTGGGGGAGTATCCCCCCGAAGCGCTTCTCCGCTCCTTCGATACACCGGCAATACAAACGCATGTAAATACTCACTTTGGTCCCGACAACTTAGTGTTTCGAGGGAATTGATGCGAAAGACACTACCGGTATTGTACGTACAATGACACGTACAAAATGACCGTACAAAATGACGAATACAGCGATGGTCACTGCTTCATTGGGGGATGATATGATACAATGATTGGTGTTCGAGTCACCATGGTGGCAATGCAAGGAGCTGGACGGCGCGGCCTCGACACGATCCTACCCTACCCGTAGATATGATACTCCTGGGCGCCCACGCTGATCGTAATCGGTTGATAACCCTAAAGCTACCATCGTTTTGATCGCTGTCTCGGGGTCTGAAATACAGCAGTGTGCTTCTGGAGACTGTCCGTCTACTTATCGGCGGCTCCTTTCCACTTTTTTTGTGATGATTCCATCGCGTCCTTAAAAATGTGTTTGGAATAGTGACCACCTCCCCATCGTAAACGGTGGTCTATAAGGGAGTTTCCAGTCGCCACAGCGTACTCAAGAAGCATTTCCATGTGGTCTTCTTGTGCTCCATTCGGCCCGAGTTGCGTTCCGGCAATTGTTCCATATTGTGCGCTACCTCTGCGTTGCATGTTACTGGGCTACTACTGTAGTGAACAACCCAAGCCCTCGGGGGTCGTAGTTCCCGGTGTTGGTGGGCATTAAACCCTTCGTGTGAGATGGGGGCGGTATTTCACCGCGGGGGGGGGGGGGGGGGGNNGGTTTGTTTTGTGTGTATGTTGTGTTAATTTTAGTGGAGTGAGGGGGGGGTGGGGGGGGCGGGGGGGGGGGGGGGGGGGGGGGGGGGGGGGGGGTGGCTACTCATTTGTTGCTTGCCTTAGTCATTTTTGACCAATTGACCGCTCATATTTTTCGACACGGAGAGGGTATATAGGGGGGCGCGTTATCAATGGGGGGGAGGGGTGGGGTGTACTAATGTGTTGCATGGCCGTAGTCGTATGACCATAGACCCTCGCATCCCTACAATGCCGGGACGGAGCAAGCAGGGCTTTTGCCGACCAGGCAGGCATTGCTTGCATCAAGCGTGAAGCGCCGTGAGGTGTTGGGCGAGTTGCATGGAGGGTAGTGATAAGGGGGGGGAGGGGGGGGTTATTGTGCCGACCGCAACAAAAAACACTTAAACAATGAAATTAAATTTATGAATGGCTTGAGTTAGTGAGAGATCAGCGAGAGATCAACTAAGTCATACAAGTGCATGGCATTCATCAGCTTGCTTCTCCGAGGCACACAATATGCCTGGTATGGAGTATCAACAGGCTAGGCATCTACAGTAGACTAAATTACATTTCTTGTAAGATATACAACATCAGACCCCCCACCCAAAAAAGGGTAGCTCCTCAGTTGCAAGGGTTGAGGATTTATGAGTTGCCTAATCTCCCCTTAAAATGAGATAAAAAAGAAGCGTTGTGCCCCCCCCCCCCCCCCCCCCCCAAGCGAGGAATGCCTGCGCTCAAGAGTGCAAACCCTACCGTAGCATGACTCGACTCGACAGCAGTGTCGCTGAACAGCAATGCAAGGGTAATGGGGTGCCTTTTTTTATGAGTTCCTTACATGAGGAGCTCAAATATCTCACCTGGGAGCTCACCACATATCTCATCCGAAAACATGACCTAGGAATATCTGTTTTACTGTTCGCGCGACCCGAGCAATATTAAGATTTGCATGTGCTACCGTATCCCTACTACAGCAGTCCTACGAGAACAAACTCGTAGGAAAAGATAGGCGCAACAGAAAAAATGACGGGAACAAAATCATATGATACGTACGTATGTGTAGTAAAAATACCATACTATTAATAAGCGGTAGTTGCTCACTCGAGGAGCTCAACCGGTCCCAGTGACAATCCCAGTAACAAAAGATTGCCTCAGAAGGCAAAAACTAACTATCAATAATACCCCTACCTACCGTGGCATTGGTCTGACGCGACGTGTTTTCCAGATGCCGGTGCCTTGTCGGCAGTTTGGGTATGCGTTGATACCTCAGCACCACCGGTTACAGTTTTAAGTCTGACCCACTTGTTACGATGGGCTGCCTCGACTGGGGGGCTACATACGCACGCACCCCCGTGTCTTTGATTCCGATGTATAATATGCTGTTCGTTATCTTAATGTAACTATCCTCATTTCCAAGCCCGTTTTGACTCCGATGTATGTCGTTCGTTATCATCATAATAGACTGTGCTTGTTTTGATTCCGATGTATGTCGTTCGTTATCATCATAATAGACTATGCTTGTTTTGATTCCGATGTATGTTGCTCGTTATCTTAATAGAACTGTTCTTATTGGTACGAGTAGGCCCATTTTGATTCCGATGTATGTTATTCGTGATCAGAATAGACTGCTATATTCTGCAAGCCCATAGGGTCTCTGTATCGGGGCGGCACATGCTACGGTATATCGAGGTAGCTCCTGATTTTTCCGAGGCGTCCCTCACTTGATGATAGTGTAGGATCTCTATAGTAAGTCATTAGTAAGTCACTAAAACAACAGGCTTTAACCCCTTGAAAACTAGTCCCACGTATTTGGAGACAAACTACTTGGAAATAGTGCGATAATTTTTTTCAGTTCTGAATGGGAGAAGAATAATCCACACAATTACCCGAGGATCAACCCCACGGCCTATGATAAGTCTGTAGCGAAAACGATAAGGCATGCCTTACTGGGGGCATAACAAAAAAAACGATATTGGGTAGTTCTCTTAGTTTAGAAGCGCGTTAGTCAGAACACAAATATTGCCTCAGACGGAAAAAAAAGTGCTACCCCTACCCCTATCGTAGTAGGCGTCTCTTTTACCAGTAGCTTACCAGTAGCTTACCAGTAGCTCACCAGTAGCTTACAGTAGCTTACAGTAGCTTACAATGGTTGTCAAGGTCGGTTGTTGGGTGAGGAATGAAGCCCCTCATGTCAACAACCTCCGAAAATATGTATATATGTTCTACGCATTGCCTTTTGTTTTTTGTTTTTGACCATCACTTTTACTTTCCAGCGGCGTTCTGGACAAAGTCATGGTCACAGGTGTCTTCCCTTCTCTTCCCCCCCGCCGGCACTCCGCTTCATTTATTTAGCACTCCAGTTCATTTGTATCGCGCATATACAGGACGCGTGCTACGATAAAGATACCACTTTTTGACTGAAACGTTTTGTGAATGATCGGGCTCCTTGACCCAAAATCGACGGACCATTACTCTTCTTCTTTTTTTTTTTCTTTTTTTTTTCCATCCCATTTATTATCTTCGCCCTTCCTTTCTCTCTCCTTCCTACTAGTCGTAACTCAGATCCGGGGTCACAAAGTAGGCTCCTCTCCCCCCCTCCCCCACTACGGTTCTTGCCTTGCATTTTTTATCGCGAGAAGACGTCAGCTTTTTCTTCTCTCGTCGACTTGCATCGAATTGTGCCTACTGTGAAGTGATGACCGAGTAGAGACGATGATAGAAGGGAATGGAAAAGCGCTGGGACGTTGCCGAACTGGAAGCAAGCTTCTTCTTCGATATGGAAAGACCTCTTGTTATTATTAACCTCTGTAGATGTAGACTAGGTGAGAGACAAAAGCCTGGATGACGAGGGCCGGAAAGAGAAGTGGGAGAGGAGGCGAAGGGTGCGAGAGCCTCTTCCAGGCTCTCGGGCTCTCTTCTCCAATGGCCCGCAAGTCGGGTTGTTACAAACCCCCGCTAATAATGGAATTCCGTTACTCTGCTAGATCTACTTCTCTAAGTCTACTGCCTATCCGCTTATGGGAATGTCTTCATATAAGAACATTCCTATATGCTTACGAGAACTTCTCATACTTATCGGGAGTTCCGACATTAAGGAACGTTCTAGTGGTTTAGAACGTTCTTCTAGGCCTGTCTGGCCTACCAAAGAGAGCATGCGAACAATCTTTGCGGTGTCCCAAAACTCAACTATCTATAGCTTTAGGGCACCACATCACATTAGCCCACCCTGAATAGTCGTATATGCAGACCACACGATGGTCAATGGATGATAACAAAGTTCATCCTAAAAGACCGAGAGAGGGGGGTCGAAGATGCGGCTATTCAAATAAAAAAAAATTGCAGCATGCCGGCACTACTGGGTAGTTGCTCAAAGTATCGGGCCAAAAAAACACAAACGGGGCAGCATTTCTGACCATGTTGTGGAGACAAGGATTGGTGTATGCCCTCAATTTTGAAGATCGACGCCATCATCGTCTTCGACCCCACCCCTTCCGACCACATCACCAACATCCGAGCACTCTAATGTGAGGGTATTACCGCTGAGCTATAGGGGTAAAAGATCGACCAATCACCCAGCCCAGGGTAATCCTTATAACACTCTCCCCCCCTCTGAACGGCGGGATATTTGGGACGTCGGTACCGTATACGGCCGTACGTTGACCTACCCGCTTCGTTTCAATACCTGGGGAACCAGGGAGACGTGTTTTNCCCCCCCGGGTACCATACCTGCCTTATTTTGTATCGCTCTGCATTGTCACCATTAATAGCCCTGCTTCACTGCTCGTCTCGTGTCATCGAATCTTGCTAACTCGCGCTCTCGCGCTTTCCGCGATAGCTAGCGCATGGTGGTTCTGAAAACCGGCTGTTGGGTGCGATATACAGCCCCTCATGTCAACAGCCTCCGAAAATGTCCAGGGATACCTGGTAGGTGCACCCCTATCGTCGAACGCGTCCAGCACCTTGAATGTACTTGGTATTATGTATGTATGTTCCTCAGGAGGCGAGTCATCCTGTTTTCGTTAATGGGTGACACTGATTAAAACGTCGCCAAGTGTTTTCTGGCAAGACGAGCTGTCGTCTTGAGTGCTGACGGCCACGGTCGCCTTTGATGCTCTTTCTGTACCTCGTACTTCGTGTGACTCCATCGATGTCGAAGCTGGGGTCTCTCAATGGAGATGGCGTTACGGATGCGTGCCACGATAGGGCATGCCTTAAAAGCGCTTTTAGGCCGAAATGTTTATGACTGACTACTTAAAATAGTATACTCCTCAACTACGGAACTATCCGGTGAAACCCCAATCGTGTTACACAAACTATTTTTCGTTAGCACCTACTGTACTGTAGGCCAAGGGATTGTTCATCCGGTTAATAAGCCACCATATTTTCTTAAACGTCAGTTTTGGATGAGGTACTAATAGTGTGGGGCTCCTCAAGCGAGGAGCCCCGTAAAAACTAGGCGTTACCCCTAGAAGGCAAAAACGCGTCTGACGGTTCTCTTGACACTCGTCCCGTTTCAGCGTTGCCAGTTCAGTATGCTTTACTGATCGTGTTGTACCCATATAGAGCATTTCTTCCCGCCTTTGTTATCGAGTTTTGAGGTGTGCGCCTTGACATGTAGGTAAGCCCTGGTTTCGATCGTGCGGGAGGTGGCCTAACTTGGCAAGTATGCCGTGGAATACAGGGACAAGGGGGATTGAGGTCGGAGCGCGGAATGCGGCGCATGCGGTTGGCCAGGCACGCTGCCGTGAAGAACATTTCGGCAACCCGGCAGCTTTCTATACTCGTAGGCGGCGTGAGATGTTGGTGATCGTTCATCCGTCTCGTTCAGATACCCTGTTTTGTTGAGGAGTGTATTGGTGATGGCGAGCTCGGAACTACTGTAGTCCCCTTGTCAAGTTAGTACTTCTGACAACAGCCCCGTCGTGTACTCGTCTCCCTGTCCGTGTAAATACGCTCAAATAGCAGGTGTCGCGGTATGACGGCGATCTGGACGAACTATTTTAGTAAGGTTGCAGCAGCATCGCCCTTTTCCTTGATGATATATGTTTTCCTTTCACTGTTGCTATGCTGTTTCGTGAATTTGCTGACGTAGGGGAGCCCCCCAAGCGCAGGAGGGGGTATATGGGGCAGCCGAGCAGATCGGTGGACACCAGTTAGAGAGGCCGATCGTGTGTAACAGTCGAGGAGTTCCTAATCTCCGCCAAAAGCCGTTTTTTGAATATATAAGGACGCTTAACCTCGGCTTATCGTAGGTATTGTTCGAACAAATTTATGAAACAAAAAATGGGATCGAAGATATTTGGGTAGTTTCTCGGAGGAGCCCCCGTCAGCCAAATTTGGTTAAGCCAAAAAATGCTATAAGGCATGCCCTATTGTAGCGCGCGTCTGTCCTTCTTGTTTGCGTTTCCCAAACGCACACGCGCCGCAGGGTAACAATAAGTTTATACCGTTGTCGCCGGAGTCACGTAACATCCTCAAACTCTGGGAATCGGCGTGTCCCAACCTTCTGTGGCAGACGTCAGCGGTACCTGGATAAGGCTGAGAATGTTGTCGTGTTCCCAGTGGGGGCCTCTGTAACGTCCAGATTGAAGAAGAAGGATTATGGTTCATGGCCAGCTGCTGTAGCTGCAGGACGTGCTGGACTTGCTCCGGACGCGGACAGCTGTCGATGACAGATAGCGGTACCATTAACTCCGCAACGTCCACTCGTGTTGCAGACATTCGCGTCGATAGCTGCCGCGCCCGAACGTACCGATGTCTAGTGCTAATAGAACGCGCCTTCCTGCGGTGACGTTCTTGTGAGGCCTGTCAAATTCTTTCTAATTTTACCTTTTTCCTGGGTGGAGTTGCGTTGTCGAGGTCATGGCCTGGCGCTCCGCTGTCCACCAACATGGTCACGCTGTCGGTATCATCGCTGGTTTCGCTGGTGGTGGGCGTCCCGGTTTAGTCACGTGTGCAAATAATTTCCTTATGACCTCTGCGAACCAGCCAGGCGACACTGACCAACGCCATAAGTGCTTTCTGCAACAGCCCTAGTGTATCGACGAACACCATCGTCAACCCTTTCTGCAGAAGACCCAGGTGGTTTCATCCAGATGTCGATGTATGCGTCAGGCTGAGGCCTGGGCAAGGTATCCTCTTCCCGCACCGTAGGGTCGGTAACGAACTCGCAAACACCCATCGGAAGGTGTTGTCCTCCTGCCGTTAACTGTATAATAGTGTCAGCGCTATAGACCACACCCCTTCCTTGGCGGAAAGTTTGTGTTTGATTTTTCCCCTTCGGCTATCGCACTCGACATCGTGTCTCCGTACCTTTCGCGGTCTTCGGATGGTAGCCATCGAGGCTCGTAGCCTGATAGAAAATGTAACAGTTCACACTGAAACGGCTGACCGATGATGATCTTCAGAGGCTATCGCAAGAGGCGTTATTCGGCTAACTCGGGCAGCGCCACTTATATGGAAGATGATATTTATATCTTCACTGAAAAGAGACGCTCGCTGGTGGGCTAAACAAAATCTTAGCACGACGAGCTGTGAGATATTCAGATTCGGGCGAGAAGGGTGAAGGTGGTGCGGGTGCAAGCACTCCCCTTCCTCCAGTCCTGATGATTTCGTACAGCAGCCTTTCTTATACGACTTGTCGCTGCAACTCCTGGTCCTCCAAAAACTGCTGACGACCAACAAACACAGCTAACTGATGAAGGTTTTTCTTCCATGTTTTGGATTATCCCGTTACTTATTAATAGGGTATCTCCAACCGCAATGGCAGGTACTTCGGATATCTCATTGATTTGAAATTCAAAATGGACACTCTGGAACTAATCGTAGATATCTCGAAGAAGAGTCAACTTATAAGACACGGTTTCCTTTATGTCGAATTGAACTGAGGGCGGCATTGGTCCCAGCTGTTCGCCCTGGTATATAGTACCTGGTAGCAGACATTCGACACAATAGCAGAAATACAGCAGAAGACGTTTACAATACTTCGAATAGATTGATGTTATCATTTTTAATCGATCGATCGGTTCCCCAGCGTTCCTCCACCTTGCCGATATCAGCCTGGAAGGGGGCAACATCGGACAAAACGTAACCTTCGCTGCGAACCCGGCTGTCGCACCCGCAGACGACGCCGCGCTCAGTAGGCTGTGCTGCGGGGGTCAACGGACAAGACACTACCGCGGGCAATGACCTTTCGGTGATCTGGCAGCAGCAGCAGCAGCAGCAGCAGCAGCAGCAGCAGCAGCAGCAGCAGCAGCAGCGCCGCTTTAGTCACAGCGAGGAGTTGTCGAGTTGCTTCAAAAGGAGCTGGCAGGTTGAAACGCTTTTTTTTACAGCGCGCATAGAATATAGATAGACCAATGCCACGGCGCATTTTTTTGCCTTCTGAGGCAATTTTTTTATATTATACTTTTGTGACTGGGACCGGTTGAGCACCTCAATTGAGCAACTCCCGGTTATGAATAGTGTGATACTTTTAACCCCTTATCATATTAAGAACTGGTCCCACGATTCTGGGGAAAACATACTTGGAATTAGTGTGGGCTAAGTTTTTCAGTTCTGAATGGGTTAACAACTATAATAGTACCAGGTGTATTTGTTTTAAGGAGTAGGTACCGCATACAGCTCATACAGCGCATACAGCGCATACAGCGCATATAAATCTTGGTCGGGTTGCGCGAACAAAACAGCTTCGAAGGCGTGTTTCGGGTGGCATATTAAGCTCCTCATGCGAGTATATACCTAAAAAAATAAGGCACCACCCCTACAAGGTGGCACTGGTCTACTGTAGTACCTGTAGTACCTGTAGTACCTGTAGTACACTGCACAGCGTGGATAACGGCCACGTTGGGAGAGGTTGTTGGTTAGGAGACATAACCTACTAGCGTGCTCTGTCCGCGGGGGTTGACAGACCACCTCTAAAATTCCACTCGAATAGGTTACCTCTTTTAACAACCAACAAAATATATACAGTAGCTTGTGAATTCGATTCAACCTCGGCATTGATCTCCAGGGCGAACCCCTCGCCACGCGCTACGTACAGCCCTGGGATACCAAGAAGCTTCTGGCCCTTTTCTGTTGCTGACTAGCTTGGTTGGTAGATCATCCGCTTCTGAGCAAATGAGGTGCGCGAGTTCGAGTCTCAGCATCGTCGTTTTTTTTTTCCGGGATGTAAAAAGGCTCGAAGGTTCTTGGTTTCCTACAGCAGCAGCAGCAGCAGCAGCAGCGCGTGGCGACGGGTCCGCGCCCACATATCAATGCCGGGATCGAATAGAACTCGCAAAGCATCCTGATATGCTGCTCAGTCGGCCGCTGACGAAGCAGGCCTTGTAGGCTGCTCGTTCTAACCAACAGAGATACTCAGCGCCTAGCGCCCCTAACTTCTCGAAATCTGTGATGCGACTACTCGCGTACTCCATTGAAACGGCCGGCCGGCCGAAGATAAAGGGCATGGCGTACGCATCCGACGCCAGCTTTGAAGCGGTGGGTGGTCGCAGCGTCGAAACACAATATATCAGGAGACGCGACTGGCTATTGGACTCGAGAGAAAAGCCGCACTCATGAAGAAGGCTTTTTTCATCACAAGCAACTTGTTGAAACCAGGGGTGTAGTCATTTTGGCTGTGAGTGGTCCTTCGAATAAAGCCCCAGAGTTCAGTGCTTACGTAAGTGTATGGGTTTCTGCTTGCTGCGCTGCGTAGCAGACATGAAAAGCTATCATACGGTAGCGGGAAAAACTACGCGTGGCAGAGCTATGCAGCACAGGAAGTAGGGCGTAAATAAGGCAGTCAAAGAGCGTGGCATGGGCTTGCAGTGTTGCTTTCGGTTGGTCTCGTGGCATCTTCAATCTGCTCTCGTCCATGATACCTGCAAAACCAACAAGGTAGTGACATCTTCGCTAGGATACAGTATTCTTGAGCCAACAGGAGGCAGGCCGGAGACCGAACGGAACTTTATCCCAATGCGCGGTGGCGACAATATGACGGAGGTCACGAGGGTCAGTCGGTGCGGAGGAGCGGGGGGAAAACGGGCAGGGTTAGTAATGAGAATGCCATCAATACGTCGCCTCGAAAAAGGGCGACTGAGGTCACGTACCTAAATAGGAAGAATACAGTCTCCCGACGTACATAACACCTTCGCGGGTGTTGCTCCGCGTTGGCCTCGGCCCGTTTTGGCGGTGGAAAGGTAGAACAGTTGGCCAATATCGTGGATTGGTGGAAGGCAAGCGATTGGGTCTCGGTGTGTGACTACCTTTGATACATACGGCAGGGTGGAGAAGACTACAAGCTATAGCGACGACACAAAATGGGATCACGACGACAATCAGGGACGAGCCTGTGTGACGTGCGGTCGCCCCCCCCTGGACCGACGTGGAAATTTACTTCCTTCGTACCCTACCCGACGATCCCGTAAGAGTAGGGGGGCAGTCATGGATCAGATGGAGAGGAGGTTTCGCGCTTGGTGGAGACGGTCGCGTTAGGGGCTGTCGGGGGTGTTCTGGGAGAGCCGAGGTCGAGGCCTTTGATGAACTCATTGATGAGTTTGACGAAACACCCTGGCATCGCGCTGCTCCCTTGGAACATTTAACAAGCCACTACAAGGAGCATGATAAGCCACACCAACCAGAGACGCGTGCGCGAAAAACGAAATCGACAAGGGGTGTGTCTTTGTACACCGTTTTACGACGGAACGAAGGAACGCCGTCGAAGATAGAAAATACTCGACCTGTACGTAGATCTACAGTGGACGGCCAAGAGGCTCATCGACGTCGGGGGTGGGGAGCTGGCCAAGGGTGTTGGTTTAGGTCAGCTTCTTGCAATTGACCTTGGTTGAGAGACCACCGGGTTTCTTCGGTATGACAACCACTAGGCTCGCTCATGGCGACGTAGAGTGCTGCATGCGGCCAGTCGCGAGGAAGTAATCAAGAACTGCGTTTACCTTATATGTGAAGTTCGGAGGACTTGTGGTATAGGCAGAACATAACCCGAGGGCTGTCTGGCGCAACTGAAATAATAAAGGGATGCAGGGAGCAGGGAGCCAAAGTCGGTTGAAGCCTTGGAGAACACGGTGAATAATTTCTCTAGAACATCGCCCAACCCTTGGCAATCACGGACGGAGTCTAACCAGGGCTATGCAAACCAAACGCTGTTTCTCGCGTGTTGGCTGGAAGGCGATATCATACGTTCAGGAGACTTGTTTCTCTGGTCGGCGCTCAAACGTTTAAACTAAGCAGGAGTAGGTGCACGGTCGGAAGAGGTGAGGCGCGCGGGGAGGGGGGGGGGCAGGCGCGTCACGCCCGAGAGATTTTTCGTCTCGAAGGTGACGAATGAAGGGGTCGAGATGTCGTGCCATTGGCCCGCGTTGACCGAAGGGACCGTCACTGGATCCGAAACGGTGAAATGGAGCGCGCTGGTGCCACGGGAAAGGGGCGCTGGAGCTCGAGAATCGTGCAGAATAGCTTGAATATTTATTCGGATCAGTGAGCAGAGGGGGCCTAATTTCCGGGCTCTAGCTTCGCTGGGTTCGGCACCGATATTACCTGGAAACACCTTTCGACAAGGTGCTCACCAGTCGAGAATCTGGAAGTGGTGTGAACCATGCCGGCAAGGTAGCAGCCGGGCATAGCAGGAGCATCCCTGTTGCGAGCCAATGGAACATGCGAAAGCGAAATGCTGGTATCGCCTGTATAGAGAAGGGGAGCGCCTATTTGTAACCCGTAGGTGACAAATCATTTTTGTAACCACTAGCTGAAAAAGCCGAGAGGCACCCCCTAACCCTAACCGTAACCGTATACACCACCTCTACCCCGTACCCCTGCCCCCAATCCCGAATGATGCCCGCTGATAGCTGC
The DNA here is from genome assembly GCA_008828725.1 of Saccharina japonica. Taxonomy (NCBI): domain Eukaryota; class Phaeophyceae; order Laminariales; family Laminariaceae; genus Saccharina; species Saccharina japonica. The sequence continues at coordinate 548,644 of MEHQ01000832.1, read as the reverse complement.
ATAAGGATCCTTAGATTTAGTACAACACGTCAGCTGTGAGTTCGATCGGGTGAGCGGTTGGTTCTCAAGTTGGAATCTGCAGCTATGCTCTATGCAGCTATGTGAGGGCGTGATTTGACGTTGAGGGCAGGGTTAGGAGGTAAAATTGGTGTAAAGGATCAGGGTCGGGGTTAGGGTTAGGGCTAGGGTTCGAAGGTGCCTCTCGGGTTTTTCAGCTAGGGGTTACAAAACTTATTTGTAACCGGTGGGTTACAACTAGACGCTCCCATAGAAAATATTAAACCTTGCAGCGGGGGCGGAACAATACAGAGAAGTCACTCAAATGCATCGAGCTGTCGCGTCCAAGGAGTGCAGGGTGTTGCATACATACGTACAGTACGCAGCCTCGAGCGGAATGACATACGCCCGAACGGCGAGGGATGCCGTTGGCTGGTCGTTGTGAAAGAACTGCATGCTCTGGCGAACTGCACGCTTCACCAACCTGCATATAAGGTTTGGAGTAGCGGTGACTTGCCGAAACCGCCCCACGACCTAAACGGGGTTCGATTTCAGATAGCAGAGATCACGCCAGCGGTATTCATGCCTCCCAATCATGGCTGCTGATGAACGTCTGCGACGAACCCGTATGCAAGAGAGCATCGCAGCCGAACTGCAAGGCGATAGGACGCGGTGCTCCTGGACCTTGGCGGTAAATGAAGAGTCGCGCATAGTCAACGACACCGGTAACGATGCCCTAAGAGTTCCACGGCGGGCATTGCACCAAGAGCATCAATGCCATGATCTGAAGCTAAATCTGTTGAAAATCCGAGTAATCTGATGGGGTGGCGGCCGCTGACGTGTCACTCTTGGACAGCCGCTGCCACCCGCGTGGGAGCGCCCGCCTCGAAAACCCAGTCTCGACGCTGAAAGGGCGAAGAACCCTGAGACGAGACACCTTTCGACGGCACACCCGGGGTGGGTGGCGTGTCATCGCGAAAGAGACGCCGCACGGTATGCAGGCGGGCCCTGCTCATAAAAATTAAGACGCGCCACAAGGGCGGCTGTCTTGCGCAGATGGGTGGTCAGCTCTGCATCCGATCTCCCAGGTGAGGTTGTCAGGGCTGGCTTCCGCGAGAAATCCGCCGCCAGTATGCAGGAAACACCACTGCATGGCGGTATTTTGGGTGATTTTGGTGTAGGAACCGACAAGCAACAAGTTATCCCACTCGCGTTCGCATATGGTGGTAGATCATTTACTGGCTCCTTGTCCATGATGCTCCTTTCGAGGTTGAGGATCGGACACACGAGTGACGTGATAATCGCAGTGTCTTGTGGTCGTCAAAAATGTATACCTGGTATATATTTCGGCGGTGGAGACTTGTTCGGCGCAAGAATGAGCGATACCGTTTTCGGCGAACCAGGAAGGTGTCCATTGCGAGAAGAAACATGAAGGTTGCCGGAAGAATACAAGGTCGTGTGAGCATTTTCTCGAGTTGTATCGAATGCGGCAGTGCCCATTGTCGCTTGAGCAGAGGTGGGGGGCGGGTAGTTTACTTCCCCGGGAAAGCATTCGGGGGCCTATCTCTCTCGCTGTGTCTTTCGTTGCCGGAGGACAGGTCCTAGCCAGCTTCTTGTCCTTGCCTGAGCCCGTTCTTCGGAGACCAAGCATGGACCACATTCGCCTGAATCTTCGATTCCTGCAGTCCCCAAATGAGCGAGGGAAGGAGCAGGCGGCTCCTGATCGATCCTCGTTGACCGGGTGTGAGAGACGTCCCCCGTCATTTTTAATGCTTCGACATAAAATAGTTGTGTAAGCACTGCCCGGGCGGCGCGCGGAGTTTGTTATCAAATATCACGCCGACTTAAGCTCGTCCGGGACAGGGGGGGTGCTATCGAGCGCCGAGAGCATAGTGTCGGTTAAACCTTACGGTGGACGCCCGTCCTCTACCGCCTGATTGGCCGCCGGTTAGGCCCAAAGAAGAACCCCCCGCCTCGCGCTGGTCTGAAGGGACTCCGGAATCGGCATTATTCGGGCATTATTTGCCTTTACGAGTAGAGCGCAGCGGGAGATTCCAGCCGGTCTTGTTTTGCATGCGGACGTCGAGCGGGGCACCGGTATTGATCTCGGTAGGCCTGTACTCTCGTGCCTACCCTCAATTCTTGGGAATCGCGGGTCGCGTCTGGCCTTGCTGGGAGCCTAAAAAAAGTGGTTTGGCGGAAGACGCATGCGAAACGATATGGCCGGTGTCGTTCTCGCGGGGACCAGGAGCACCGCGTGCGTCTGATTTCAGCGGTAAACCTGCGGGGGCAATAGTGCGCCCGTCTTCGCGCGAGACCAGTAGCGACAACGGTACAGTAGTATACTATCTTAGACCTATGCCACTTCATACGTTCAACGAACCCAATGATTAGCTGGCGTCTGCGTGGTTGCGTCGTTAGAAATACCCCTTGACATCGGCACCGGTGCTGAATGATGGTGATTATATACAGTACGCGACAGCACTTAAGAATTTCCTATTTAAACTCAGCCTCGCGTCTTATTTCCTCTCTAATTTCAGCAGAAATGCTTAAATCCAATTTCTTATTGGGAGAAGAGGCGCAAAACGCCAAATTCTTGAAAACCATTTTTTTTTTTTGCAAAGGCGTTCAATGCGATCTTTTTTTTTTGAGCGGTTGTCAAGATTTTTTTTTTTCACATGGCCCCCATCACTCATAATTCACAAGATATTCATTAGGAAGACGATAATGCTCTTCAGGACTGCAGGCATCAAATATCATCTTCGCCACCTTCAACGATTCATTCTTAACCCATTCAAAACTGAAAAAAAACTCCCACTCTAATTCTAAGTATTTTTTCCTCAAATATGTGGGACCAGTTCTTAAGGGGCCCCTTCGGCCATGAAAAAAAAAAAGAGTACTTGAGTCAGGGGCGTAAAAAAAAGAGAAAACGACACCACACCCGTAGGAAGGTCAGAATGAAAAACAAACCGGATCGCTGTGATCACAGGACGAAATGAGCGAAAAGCATTTTTTTCCGTTTTTTGTTCCCTTTTTTAACTTGGTTTCAGAGACCCCCCCCATTTGTTTTTCGCTGGTGGGGGGGGGGGGTAATAAAAAAAAACTTGACTTATTGTTTTCTGGGATCACAACGGTCCGGTTTCTTCCCTCCAATATAGGGGGGGGGGGTGTGGGGTATCTGGGATTCAGATCCGCGCATACACTCGCTTGAGTCTGCTTGAGCGTTGAAAAATAGTATTTCGTTTTTTTTTACAGCAGCAATTCCATTTTTGGTATAATAACACCATATCAGCACTCTTTACGGAAAACGGCATAGCTCTTCCATTTCTAATGCTGAGACCTTCGACAGACCAACCTATAGCTTGTTCGTTATAGTCTCTAGGAGGTATTGGGGATCTTGGATCTGCAAGGGGGGGCAAGCATTGCTGTGTTTGCATCACGAAACGAAAGTGCTCCGCAGCAAGATTTTAATCGTTTTGGAGCTCCTGTTTGGTATCTAAACTCTGCTGTGGCCACGTAGGACGCTACGGACGGTCGAACTAGAGGCCCAGGTAGGTTCACCTACTGTAGTATGAATAGTGCTCGGCGTCCTCGTCGAAAATTTGAGTGCAAACAGTATCAGCAGCCAGAGAAACTGCCATGTTTCAAATTCGCCTTGGGTACCAGGGGTATGGCGAGTCGTTTTGGAGTAAGAGACACTTTTTTTCGGGATGAACAAAGCGTCTGATCGATACGCCTTCTGAGACACAAATGTTGACCATGACCTCGGCTCTGTAAAACTACTCATCGGTCGCCAGTTTGAGCATTAGAACTGGAGAAATTTCGTTTTCCGTACGTAGGGAGTCATGAAAATGTGGAAATTATACCAGAAATAGTACTTTCAACTCAAAACAAAAAGGATTTATTTGTTTTTTATTCGCTCTTTCTTCTTACAGTTTTTTGCCCAAAGGGGCCCCTTAAGGGGTTAAGCACTACTCCAAGGGCCTGCAGGTAATCTAGAAGCAAGCAGTACACCATCCACCACCGTCCGCGGACTGCTTCTATCCGCACAGAAAAAAATGGGGATAAAAGTGTTGCAATATTGTTTTTTGCATGTTTGCAGAGGGGAAAGGATTTTGTTTGGCGGGAAAAAAATGGGTTTGGTTTGGCGAAAAAACATTAAATAACATATTAAAAACGTCGCCACTTGGGACGGTTTAGGAGCGCGGAGGTGGCTTGGCTGGGGTCCTGATGTGGCCTTGGGGGGATGTTTGGGCAGTTTCTTGTTTTTCAGGGGTGCAGTGTATTCAGCTAGATTCTTACCTGCCGACCCCATTGCACTTCCCAATTTCTAATTCTTATTTCCTCGTCGAGTCCAGCACAAATGCTTACCTGTAAATTCTTAAATTTCCGTAAATCCCAGCCTGACATTCTTAAGTGCTGTCGCGTACTGTATACAGCAAATAAACTTGAAGCAACTCTTCGTATTTCTACTGTACGAGTATACGACGTACGTATACGTACCTGTGCGCTATTTACAGCCCTCCTTGTGTAACGCGGGCAAAAACAGTTTCACACTCGAAAAAAAAACGAAGTTTCATCCGCTGAGCGGGTCCTGGTGACGTTGTTGGTGAAGCGCACGCAGTGCCGTGCCGTGTGTTGTATCGTTTCTTCGCCGCTGCTTGCTGCTGCTGCTGCTGCTGCTGCGGCCTTGGCCGTTCCGGGATCGATGCATAAATATATAAATATCGTACCAAGTACGAAATAGAACTTCATCTTCAGCCGCGCCAGCTTTGCTCGACGCCTCGCGGTCGTTGGCGACATGTGTATGGGATATTTATCCTCAGTCCTTATGGTCGGCCATACTGTATATCATACCGGTACAATGTACCAGGTTTGACGTGAATGCGTTTCTTGTCCTCGAGGACAGCAGCAGCGTAGCACAGCAGCAGCACTGGTACGCGGGCCAGTGGTATATACAGCACAGCAGCAGTCGTCGGAGCCGTTTGGCGCCAACTCAGAAGAACAAGAATGCTTACAACGTATACCCTGGTATACATTTATTTACACAACACGCATCTCGCTTCCAACATCACGTTCGCACGATTTGACCATGCTTCACACACGCGGTGCTGCCCAGCGGTGATGTCCAGCGTTTACCCAGCTGAGGCTGGATTCAGTTCTGAACACCCAGTGATGGGCTCCGATCTACTGTAACTCAATCAATGTTTTGCAAGCATTCATTTTACGAATGAATTTTAAAAGGTAGTTTTTTATTGTCGGCGCCCGCCCGTCGGAAATGTGTCGCATTTTTTTACTCGCCGTCGATTTCGTGTCGCAGTGGTTTCATTTGATTAAAGTAGGTTTTCATACGACTGGATACCCAACCAAAAGGGAACAGGGGGTATCATGAGAGGTTCGTCGGTCCTTGTCGTTTTTTGCTCGAGGCCCGCCCTGCCCGCAGCCCGTAGCAGTGTGCACGAAGCAGTTCCAAATGGGGCCAGCCTCTGACGAGTATGACAAGAGCTTGCCAATTACACCACCAGAGTTAAAAAGCGTGCCCCCGTGAGCGGTGTGTGGCAAGTACTCGAGGTATCATACGACTACTCGTACGTAAAAATGAGCACAAGTACAAGCAAAACAGACTAGGCCAACACACACGACGACGACAACATCCTTCAACCTAACGAGCTTGAGGCTGCTAGTGCTGCTTGCTGCTGTTGCTGTTGCTGCTGCTGCGGTCGTGAGAACGCTCTCCCCGCGACCGAACGAGCGTCGAATGACACGAAGAAAATAGGCACCTGGGAATCAAAGGGAATATATACACTTACTTGCTCTATGACTTCATAGCTCGGCATCGGGGACACTGCGGACACTGCCAGATCGATAAATTAATATAGTTTTTGTACGATGCACGTATTGTGTTGCTTTCAGCAGCGACGGAGAAGAGTCCTTGCGCCCTTTGCTTGATATCTCATTAGCCCCGATGAGTTGAGCGGAGTTGAACTATATTATGGATAGCTCTCCATGTTTTCTTTTGACTGCGGTTACTAACTCGCTGGGCATCCGACTATAGCGCTCGTGGTGGCGGCGTTGCTGAGGGCACCTCAAGGGGGAAAAAACGCGAAAATCTTTGAAGCTACAGCCACCCGCGTCAAAAACGCCGGGAAAATAAATCGAGTTTTTTTCCTTTTTTTATTTTTTTTTACGAAAGGCGCCGCTATTAAAAAATTGCCCGACTCGCCCCATACCTCACGGCGTTTCGCGCTTGGTGCAAGCAATGTCTGCCTGGTTGGTGAAAACCCAACGCGCTCCGTCCCGGCATTGTAGGGATGCGAGGGTCTATGGTCATATGACTACGGCCGTGCACAACATGAGTACACCCCCCCCTCCCCGCCGCCACCCCCGCCTCCTCCATGTTCCAATTTCCAATTTCCGCATCTCTGATTCCGGCTTCGGACACGACACATCAAACAAATATTTCGGTAGTTTCTCCCAAGCCAAGTTAAGCATAACCCATGACCCATTTGCCCCCCCTCCCACCCATGTCCCCTCTCCCGCCGCCCCTGCCGCCGCAACCCCCGCTATTAATAGTATGAGTACTCCCGTCGGATGTATCCGGTAACACCCTGCAGTTGTACTAAAAAGGGGCACTCGAGCACATAATAACATAATAACGCCAACACCAACACCGACAACAACAGCAGCAGCGGAATGCAGAAGCAGCAACAGCAACAGCAGCAGCAGCGGCAGCAGCAGAAATAGCAGCGACATCCACAGCCAGCGGCAGCACCGACAAAAATAGAGAGCAGGAGCGAGATATATGTATCACCGCATCACCACACTTCACATCAAATACGTGAAAGCCACAAAATGACCAAGCACTGGTCGCTCACCTTGGATTCAAGCCACCATCTCCAGCCCAAATGTCATCGTACACATACGCAGAGGCCAGGCTGCTGAGCGCAGGCATCCCGTGCCAGTATTCCGAGACCCTTGCGGCCCCGTAGATGTCTTCAGGAAGCGACACCTGTTCTTTGGGAGCGGTCCAAGCTACAGCAGTGCCTGAGCCACCGCCTGCGCCACCGCCTGCGCCACCGCCTGCGCCACCGCCTGCGCCACCGCCGGCTGCTGTTGTTGCTGCTGCTGCAAACCCCGAAGCCGCGGGGGGGGCATCGCTACTGCTGTTGCCACTACCGCCTTCCAGCTTGCCTGCCCTCGCTCTCGGCACCCCCGCCGCCGCCGCTGCTGCCGCCGTCGCCGCCGCCACCGCCTCGTCGAAGCCGACCCCGATAGTTTCATATCTCGAGGCCCCTACCCAAGCACTCTGGTACCCCTCCGAAGCTAGCCCACTGCTGTTGTCGTCGTCCTCATCGAGCTTGTTGTCATAGAGGTTGTGATACTGAGACGACGTGGCCGTGTCGCTGCTGCCCCTGCACTGCTGCTCCGCCTGCGCCGAGTAGGAGGGGGACCGGGCGTCGCCGACGCAGCTGCCGCTGCCACTGCCAGACCCACCGGCCCCGCCGGGCCCGATACCCCCTTTTGCTAGAACGGCGGCGGCGGCAGAGGAGGAGGAGGCAGTCGCAGCTCCTCCCTGGAGGTGCGATTCTTGATGCTGCAAATTTTGAGAAACCAGGAGGTCTCTGTTTGCAAGGCCGCCCGAGGAAGTCAGGGGGACCGGGATGCTCGGCCAGCTCCCGGCGAACCCATAGTCCGAGCTCGAACCTCTGAGGTCGTGCGATGAGGACGAGGACGCGAGGGTCGGCTCGCCGTGAGGCTGCTGAGGGCCATCTTGCAGGGGCGAGGGTTCCCTCTCCGGAACAGCTGTGCCCGCGTTGGGGTCAAGAGGCCTGTGTGTGCCGCTCTCGCCCGGCGGGGATTGTTGAGGGATCGCCATTTTGACGATCGCGTTCGATATTCGGCGGCGGCCGGCCCGACCGCTCGCGCTGCACCGTGAGATACTTCTTACGCCGACGTAGCTTTCGTTTCCCGTGGGCCAGGTGGCCACCAGGGAGAGGTACGAGTAAGCCTTTTAGGGTGAGAAAAAAACGTGGCAAATGGGTTTTTCTTGTATGGAATTGGGTGGCTTTTTTCAATGGGGGATGACATCCAATTTGATCCCCCAGCAAAATGACGGTTTAGGTTTACGGTTGTTCTCGAGTACATTCTTGAACCTACCGTAGCTTTTAGGGCTGTGGGCTAGGCTCTTGGTACAAGACGGCAGCAGCAGGCAATAGCAGTAGCATGAAGGAGGGCCTTTCGTGATAGCCGTAGATTTTATCGACACGCGAACTGCAAGCACTATCAGCAACGGCGATCAAACTTCGACCTCAACAAACATCGCGTAGAAAAAATGGACAAGAAACACTGCTGCACAAGGAGAGCCGTGGACACCACACCATCTTCACCATCAGTCCACGGGACCAGGAACGAGCGCTTGGAGTGCAAGCTACGCAGGCTTAACGTGATATACCGCTGGGAAAGACTGTTGCAACCTGAGCTACTACCGCCCCCGCCGCGGCAGTTGCGGCCGCTGCTGTCGCCGCTGCCACCATCTTCAACCGATTCAACATCCCTTCTCGCAAACCCAGCAGTAGCAGTACCCTTGAGCAGCGTGACAAAACGCAGCGGTCGCCGCCGGAGGCGCCAGCGCATAGGCGACTTCGATGCCCTGGATGGCGGTGGCGGGGATATGCAGCTGGCATCGTGGCCGTCGTGGGACAAGGGCTTGAGCGGCGCGGCGGGTGGTGTCGGGGATGCTTCGTTGTGCTCGAAACAGCCGTGAGTGAGGTTTATTCGTGTGTTTTTTTAGTGTTTTTTTACCTACCACTCTGTCCGGAAATATAAGGACTGTGTGAATGTCCATATTAATATAAATACGGTTATTAAATTTCCGGACATAGTGATATATAGGTATGATTGCCGCTCAGCTTCTTTCTACAACCGCACGCTGTCCTGAAATATAAGAACCTTTTACAAACTAATATTGAATAAAAAACATGCTTATATTTCGGGACAGGGGTATACGAGTACGTACGTATGCGACAGCAGTATGATCGTCCGTAGGAGTATCTCATACACATCAGCAGCAAGCAGCGCCTCCCGAGCTCCCGAGCCCCCAGCCGTCCTGCCTGCAGTTATGAGTACGTACGTACGTCTATACCCTACGATTGGTATGAATGCTGCGGATACACGGAGATTTTGCGCGGCCTTTATCATGCTCGTATTCGAATACAAAGAGGACACAGATGCTCCCAGATGCTCCCAGTACTTCATACTCCGAGTATACCCGGAGTATCGAGTACATTTCGCACTCCGAGTACTGAGAGTATTTACAGTAAGTAGTACTGGCGACCTAAATACTGCGAGTATTTGGAGTATGAGCAGTACTGAAGGCCCAAATACTGCAGGTACTGGTAGTATGGTCATTGCAGAACCCTGAGTACAAGCAGAACCCTCAGTATCGAACTCCGAAATGCTGGAGTATCCGAGGCGCCTTTACCACCCTTATCCCACAAATCGTACCAGATAAAGTACCAAATATATTATGATTTCTTGCTGTTTTTACGTGTTTTTGGGTGTTTATTTTTATCACATCACGAGAAGCCGTCGACCCAACCCAGCCCTAACCCTAACCCTAACCCCAACCCTACCGTAGATGACAGTATATACCACACCCCCTCTGATGAATTTCAACGCCGACTTGCTCGACGAAGGGTCGAGTGCAAACCCCGAGCAACCCGTCTATGGAAAGATCTCGACGAGATGCCCCGAAAGCCGCCTTTTTCGTTGCCTGTGCCCCGCCTGGTTGTGGAGAAAATCGGCTTCGAAATTCACCCCAGGGGGTGTGATATGCACTGCTGCTGTCATATACGGCGGTAGTCCAGGCTAAAGGCTCGACCTGTGCGCGGCTTCGCCGCGCGTTTTGGACAATCTGATAAAAATGTGCGGACCACCACAAAAACCGTAATATATTTGGTACTTTATCTGGTACGATTTGTGGGGCAAGCGCTCTGGCAAAGGCTACTGGAGGATTCTCGGAGTATCGAGTATTTTTCGTACTCCGAGTACTGAGAGTATTACAGCAGTACTGGCGGCCTAAACACTCGGAGTACTTGGAGTATGAGCATTACTGAAGGTCAAATACTGCGAGTACTGGGAGTATGGTCAGTACAGAACCCCGAGTACCCGCAGTATCGAATTGCGAAATACTCGGAGTACAGGCAGTATCCGCAGTACAAAACCTCGAAATGCTGCGAGTACACAAAGTACTTGAAGTACTTTTTCTCGAAAATACTCTATTAATAATTAAACTTCCAGGTAATGGGAGCATCTGTAAAGTGTGAAATGCTATGAACACCAGTCACATGCTCCCAGAACCTTGGAGTCCAGAACCTTGGAGTAATGACTAATGACGGCCGAGTCTTTAAAATGATGCAAAGATGCTCCTAATATACTTACTCGGAGTATCGTTTACATTTCGTACTCCGAGTACTGAGAGTATTAGAGTACTGGCGGCCTGAATGCTGCGAGTAACTGGGACTATGAGCAGTACTGAAGGCCCAAATACTGCGAGTACAAAGAGTACCCGCGGTATCGGACCCCGAAATACTCCCGAGTACGGCAGTATCTGCAGTACAGAATCTCGAAATACTCCGAGTACGAACAGTATTTCGGAGTACATAGAGCCCAAATACTGCGAGTACACGAAGTACCTGAAGTATTTTATCTCGCATGCTCCTTACTTTACTCCAAGGTACTCGGAGCATCTGTGAAATGTTGCAAACGCCAGTCACAAAACTCCCAGAACCTGGGAGTATGACGGCCGGGTCCTTAAAATGACGCACAGATGCTCCCAGCATACTTCATGCTCAGAGTATACTCGGAGCATCGAGTACATTTCGTACTCCGAGTACTGAGAGTATTATAATACTGGCGGCCTTAGTACTGCCAGTACTGGGAGTATGAGAAGTACTGAAGGCCCAAATACTGCGAGTACAAGCTGTCCCAAAGTACTAAAACTCGAAATACTGCCAGTACACGAAGAATCTGAAGTATTTTTTCTCGAAAATACTTACTTCACTCCCAGGAGCACTGTGAAAGAGTACTACTGCTGTGGTATGTACACACGACATATATAATAAAAACAGTAGCCTTTACCGCACCGCTGAATTATTATCTAGGATAAAGTATGGAAATCGGGGAATATTTTATTATATACCTTTTAGTGTGGTCGACCAATTTTTCGAAAAAAAAAAAGTAGTGTTTTCGGCGTTTTCTAAATTTTCGGTATCATAACACTGGAACCACACGCGGGCCACAACCAAGTCCCCGATTTCTATACTGTATCCTATATAATAATTCAGAATTGCGGTAAAGGCGACTCCATAAAAATATATAGGCTGACACGCGGTTGACCGCCCGAACTATGATGCATCCAGCTGTTGTCCTGCTGTACTGCGTAGTCGACTGCTGCTGCTGTACGCGCACTCGGAAAGAGGTTGTACTGGTAGACAGGAAGAGCAGTTACAAGCGGTATTCATAGTTATTATGTTATTATTCCTGCTTGGTGGGATGACTGTACTGTTTTGGATTGCTAGCAGGGTAGGTCTTGCCTGGCGTATATGGCATTGCATTGTCTGCTCTGCTTACTGCACTGAGCGTAGTATCTCTGTGTCGTAGTTTTGTGACCACAGAACTGGTACCTTTTTAGGATGAAGAATCGGCACGGACACTGGGTGTGCTGGATGTCGACGGGTAGAAAGGAAGGTTTAATGTGAAGAACACACGCACACACACTGTTTTGTGACCACGGGCAGGATTTCAGGGAAATGAGCTAATGTGAGAACATCGTCATCATCCAGTATTAATGGTGGACTAACCTTGACAGTGAATCTTCCTAAGGTAGCATCCAAGCCGGCCGAGTCAACCTAGAGTCTTACCAAGCACAGCATCCAAGCACTGACCACTGGTGGTACAGGGTTAGGGTTCGGGTCGGAGGGTCGGCTTCAGGCGCCAAGCACAAAACCTCCGTAAAGTTTCACCATCATATTAAGGTGTGTCGACCCCTCTCATCATCGTCATCATCACTATCACAGCGATACGAGTTTATATTTTTTTCGAATTTTCGGTGTTCCATTGGAATTTTCGTGTCCATTTTTCGACAACCGAAACGAATGCAACAGATTCAAGGCCCAACACCAAGTTTCAATTTTCTTGCATAGAAACTCAACTTTATTAGCAGAACTGGTTGTGGGTTTGTGGGAAGGAAGACTTTGTTGCTCTGCTGTTGTCTTGTTTCATATCATATAATACATACTGCTGTACCAGGTATAAAAGTATAAAACGTGCTGATTGCTGATGTCTGTTCGACGCGGCATGCCCCTCACGTACGTACCAGTACGTACTTTTGCGTTTGCATACGTATACGAACGTACATATATACGTACGACAGGTGTATTTTTAACCGCACACTTCGTATACTACTGCTGTACCGCGGGAAGAAAGTACGTACGTATAATAGGGGACCTGCAGGAATAAAGGCAAGACTGCTGTAAAAACTATTTATGCTGTTATTGAATATGTATCATTCCACGAGTATCTGATATGCATATATACCCGTGGTACCGTTTTGATGCCAGTGATTGGTCCTTTCTCCACTCCCGTTGCGGGGACTAAACACTTGGGATAACAATGCAAAGTCCTATTTTTGGTTTCTGTACAGCAGTCCAACAGCAGCAGTGGTAAAGTGGTCAACGGACTTGCCCATAATACGGTATACCGGTGGTGTTTTGAGCCAATTTACGGTACAGCATCTATCCGTCACAGGAATCTCCTTATATCGGCAGCGCTCATTGGCCAAGAGGGCGCCGCTGTACCGTGATCTGGCCACTGGCCACACACACCGACTCCTACGATCTACTCGTATTATATGTATATACATTATATAATACGAGTATCATATATATACATATATGTACGTACTCATGTTGGTTTTCACCGTTTTATGGGGGTTGGCTGGTAGGGTTCGAGAAAAAAATTACAACAGCACGTTCTAAAAAATACGCCTCCGTCTGATTGGTCAGTCTGATGGGTCGAGGCCGGCCGTTCGGCCGGCCGTGTTTTTTTGTTGTAAAAAAGCCACCTATACAAGCGACGGGGCCGTGCGACCTCCGCTACCGACCTCGAACCCCTCGAATGGTTGGGGTTGGGTTTGGGGTCGGGTTGGATGTTGGATCTGGGCCGACGTGCAAGATACCAGAAATTGCACGAGTTTTTTTGGCAAGGTGGTGTTGCAACCTGAGGCACCCGTAGGAGTCATCATCCTGGCGTTTCGTGTTCCGTGTTCATAACTCAGAACACCAACCGGTAGGTCCATCGGGCCTGGGCAACGTCAACGCCATCAATTTTGGAAGCTACAGCAGTCATAACAAGACAGCAGCATACGTCCCGCGGAGTATGTATGTCAAAGGCACCCCACAGATATTGGCATGTTGATATTATATATACACTTGGTACTGCTGCTTTTTTTTTTTTTTTTTTTTTTTTTTTTTTCCCCCATCCCCTTTTTTTTTTTCCCCCTTCCTTTTTCTCTCCTTCCTAGTCGTAACTCAGATCCGGGGTCACAAAGCAGGCTCTTCTCCCTCCTCCCCCACTACGGTTCTTGCCTTGCATTTTTATCGCGAGAAGATTTCAGCACTTTCTTCCCTCGTCGACTTGCGTCGGATTCCGCCTACCCACGCCACGAAGGCGCTCGCAGCAATTGGTTCCTTTTTGGTTATTTCAAATAAAGACAAAATCTCTCACCACGGTGGGATTCGATCCTGGGTACCAATGATAGTAGTATTTGAAGCTGACCACTACTTTACCGGGGCGACCGGGTGCTGTGTACTATTAATACCTGGTACAGCTTACATGCTTACACTCATGTGATGTTGTAATGTGAGTGTTGTTTTCATATTAAACCGTTCCTTTCTACCCAACCTCATCAGTACACCCAGTGTCTGTCCTGATTCGTAATGCTAGATAGATATCAGGTATCTACGTAGGTATATAAAATATGTGGTTACAGACTGTGAGAGAAAAAAAAATAATAATAATAATAACCGCGCAAATTAATGGGTAGAGATGTGAAATGCGAACGTACCGGGTTCGAGAGCAACGACACAAGCCATACCGGAGAAAACTAAGAAAACAGGCAATAAGACAAGACGAATTATGCAATGAAACATAATACAAATTACGCAAGGAAAGGGGGCCAGAAGCTCTGCTAGAAGAAAAGCATACGTGCCACGTGCCCAAGATAGGAACAGATAACTGCTGGGTCTTTTTTTGTCTATCCCATTTATTATCTTGGCCCTGTTTTTCTCTCTCCGTCTTTTGTTAGTCGTAACTCAGATCCGGGGTCACTAAGTAGGCTCTCCTCTTCTTCGCCCTGTTTTTCTCTCTCCCTCTTTTGGTAGTCGTGACTCAGATCCGGGGTCACTAAGTAGGCTCTCCTCTTCCCTCCCCACTACGGCACGTGCCTTGCATTTTTATCGCGAGAAGATTTCAGCTATTTCTTCCCTCGTCGACTCTCGTCGAAATGTGCCTACCCACACTATACTTGGCGCTCTCGACAGCAGTTGATGTCGTTCGAGAATAAAAATCTCCCCACGGAGACTCGAACCCCTGACCTCAGCCTTAGCAATCTTCGTAGTTAACTGCTAGACCACCGGGGCGACCGTACATTATTATTAACAAGCAGTTTAATGTGCAACCAAAAAAAAAAAAAAAAAAAACGGACAAAAATTAGAGCCGACTGCCCGACCCAAGTTGTCCCGTAGCTTGAGATATCATAGCTGTCGGGAGCGGTAGAGCTTACCGCTCGTTCGAGAAACTGGTTGCCACACATTTACACGAGACAAAGGTTATTGGGTTATATGACGGGGGGGGACCTATGATATGAGCAAGGGTCACTCTTATCGGAGCCATAAATTTCCAATTTTTTCCATTTTTTTTCAAGCAGTTTTCTAGATTTCTAGTTTTTCCATTTTTTTTCTTCCATTTATTGGAACGGGAAGCCTCCCGATCATTTTGCCCTCTGAAGAATTTCCAAAAAATGGAAATATTTCCTCTTTTTACTCTTTTTCGTCTTTTTTTTTGGAAAAAAAAAATGGAAATTATGGAAAAAAAAAAGTTGCTCGATAAGAATGGGCCTAAATAAGGGACCTACGTACGGTACACACTAAAAGTTATATATATACCTACTTTTACTAACAATATTTGGCCCTATTTACTATGGTCCCCCGTGATACTGCTGTAATACTCGTATTGCTAACCAATGATTGACTGGGTCTGGTCTGATTGGCTTAGGGTTGGTTCTATTGGTCTCGTGCAACAGCAGCACTGACCCCCAACAATTTTCTCGAGTATATACAGCAACAACAGTGAGTAGTCCCTCCCTCTACAGTAGCAGTATACGCAGTGCTGGTTGAATAGTGCCGGCTGCCCGCTACAGCAGTGCCGGGGAAATCGTTTTTGGCACAGATGGGATTAACCAGTGTGTGGCAGTGCGCGGAGGAGTGTTGGGTTGCTGTTTATGATTAACCAGTGTGGCAGTGCACGGAGTAGTGTTGGTTGCTGCTATAGTGCCGGTATTGTTTGGCTGGTGTATACCGACACTGCCTGTAGAAGGACCACTACTGCTGTAAGTGGTAAGTGGTAAGCTCCCCTCTTCGGGAGCCCCGAGCCCCTGCTCCGAGAGCCCCGAGTACAGTTCGAAAACCATACCACTCTGTCCCGAAATATAAGCACCTTTTTCAGTTAATATTGATGTACAAAAGTTTCTTATATATCGGAACAGAGTGGTATAGGCCAAAAGGGTCTCCGAAAACCGAGTGCTGCAGGTGGCTCTCGTACCATATGTTGTCTTTTCTGACCTCCGAAATTGCTTCTTGGTTGTATTCTACACAGCAGTATTTTTACGGGGGGCCATAGTAAATAGGATCAAATATTGTTAGTAAAAATAGGTAAATATATATATATATTTTTGTGTACCGTAGGTCTTATTTACTACGGTCCCCCGTAATAGTATTAATAGTAGAGTTCACTACTTATTCGACACTATTATTATGGTTGAAGCACACTGTGTACGGTGTACGAGGCAGAGAGGCTATTGGTATACAAGTAGTGGTTGATTGGATCTGATTGGTTAAGGCTTAGGGTTAGTTCTATCCGTCTCGTGCACAGCAGTAGTGTCCCTCAACCATTTTCTCGAACAAGTGTAAGGGTCGTTCTTATCGAGCAACTTTTTTTCCAAATTTTCCAAAAACAAATTCGCGCAATTTTCAGGATTTCCATATTTTCCAAGGCTTATCACGGTACTCGATAATCGAGACGGGACGGGACGGTGCTGTTTTTACTTGTTTGGCGGGAAAAAAAATGAAGACGGGACGGTAAAATGACGACCAAACAGGTTGTTGAGACGGGGACGGGACGGGACGGTGGGTGTACAATCTCTCAACGGGACGGGACGGTAATTTCAACGGGGTAGATTTTCACGACGGGACGGGACGGTAAAATGACGACCAAACAGGTTGTTGAGACGGGGACGGGCCGGGACGGTGGGTGTACAATCTCTCAACGGGACGGGACGGTAATTTCAACGGGGTAGATTTTCACGACGGGACGGGACGGTAAAATTCATCGGGATTTTTTTCTACGACGGGACTATCCCTGGTATACCTTTTCTGGTTATTACCCAAAATACAAGGGGAGACGAAACCTCAACTTGTGTATATACTTCTGCAGCAGTGTAGTGTACGTACGTGGAAGTTGTACCGTGTAACACTCAAGATAATTACAGCCCGTCGGACGAATTTCGAAAGCGGAATTTCTCGATAACGACGGGAAGACTGCCAACAACGCCGCCGAGCGACGCTTCTATCGAAATATCTCGACGCTATCTTCCCACAGCAGTAGCCCCCATTTTCCTTGCATGCGCCCCTCTTCACCCCTTTCGTACTGCAGTACCGATGCGGGGACAAAACACTTGGAATTAGACTGAAATATCTGTCCATGTGCAGTGCAGTACTACAAGGGTTAACCCCTTAAGAACTGGTCCCACGAATTTGGAGACAAACTACTTAGAATTAGTATAGGACATTTTTTTTCCCGTTCTGAATGGGTTAATAACTGGTCCCACGTATTTGGGGACAAACTACTTGGAAACAGTGTGGGATAAGTTTTTCAGTTCTGAATGGGTTAAAGGCAGAGTTTGGAGATACTGGCGCTGTAATCGGCTCTGATGTTCATCCCAGGGGAGGGGGGTGTTATATATTATCACCCGTGTGATATGGTACAGCAGTAGTGCCGGTCCATCTATATAGTGCCGGTATGCGCCAGCCAACAATACCGGCACTATAGAGGCAACCGGCACTATTTCGTACACTGGCCAAGCTGGTGAATCCCATCTGTACCAAAGCGATTTCACAGGCACTATAGCGGGCAGCCAGCCGGCACTGCTCAACAGGCACTATAGAGGGACCACTCCTGTATGTATGTAGACCGGTCGCCCCGGTGGGCTAGTGGTACTCTCGAATGCTGCTAGAGTTGATTTCGTGAGTTCGAATCCCACGTGGGTCAAACTTTTATGATTTTATTTGCGAAAATAAATCCGGTGGGCTAGTGGTACTCTCGAATGCTGCTAGAGTTGATTTCGTGAGTTCGAATCCCACGTGGGTCAAACTTTTATGATTTTATTTGCGAAAATAAATAAAAACGGAATAAACTGCTGCGACCGCCTAGCAGCGTGGGTAGAGGCGCAATTCGATGCAAGTCGACGGGGGAAATGAAGGGCTGAAGTCTTTGCGAGGTAAAAAGTCAAGGCACGAACCGTAGTCGGGAGGAGGGAGAAGCGCTTACTTTGTGACCCCGGATCTGAGTTACGACTAGGAAGGAGAGAGAAAGGACGGGCAAAGATAGTAAATGGGATGGAAGAATAAATACATAAGTAAGAACGATAACAATGGCAATGGGGAGCTCACCACCCACCGTGACGGAAACTAATTAAAGGCGCGAGCCTGTCGAGAGTAGAGATGGGCACGGGATAAAGAAAAACCCGATTGGCCGCGGTTTTTGGCAATCGAGGTGCCGATCGAAAAATCACTATTAATAGTGGTTTCCAATGTTTTAGGAGGCTTTAATTTTAATAACCTGCCATAAAAAACGGTTTAACCGTTTTTCGTTCATGAGAATAACGCCGTCTATCCGGTTTTCGGTTTTTCGAAAGTGCTATCTGGTACACGTCTCTAGTCAAGAGAGAGACTTTCGCATGTCGACCTTTTTTATCGACCCTCCTTCCAATTAGCACTTATTAGCAGCACCCTGATTCCATGCCGGCCTGATGGTCCCACTAGGACTTGAGCCCTTCAAACTGACCCTTGGTATATTGCAGCCGGCAGGGCCCACCAAGCACCCTGATCCCACTCGACTCTACCCACCAGAATTGGGGTTTCCACTGGAAAGGCCACACAAACACGGGAACAACAAACACTGAAACTACAGTAGTACAAACGCGAGAACAACACTAAAACTAGTTGCAACCACGGGAGCAAGACTAAAAGTAGTACAAACGCAGGAACAACATTAAAACTAGTGCAACCACCGGAACAACACTAAAACTACTGTAGTATATATGATGGTAAGAGTCTGACTGACCTGTGGCAGGCTCGTTTCTACACATGCTGGAATCCCCTTTTTTCTGTTTTCGCCTGCAAGGGGATGATAGTGTTCCTTCCCCTGTATTAACGCCTTTCAAGATTTGCGTTTGATTGCCGTTCGTGGGCACCGTTTCGCTTTTTTTACCTGTAATTATACATTGGACATGCATCCCCGGTTTTTGTCGGGGGGTTGAGCGGTGAGGTGTGAGATGTGCGGTTCGTGACTTGTGTCGCGCCTGGCACAGGCCTGTAATTTCGGGTTAAAGCTCGGTGTATTGTACGTATAGGTCGATGGCCATGGGGAGCCAACAACAAAAAACACAGAATGTTGCACTGCGTATATATGATACCAGGTATGTGTATGTGCATACATACCAGGATTATACTTAGGTTCAGGATTATACTTATAGGCCGTGCGGCGGTACGCTGGCGCACTTTTTTCGAGATAATTCTGCTTAGTGCACCTTGTTTGTGCTGGAGTCAATGTGCGGCTTGCCGCACCTCCGTTTTTTTTTGCAGTGTATGCCTAAGTATAACCCTGCTACGATCGTACGTAAATTACGTAAGGGCCCCTTCGAACGAAGAAAAAAATGAAATACAACTACGAGGAAAAACGTAAAATCTACTTCACGTTTAATTTGGTCAAAACAAGTACCACCATCACACAGAGTGTGGTTTTGGGGTATATGTGTACACCTGCTGATGTAATAAGAAACAGGAAATATGATCCACGCTGGATTTCTTATTTGATAATGGGTGCTTTCGTTACGCTAACTTCGGTATAATAACGGCTGCCGAATTTCTTGTTTTCATGCAAATTTCAGCCTGCCTTTCTTATCGCTCGTTTTCTTATTATGTATGTGTCCTGTCCTGTACTACTGCTGTATATGAAAGTGGGTTTCCACGAAACAAGAAATAAGTCCCACAACAGGGTCTCAGCCCTTTAAGAACTGGTCCCACGAATTGGGGGAAAAACTACTTGGAATTAGTGTTGGACATTCTTTTCAGTTCTGAATCGGTTAGTAGGATTATTTTGGTTGAAATAAAAACCCAATTTGGGAGTTGATCTGACGTGACGTGGCATGTTCATGGTGGGTCAACGCCCCCGGGATATAGCCTGGCGCGATTTTTGGACGCATCGATAACCACGACCGAGGCGGTAAAACGTGAACCTCAACTAGAGGCGACCGGGGCAACAGGCTCGCCCACGCTTACATACTTCTACGAGCGCAACCAGCGTACACCGGCGGTGGCGCCTCAAAACAAATCATTAGAAGAGGAGGTTGTCGCGAGCCCCGTTTTTCAACCAGCTCGACCAGCCAAAACTCCACGAGGGCCGAGCGATCAACCCAAAACACGGAGGATACGCTCAAGAGCTCGATAGTTGCATTGCCGTCGCTATATTCCGCGCGTGGCGTGTTAGATCTTCCCCCCGCCCACCCGAAAGGCCTTGGGCGCGATAGCTTCCTAGCCTGCGCGACCAAAAATAAACAGAGGCTGTGGCGGCTGCGGCGGTGGCGCACACGCGACGACGACGACGACGACGATGCAACGGGTTTTTCATACAGATATGTAGGCGTTATTGGCGTAGGGGACAGTGAAAACAAACGTCCGAAAAAAACCGAGTCGGTTTTTCGGTCTCGTTTTTTTGGGGCAACCGAAAAACCGGCTTAAAAAAACGGTTTTCGGTTTGCGAAACACCGACCGAAACTCCTACCGAAAAAAACGAATCTCGGTTTTCGGTTCACAACCCTGCGCAAGCCTTCGCTCTCGTCTACTCCGTGTACGTAAACGTCATCGGTGTTTTCCTGCTGAGCGTTTTGTGATGTGTGGTGTCTGACGGGTGCCGTGCGACGTGCTGCGTTTTTCACGTATTTTAGAGTTGTCAGTTGGCACGACTTGACCCTTTCAGAACTGCAAAACCTATCCAACACTAATTCCAAGTAGTCCCCCCCCCCAAAATGGGGGACCGGTTCTTAAGGGGTTAAGTCACCAACTAGTTATTAGTCGAACTAACAGTTAGTCGTTTCCCGGAATTGCCGACTATCCGACTTATTGGGTTTCCATGCTCGTATGATATAAAGGATTGTTTGATTGGGTGGCGCCCTCTTGGCCGGGGAACGCTGATTTTTGGCTCTCTTCGCCCGCCCGACTTAAGTCGACAAGCCGGCTGGCCATCGGCTGGCTTCGCCAACCGATTTGTCGACTTAACTTAAAGTCTGTTAGTTGGCTAAAGGAACCTACGTACCGACTCGTTATTTGTCGCGAAATCCTGGCCGACTCGCAGCGCTAACGATTTTTTCATACCTGTTGATTAGTTGAAGAACTTCGTGTATACGGCGTTTTCATATTTATTTTTAAAAGAAGTCTACTCTGCTTACTTAGGTACTGCATTACAATGTATGTAATATCTCTGTGTTTATCTCTGTACGGTGGAGAATCGGCACGGACACTGGGTCTGCTGGATGGAGACGGGTGCATAGAAATAACGATTCAATGCGAAGAATACGCACACGTTTCCGATATATATATATGATACGGAGTATATTTTTAATTTTCTCATATATAATAGAGGACGGGGGACTAAAACTCGTACCAGGTATCTTTGTATTTTTGTATTTTTCATGAAATCAAATCCATCTTTATTTTTAGCCCATTTGTTTTTCTTTACCCCGTTTGTGAGGGCATTAAACAGAGCCGTAGTTTCGCCGGCAGGATTTGCCGTTGGATTTGGGCTCAACTTCTTTCTGATTGGCAGAAAAATCGCTACGAGTGCCTTAAAGACGCGGATCTTTCTGGAACAACCAAGATTTACGGAAACATTTTCGTTGTACATTCCGCGATTTCCCTGCTAGTTAATGCGAAATTTCGAAGTTCCACAGTTTTTTTTTCCGAACTTTCCAAATTCCGAAGTTGTTCCACGCGTAAGACACTTATTATTTATACGAAATACGTATGACATGTACTCGCAATGACAGCAGTCCCCCCGATGGTCTGTTAATATAATATTAATATCAATGGTGGTACCCACGAACGCTACTAAGAGTTGATTTACGGGGTTCGAATCTCACGTAGATCGGACTTTCAAGTTTATTTGCAAAAAAAAAGAAAAAAAATAGGAATGAACTGCTGTGAGAGCGCTTATTAATAGTAGCGTGGGTAGGCGCAATTCGATGCGAGTCGACGAGGGAACAAAGGGCTGACGTATTCTCGCGATAAAGATGCAAGGAAAGAACCGTAGCGGCGGGGGAGGGAGAAGAGAGAAGAGCCTACTTACTCTGTGACCCCGGGTCCGAGTTACGACTATTTAATAGGAAGGAAAGAGAAAAGAAGGGCGAAGATAATAAATGGGATGGGAGAAAAAAAAGAAAATGAACACTATTTTGTTTCAATTTGCAAACGCCGTAATTCCGTCGGCATTTTGTTTCGGTTGGGTCGACGTTGAACGTTGAATTCGCTTGTGATGCGGCAAAAAAAACAAACGAAACGGCAATGAAAAAGAAAAGGAAACTATTTCCGTTTTGGGGGGGCTCCGGCTAAAGGACGCGAGTCTTCGTGAAACCAAAAGCCGTATCATATCATACATGTATTGTACCAGGTATATATTATCATGGGTATATATACCATACGTATTTAGCAAATATGCCAGGATTAATGTCAGGGAAGGCAAAACGTGCGCTGTCAAGGCTCTAGGGCGAAGTTTTCCAGACTAACACCTATTCATATGAATAGTACCGGTAGTTTGATGTCAGTCATGGCAAATTAGCAAGGCTTGTCATGGGCCGACGCTGATAGACCGGCCCGGGGTTGGGCCGGGCTGGTCGGCCCGGCCCGGCCCGTCAATTTTTCAAAGGATGGGTCGCGGTCCCCGGCCCAGCCCATCACATTTTCAAACGGCCGCGGCCTGGCCCGACCTATCATTTTTTCACAAGTCTCGGCCCGGCCCGTCCCATCACATCACAGCGAGGCCCATGAGACACGGGCTCTATATAGGCCAGCCCAACAATTTTCATGGGTCGGCCCATGTGTTATCCCGTACTAAAAGGTGCATAGTATGTATACCCTGACGTTCTATTTTTATGTTGATTGTTGTTTTTTCGTTGTTTTTTCCCCCGTCTGGATTCCAGGGGACAGCTGCTTCCGGCCCATGAGGCACACCTAACCAGTACTCACTACTCACACAGTTCTGCTCCACCACCAACGACTCGGTCGAGTGACTCCCCTTCCGACTGTGAACCACCACCTCCTCGCGCTGCTGCAACACCCGCCACAGCAGCAGAAACAGCAGCAATAGCAGCAACAGCAGCAGCACGTGCTGCTGCAACACCCGGTGCTGCTGCAATACACACTGCTCTGCAACACTCTCTATCGAGCGACTATAACGCCAGTACAAGCAAGTGCTATTTCAGCGGCGGCTTCCCGCGCTACAGCCAGCAGCAGCAGCAGTCCTCATGCCCGGTTCCGACATCGACGCGCAATGAAGGTGAACGTCGCTGCAACCCTTTGGTCTGAAGATGTCCCCCATCAGGGCCTACTTCACGAAGTTAGTTGCACCGGCGGTTCCGTGTGCGGGGCGAACCAGGGCAAGAACATCATGCTGCCTGCGTCGCAGAGACGACAAGGAGTGTCGTCTGTGATATGCGCACCCCGAAGCAAATAAGCCTTCCATAAACAAGGAAACCCAAATCGTCGGATAGCTGGCATCGCTGCAACTAACTTAATACATACCTGGTCAACTAGTACCTAGCTGGCGACTTTTAGTTGTTCGCAGCTCTAGTAACGGTGTAATCTTCGATTTCACGAATTCACAGCTGATATGCCTTTTTTTGTTGTACTACGTATACAAACGAGAACAATGATCTCTAGGACATAGCATATACTATTTTTTTTCCTGTCTCATACCGCGATCTTCCTTCTGCCGGCACCATACAACTTTCCCGCTGTGGGCCAATGGGTAGACTATGGCACCAGAATGCGGATGTCCAAAACAAATCAACCCATTCTCGGAAATATCACGTGACAAAGGCAAATGTAGATCCAATTTCACCTCTTTGCTTAAAATTCCGCCTGCGTCTGCCCGCCATACGACTACGGCGATGAATGACATGAGAACCCCCCCCCCCTCCCCGAATCGGTATGGCAACAGAATGCGGACGTTCAAAATGTCTCCAATCTCGGCAATATCACGTCCCCCCCACCTTCCGCTTCCGCTGCCTGCCCCCCCACACCCTCCGCCACCGCCACCACCCCACCACCCCCTTCTAACGATGGCAGTGATGAAGAACCCACGGCGGAGATAGTACTAGACCGAGAAGACTCAATGACCCGTGACACGATCGGTACCCCTACCCCTCCGCCTGCTGCTGCTGCTGCTGGGGAGGAGGGGGAGGAGGAGGGGGAGGACGGGGAGGAAAAGGAGGGGGAGGAGGAGGTTGGCGGTGATATGGGCGCTGACCGTTCTTCGATCTCCGGAAGGGTAGTGGCGGGGGTGGAGGGTGGGGACGGTAGCTCGGCCGGCACTGTCGTCAAGCGCGAGAGAGGGCGCTCGGGCTCGGACGGGGGCTCTCTGAGCCGCGAGCTCGGCGACGCCGACAGCTTTTCGTCTGCAGTCGAGGGGGAAGAGGAGAGGGGGGACGATATCGGCAGCGTGCGTGTCGAAGAAAGTGGAGTTGTAGAGGTACCGGCGGCAGGGATGGAGGCGGGGGTGGAGGTGGCGATGGAGGCGGCTTCGCCGCCGACTGCGCCGGCTATGCCGTCAGATTACGAAAGCGACGACTTCCATGAATGCGGCGCGTCGGCCGGAAATGATTTAACGCCGTCTCCCATCATCAGCGATGGAAGCTGCGGAGAGGAGAGCGAGGTTGCTGTGGAGTCACGCGCGCGGCGGGGGAGGGGGGCCCGCCAGGAGGGTAGGAGAATGCGCAGCCGCCGGGTAATGGTTGAGTCGTCGGATTCTTCCTCGGGCCAAGAAGACGGCCGGGGGCGGCGCCGAGGGGGTGCGGGCGGTGGAAGGGGTGGGAGGGTCGGTCGAGCTACCGCCGCCACCGCCGCCACCGTCGGTGTCGCTTTAGGTGAGGGTCTTGGAGGCAGGCGGTCTGCGGCTGGTCGTCGGGCTTTGAAGGGGGCTGCTGCGGCTACGGAGGCGGAAGCGGAGGCGGCGGGGGCGGGGGCGTCAGTCGCCGTTGCTGTCGGTAGTGGTAGCGGTAGCGGTAGCCGTAGCGGCGGTGGTGGCATCAGTGACAATGACGGCAACAACGACAATGACTCGGGGGGGGGAATGTTTGGTGGAGGAAGCGCGGGGGAGGGTGACAGCAGCGTCGGCGTCGGAGGGGAAGATTCTGATAGGCAGGGTAGCGATGACGACGACGACGACGACCAGCCCGGCGACGCCGTCGGTAGCAACAGCAACGATGACGGTCAGGCCGGCTGTTCCGTCGGTACAGATGACGGCGAGGGCGAGGGCGAAGGTGGTGGTGGGACCGAGGCCGACGGTGTCGGTGAGAGCGATACCGACGGCGATGCCTTTTTGCTTTCGGATGCTGCTGCGAGTGCTGGGCGTACCCGTGCCGTCGGTAAGAGCGGTACCGACAACGACAGCTTCTCGGTGCTCTCGGATGCTGCGAGTGCTGCGGGTCCTCGCGCTGTTGGGACAGCAACACTCCGCTCCCTCCCTCCCCGCCCCCGCCCACGCCACCAAGCTAGGAGGGTCATCTCGGACGATGATGATGATGAGGACGAGGATAACGGTGACAACATCGGCGGTGACGACGGTAGCAGCGACAATGGCGACACCGGCGGTGGTACGGGTGACATCGAAGAGCAGATCGGGAGCCCTCCAGGTGTCTCCGAAGGAGGGAAAGGTTTCATCTCGGACCCCCACGACCACCACCACGGCAAGCACCACCCGGATGTTTTTGCGGCAGACGTTTCGTCGACGCCTCCCCGCCATCGTCATCGCCGAAGAGCGAGGAGAAACAGCCGCGGCGACGCTGACGGCCTCGAGAGTGAGACCTCGACAGCGGGCCCGACAGCAGGAGCTAGAGGTTCGACGGAGGTGTTAGCCCCGCCATCAGCAGAAGCGAGAGCACCAGCAGCAGCAGCAGCAGCAGCAGCAGCAGCAGCAACAGAAGAAGCAGGCGACCTGACAACGGATCTGATAAGCCCGCCTTCAGCAGCAGCAGCAGCAGCAAGAGCGGCAGCAAAAGAAGCCGGCCGCAAGCGCATCTCCTTCTTGGTGGGCTCTAGCGATGACGCAAACTCGGCCCTGTCTGACGATAATAATGACGATGACGACGAGAAGGACACTGAAAAGGTGGAGGAAAGCCCACGCCATACGTATTTCGACGACGACGACAACGACGGCGCCACCAGTACCCCCGCCGGTACCGCCTCTCGCGGTGGTGGAAACCCAGAGGATCTCAGTGATGCCTTCGACTCGACCGACGAGGAAAACGGGTCGGAAAATGGACGAAAAGGGCCGGCCGTGGCGAAGGACTCGCGGGGGTTTCGAACTTTGCGGGGAAAGCTAGGGGGTAGGGGAGAAGCAGGAAGAGAAGGAGGAGCGATAACCCCGGGTGGTGAGAGAAGGGTGGCCGTGGAACGGCGAGGTAAAGGGGGGGAGAAAGCGTCGCCAGGGGTGGAAGGGGGGGGAGCACAGAATTTATGGGCTGGGGTCGGGAGTGCGCGTGGTGGTGGTCTGCGCGAGCGTTTACGTGCGCGCGAGCGTGAGCGCGTGCGCGAGCGTGAGCGTAGGCTTGAGCGTAGGCGCGGGGGGGGGCGAGAAGAGCCCGTGCCGTTGCCGACGCCGTCGTTGTCGCCGTCCTCGTCGTCATTATCTTCTTCGGCGGCGTCGTCGGTAGGACTAGGGTCGTCCTTGTCGGATGAGAGCTCGGGGGGTGACTCCTGGTCGGCGGTCGACCCGCGTTCGCTTGACGCTCGCCGCGGCGCGTTGCCAACAGGAAAAGGAGGGGGAGGACGAGGAGGACGAGGAAGAGCAGCAGGAGCAAAAACGGCATCAAAAGGAAGATCGGCGGAGGCAACGGCAGACGCAAGGGCAGAGGCAAGAGCGGAGGCAAGAGTAGCAGAAGCGAGAGCGGCAGAGGCGAGAGCAGCTAAAGCGAGAGCAGCAGAGGCGAGAGCAGCGAAAGCGAGAGCTGCGAAAGCGAGAGCAGCAGGAACAGAGGCGGTTGGAGCTGGAACAGGAGCAGCAGCAGCAGCAGTAGGAGCAGGGGCAGGAGCAACCCGTGGCGGCGGCGGCGGCGGTGGCAAGAAATTATTTCGAACTCCCGCCAAAAAGGGCGGCAAAAAACTATTTCGAACTCCCGCGAGAAAGACGGCGCGCGGAGCCGCCGACCTCGCGTCGCCCTGCCCTCCCGACTCTGGCGTCCCCTCCCCCCCAGAAAGTCGGCCTCGCAAGCCATCAAGAGGGCATGTTGCGACAGGGGGGACATCTGGTCGCGCGCCCCTAGGCCCCTCTGCTTCCGCGGTGGAAACCCTGAACGGTTCCGCCTTCTTCAAAGCTAGGGACAGGTGGGTGGGTGGGTGGGTTGGTGGATAAGTGGGTGGGTGGGTGGGGTAGGTAGGTAGGTATTTCATATGTTACAGCTTTCAAGACAACAACAACAGCGCTAGCTGCTGCTGCTAGCCTGACAGCTACGGCAGGTGCCTTGCGGTCGTGCAGTCTGCTACTCCGCTCCAACGTGCACTCGAGACGAGTGCACATCAGAACAATGTTTATCTCTCTCTCTCCTGGGAGCACTTTATACCGGGGGCTATCACGCTATTGAGAGTTGTACACAAAAGCCGTTCTCTCTCTACAAACAAACACAATGTCATATCGTATCCTGCTATGATCTCTCACTTGCAAGATAAACACACCCCCATATGAATTTCGGGAGGCGATTTTCCCCCCAAAAAAACACTTAAGGGGGGCAAACACAAAAACGCAAACACGACGAAAATGTTGGGCTTTTGAAGAACCTCAGCGTTTTTTGTTTTTTTGTTTTTCTCATCATAAGACACGTCGCCTTTCGTTTTTCGTTTTCGCTTGCGCTCCCCTCCGTTGTAGAGAAGTTAGCTTAGAAATTTGTCCGGCGGGGGGGGAGTGTTATCTTACCCCACGGGTGATCTCTGATACGGTATATGGTTGTGTTTCTGTGTTGTGCGCCTGCCTGCGTAGGTGGGTGTCTGAAGGAGAGATGAGAGCGGGGTGGGCGGGGGGGGAGAGAGGGAGGAAGTACTCGTATGGTATTTTTGTTTTTTGTTTTCGCTCGGGCTCCTATGTGACAGAAACATGGGCAGTGCTACTCGTGTATGTGAATTTACTGTCCTGCTCT
This sequence comes from Saccharina japonica, assembly GCA_008828725.1. Lineage (NCBI taxonomy): Eukaryota > Phaeophyceae > Laminariales > Laminariaceae > Saccharina > Saccharina japonica. The sequence continues at coordinate 520,632 of MEHQ01000832.1, read as the reverse complement.
GAAGTGCTTCCCCGCGGATCGTGTAAAAACAAAAACGTGACCAAGCACACAACAGCAACAACAACAACACTACAGTAGTAATAGCACCCACCCCAACACCCGTAACCAACGCCGCCGCCACCACCACCACCACCACCACCCGCTATGGTACCACCACCACCACCAGTAACAGCAAAAACAGCAAAAACAGCAACACAACCCACCAACACAACCCACCACCAACACCACCAACACCAACACCACCACCAACAACAACAACGCCACCCCAACACAACCCACCGCCACCAACAACAACAACAACAACAACGCTATCCCCCCCCCTCCTGCTTTCCCCCTTCCGAACCGACCCGCAAAGCTTGACAGCCAAGTATTTCGCAGAATTCAACGATGGGGCGTTTGGAGGAGCCCTGTCTGCCGTGAGGGTGGTGTGGAGCCCCCGCCTTAACAGCACAGCAGGGGTGACTAAGTCTAGTCGGCGCAGCGGGGCCACTGGTGGGGGCTGGGCGTATTCTTCGGTCGTAGAGCTGTCGACCAAGGTTGTGGACAGCGAGGGGAAGCTTAAGGAGGTGAGTGACGAGATGGGATGATATGGTATGGTGTAGTTTGGTATGGTAATGTGGTGTGACTTGGTATGGTATAGTATGGTATGCCGCGTATGCTATTGTGTGGTATGGTAAGGAATGGTTTTGTGTAGTAAGATGTGGTATGGTATGGTATGGTGTGATATTGTGATATATGGTATGGTATGAATATTATACTATATGGTATGGTATGGTATGGTATGGTATGTATGAATATGATATTATATGGTATGGTATGAATATGATATAGTATGATGGCGGTGGCTGGGCGTATTCGTCGGTCGTGGAGCGGTCGGGCAAGGTGGTGAACAGCGAGGCTAAGCTTGAGAAGGTGTACGGCGAGATGATAAACAAATGGCAGATGTAATATGGTTTGATGGTATGTGGTGTGGTACGGTGTGGTGTGTGATGTGTATGGTATGGCATGGCATGGTATGATGTGATATGATATGATATGATATGATATGACTACACACGCTGTAACCCCCCTCTCTATACATGGTCTTACGACTACGCCCATCCATAACAATGAGTACACCCCCCCCCCCCCCCCCCCCCCCCCCCCCCCCCCCCCCCCCCCCCCCCCCCCCCCCCACCCACCACCACCCCCCCCCCCCCCCCCCCCCTCCTCTCGCCGCCACCCCTCTACAAAACACCAGACCCTGCTCCACGAGCTCTGCCACGCGGCGGCGTGGGTCATCGACCACAAGTCCAACCCTCCCCATGGTGCCCATTTCTGGGTCTGGGCCAACAGGGCGAAGGACGCCCACCCGGGTGTACCCGTCACGACTTGCCACTCCTACAAAATCAACTACAAGTACCGCTACGTCTGTATGGGCAGCAGCGCGTCTGGTGGTGGTGATGGCGTTGGTGCGGGGGGTGGAGCTGGGGCTGCTTCGGAGCAGCGCGGAGGGTGCGGAGCGGAGATCGGTCGTCACTCGAAGTCGATCGACGTGGTCAAACAGGTGAGAGGCCAAGCGGGACGGGGAGGGGGGAGGGGGGGGAGGGGGGG
>MEHQ01000832.1:475193-515542 GCA_008828725.1 Saccharina japonica | reverse complement strand
CGGCCCCCCCCCCCCCCCCCAACGCTTGCCCTTACCCACCCCCACTATTACCCCCACCCCGCACGCTTACCCCTACCCACCTCCACCCCCACCGCTATCACACGTACAGGAGGTATCAAGGCAGTGGGCGGCGCGTGGCAATCACGGCGAGAGTGATTCCCTCGCCTCAGACAGGGCAGCGAGTACTACTGCCACCGCAATCGACATCGTCGACGACCTTGAGCTGCTGTCGATATCGTCCGACCCCGAGGTTGTTGCTGTTGGTGGTGGTGGTGGCGGTGGCGGTGGCGCAATTACTAGAAAGGCGAAACCGTCGCGGGGGAACGCGAAACCGTCGGCGGGGAGAAAGGCGAAACGGCTGTCGGGCGCGGCCGGCGGGGAGTTCTGGTTGGACAAAGAAAATGTGGCCGCTACCGATCTCTCGTAACGGAATTGTTGTCGATTTCGTCCCCCCCCCACCCCCCCCCCGAGAATGTTGCTGTTGGTGGTGGCGGCGTAATAACTAGAAAGGTGAAATCGTCGGAAGGAACGGTGAAACCGTTGAAGGGAAGGGCGAAACCGTCGGTGATAAAAAGGCGAAACCGTCTGGGGGGGGGGAGAAGCAAAAGTGCTGTCGGGCGCGGCCGATGGGGAATTCTGGTTTGGGCAGGGAAAATGTGGTCGTTATCCATCTCACGTACCGGTATTTTTGTCGATATCGTCTGGCCCCAAAAGACTGTTGATGTTAGTGGTGGTGGCGGCGTAATAACTAGAAAGGCGAAACCGCCGGATGGAAAAAGGTGAAACGGCTTTCGGGCGCGGATGGTGGGGAATTATGACTGGACAAAGAAGGTGTGGTCGTTACCGATCTCTCGTAGAGGGAACTACGTATAATACACCTGGCATAGGCTATACATCCTGGTATTTCTGTTTGGTATCGTTGTTTTCAGGGGATTTGGGGTCTTAGGATTTTACGTTTTTATGCAATAGAGTACTTTAAGTTCGTTACGTTTTTATGCAATAGAGTACTGTAAGTTCGTTACGTTTTTATTACTTCTTATTTCCTTGAAAAATGTGTCTGTCTTTGTTTCGCGGCTTAAAATTATTTCCAAATTTACTTGTAGTCTAACGAATAGACGGTCGCCCTGCTGGCGGTTTCGCTGGGTTTCGAATCTCCCCTGGCGTTTTTATTCGACAACGCGTTTTTTTTCTGTTTCTCTTTTTTTTCGTCGCCAAAAGAGCGGAGAGAGCGATTTGTTTCCGCAAAATTCGATGAAAATCGTCAAGCAGAGTGGGGGGGGGGGGGGCTGAAGGATTGAATTGAACCCTATAACATATGCGCGCTAACAAAAAAAAAGTTGAAAACTCCTCACAGGAATGATATTTTGTGTTCGTAATATCGACATCTAAGAATATGGTTCCAAAATTTGAAACACACCTTGGAACCACACCTTCGATGAGATTAACTGGAGGAGTGTCAAAGGGAGGGAGGTAGGTCACTTGCGCCTCGTCTCCCCGTGAACCTCGATAAAATACGACGAACGAGTGAAAAATTCAAGACCATCCCACCCACTTTACTCGTACATTAATCGGTCGCCCCGATGGTCTAGTGGTAACCTCGAACGCTTCTAAGAGTTGATATCGGGAGTTCGAATCTCACGTGGGTCGGACGTTTGAGTTTATTTGCAAAAATCAATAAGAAACGGAATCAACTAACTTCTGAGAGCGCCTAGTAGCGTGGGTAGAGGCACAATTCGATGCGAGTCGACGAGGGAAGAAAAAGCTGAAGTCTTCCTCGCGATAAAAATGCAAGGCAAGGACACCGTACGTAGCGGGGGAGGAGGGAGAGGAGCCTACTTTGTGACCCCGGATCTGAGAAACGACCACGAGGGAGGAGAGAGAAAGGAAGGGCGAAGATACTAAATGGGATGGAAAAAAGAGAATTAAAAAAAAAAAGAGAGTATATTTGTCATGTAGTTGCGATCATTTCCAGGAAATGCTGTCGCGCTGAAGGCACCTCGGCCGAGGAACCTTCGGTGTGGATAGTATGTCCACGGCCGAGGACCCCCTGCCGGCGCAGGAGGCCTCATCCAATCCAATACTTACATTATTAAGTGATCCGCAACAGAGAGAAATAATACCATACGAGTACCGGTAGTAACTTTTCCTGCGGGACCTACTGTACGTACGTATATAGCCACCACGGGAATTCACGGGATTTTTTTTACGGCTATCTTCTCACGGGTCCTCATGGACCAGACCCGGGGGTCGGGTCAGGAAGTTTTCGAACTCTCACGGATCGGGTTGGGTCGAGTCGGGTCGGGTCAGGTCTGGTCTGGCCAGGAGGTTTTCAAAACTCTCACGGATCGGTTCGGGTCGGGTCACCCTTTTACCCGGCCCGATCTGACCCGCGAGGTTTGACCCGGCCCGTGAACAGCCCTGGGAATTTTTGTACGGGACCCCGCCACTACGGGAAGTATTCCAGCGGGACTACTCGTACGTACATATATATTTATATCACTCGTACTACGATTGATTGCGGATTGAATGAGTGCCCCCGCACAACCCAAACAAAAACAAAAACACATGGCTGGACGCCCTGTGTTGGGGGGGGGGGGGGGGGGGGGGGGGGGGGGGGGGGGGGGGGGGGGCCCCCCCCCCCCCCCCCCCCCCCCCCCAGCCGACACACCCCGTGCGTGAACCAAGGATGGCTTCATTCCGAGGATTTTTGTTTGGCTGGAATCGCCTGGCGGAGTGGGTCAGCCAAACTCGAAGAAGTATCACTGGGACCGCATGCAGAGCAACCCCTCTGTCATGTCTCGGCAAACCCGGTCGAAATCGGGGAAAAACTCGTTTCTCGCGTGACTGCTGTCGTCGCTGGTTCTACCCAGATTTCGACGATATGGCCACGCAGTACGTAGTAGCCAAACGCATCTATCTATCTGCAACTTTAGTGGGGCCGTTAGTGACATGCTCAACGCATGCTATAGAGTACGAGTTGATACCCTACCCCTCACATACCAGCACCCAGCACAACACCTTGCAACCACCCGGGCATATCACGATGCAAAGTTCAACACATACAATACATAGGAGGCCTCCCTCGCAGATCTAGCGCCACCTACAAACACACCTCTGGAAGATCAACACAAACATCGTCTACGTTCGACGGTCGGCAAGGCGAGATCTGTGAAGGGCGCTTCGTAGCTACGAGTAGCGTGGTTCTCCTGGTCAAGGCCAGGTCGGGACGGGCTTGGACACGACGCCCTGTGCGGCCTCACCAAACAGGGGTTTGCTATTTATTCCGCCGCATGAAACGATATTTTTTTCAAATACCGAAGGCCGAAGGCCCCGAAGGCCCTTCTGTGAAGGGCTCACAAATGAAATATTTGAAATATTTTCATGATTATCACATATTTTGAGAATTAATTTTGAGAATTAAATTGTAAATAATTATTGTTCTTGTGTTAAATCTACTCAGTTTTGGAAATATCTATTCGGCATAATTATCAGAATCCTAAAAATAGAAAAATAGATGCATCCACCCCACCCCACCCCACACACACCCCCACCTACCTGTTCACTCCCCATCTTCACCACTCTTCTTCATCACTCTTCCTTCAACTCTTCAATAATAGTCTCCACAACACTGCCTTCTAGTATGGACATCTCTCCTATCAATCGCCCTGGGAACTCGTGTGCCAGTTGCTCCTCGGCTGCTTCGGACATCGTGCGCCTGAAGGTGGTCGCATTTGATTTGGGCGAACGTGTGTCTTCTCTTGCACGAGCTAACGCCACACTGAAGCTTCAGTTGCAAAACCGGGCCCGCGCTCTAGCACCGATCCAGACATCCCTGGTCCTTGAAGCACCGCCCATCAACGATGGAGCCATCAAGGCAATCTCTGCCGACTTCGAGCGCAGGATCACTTCCTTGACTTTGAAGAAGGTGGACTTGGAAAAGCAACTGGAGGACACCCGCGACAACGCCGACAAGATGCTGTCGTCTGTCCAGCAAAAGGCTTCGGATGCTGTCTCCAAGGCCCAGAATTCTCTGGCCGAGCTCAAGGATTTCCTCAACGGGCTTCCCCAGGATTTGCAGAGGAAAATCCATTCCGAAAAACAGGCACAGCTGGCTCGGCAGCAACAGGCACAGCAGGCTCAGGTACTGGCACTGGCACAGCCTGCTGAGCAGCGGGATCAGGCACTGGCTCAGAGACAACAACAGCTGGCTCAGAGGCAGCAGCAGAAACAGGCTCAGGCACTGGCACAGGCACAGGCACAGACTCAGCAACAGGCCCAGGCCCAGGCTCAGAAACAGGCCCATGCACTGGTGGTACGGGCACAGGAACAGGCTGTGCAACAGGCTCAGCAGGCACAACAGGCTCAGATGATAAAGCACCACCACCACCAGCACGAGCAAGAGTTGAAGGCTAAGGCGGCTCTGGAGAGCCAGGCTAGGGAGGAGGCTAGGGCGGCATCCGCTATTAAACGCAAGGCTAGGCATGACGCTGTGGTAGCTGCACTGGCTAAAAACAGGGAAATGCGGGATTTTCAGAAGAGGGTGTCGGCTGCAGCGAAGGGTTTCGCAGAAGATATGCGTAGAACTAACCATAAGAAGAGGAATCACGCTGGGAGTAGTTCGGTGGTAGTAGAGGTTGTGGACGACAGCGACGACGCAGACAGTGACAAGACTGAAAGTGACCGCGGTGACTACGGTGACCATGGCACCAAGAACGACGAGGACGCGGATGTTGTGCTCGTGGGGGAGGAGGGCGAGAATGTCTTCAAGAAGTCTCGCACTACTACTGGTGATGGCAATTGATTTATGAATTCGTGAATGAATTTAACATTTTTTGGCGGACTGCATTATTTAATGTGGTGCCCTACAGCTATAGATGGGACACCGCAAAGATTGTTCGCGTGTTCTTTTTGGTAGACCAGACAGGCCTAGAGGAACGTTCTGAACCATCAGAAGATTCCATAATGTCGGAACTCCCGATAGGAACTAGAGAAGTTCTCATAAAAAAGCAGATAGGAATGTTCTTATATGAGGACATTCCCATAATAAGCGGATAGACCGTAGATTTAAGAAGTAGACCTAACCGAGTAACGGACTTCTTATATTAGCGGAGATTTATAATAGCCCGACTACCGGGCCATTCATTGGAGAAGAGAGCCCGAGAGCCTGGAAGAGGCTCTCGGACCTCTCGCCTCCTCTCCCACTTCTCATTCTCCCCTTGGTCATCCAGGCTTTTGCCTCTCACCTAGTCTACAGTCTACAGAGGTTAATAATAACAAGAGGTCTTTCCGTATCGAAGAAGAAGCTTGTCTCAAGCTCAAGCAACGAACCTCCGTCTTCCATTCCCTTCTATCATCGTCTCTACTCGGTCATCGCTTCACAGTAGTATTCAGGGATGATTGATTTTCGTTTATTTTGTTTTGGTTTTTCTCTGTTTCACAGTCTGTGACCTGACCACATAATAATTTGTATCTCGCTAGGATTAGGAATCAGGACAGACACTGGGTGTACTGATGTGGTTGGATAGAAATAAGAGGTTTAATGTGAACACAACACACACAAGCCAGTGATGGTTGTGACCAAGAGAGAAAACGACCTGTCACTCCTAGCAAGGCCAGAATGAAAAACAAACCGGATCGCTGTGATCACAGGACGAAATCATGAGCGAAAACCATTTTTTTTCGTATTTTTTTCCTTTTTTTTCACTTGGTTTTAGAGACCCCCCTATTATTGTTTTCGCTGGTGGGGGAGGGGGGGTGGGGGGGGGTCGGGTTATATAAAAAAAAAGTTGACTTATTGTTTCCTGGGATCAAAACGGTCCGGTTTTTCCCTCCAATATAGGGGGGGGGGGGTAGTGGGGGTGTCCGGGATCCAGATCCGCGCGCACCCTTGATTTATTAAATTATTTCACATTTGGGGGACTGCATTATTACTATTGGTACTCGTACGTTTGTCTACTATGTAGTATTCAGGGATGGTTGATGATTGTGATATACATAGGTGTACGAGTATGTGAATTGTATGGCTGAAATAATAAGAGCTGCACATACACGCATGGAAGATTGGACGAAGAAGGAAATCTGGAGTTTGTGGAAAGGTACTGAATCGTTGGCGTGATTGATAGGGCATGGGGAATAGGGTCACATCACGGTGGGAGGTTGCACTAAGTGGTTGCACTGGAAGTGCAGAGGAGGCTGGGAAGGGTTGAGATAGAAAGGAAGAGCACCAACGACAGTAGTACGGGGCTCTACTCGTGGGTGTGGGCGAGCAGGGGTCTGGCACTGAGCGGGAGTTCGGCGAGTTGGAACAAGAATGTCAGATGGGAAATGCAATAATAATAATTTGTTTTATAGTTATTTTTGGGTCGAGCTTTTTTCTCCCCTGTGGGTTTGAGTTTTATCTCCTTGATTGAGATATCATCTCCCCTTATCATGAGTGATGTCTTGGTTGGCCCCTTAGGGTACCCGCCACGAACGGGTACCCGCCAATTTTTGCAGGCCGGACCCTACCCTACCCGCCGGGTATTGACATTTCGACGGGTACCCGGGTACACTGGTACCCGACGGGTACCCGGGGTACCCGGGTACACAGATACCCGGGGTACAAGGGTACACGGGATACCCGACGGGTACACGGGTACACGGGTATACCCGACGGGTACGCCGGTACCCGACGGGTACCCGGCGGGTACCCGGATAATTTTGAACTTTATTCTTGTTTTGGTGGCACGACGAGTGGTAATAGAGTGGATAAATATGCATACTACTGCTGCTCGATACAGAAACGGTTACTTATAAAGATATTTATATTTTTCGATTCGATACTCAAGCCACCTGATTTTTGTGCGTTCTAGTGTACAAAACGCTTGCTTATACGCATGTGATGAGGGGTCTGGATGTCGTGAAAATGTACTCGTATATAATTAATACGGGGGCTTGTGGTTTGGGGGCTTGATTAAAATTGTGCAAACACGGGGACGCTAATCAACGAACGCCCCAATGGAAGACTGCAGCACTTACTTGGTGTAAGATGGAAGCAGTACTCGTATCCGTCAAAGTTGAGTGTCGAGTGTGTAGTGCTCGTTAAAATCAGTTTTCTATTGGAGTATTATGGAAGAATAATGAGTCGGGGTTCCGCAAAATGGATGGGTACCCGCGGGTACCCGAGTATCCGGGTACCCGGGTACCCGCTGGCGTTTCTAAGTTTCTACGGGCATGTTGCGTACTGATTAGTTGTCCGTACCAGTCAGGTTTGAGTGTTGAGTGGGTGGTGCTCATTCCAATCAGTTCTCTAGAGATATAATATATTACGGAAAAATACTGAACCCGGGGTATGTCATAAAAGAGCGGGTACCCGGATACCCGCGGGCACCCGTGGCGTCATTACCCACGGGTATTGAGGTCGGACCCTACCCGTTGAACGGGTAGGGTCTGATCGGGAAATACCCGCGGGTATTGAGGTCGGACCCTACCCGTTGAACGGGTAGGGTCCGGTCGGGTATACCCGCGCGGGTACCCGGGTAATAGATTACCTAACCCTAAGGCCGAAAAATCGCGCGCAAAGAAGATGAAACTATAGCCACAACGACAAGGCACGGGGAAAATTTGGACCGGAACCGGCCACCACGGGATTTTTTCCTGCATGGGAACCGTCCACCACGCAAAAATAAATAATCCGGGAAGTACGTAGCTACGAACCACAAGAATTCACGGGATTTTTTGTTCAGGAAGCGGCCCACCCACGGGAGTTCAACGGGGCGAGGGGATGAATCAGCCCCCGCGATGTCTTCATTTTTTTGTTGCATGTATGTGCATTTGCATTTGCACTTTCCCCCCCAGTGGTTAAATAAACACTGGGGTTTCTATGTATCAGCATGTATTTTGTCTTGTCCGTCCGCCCCCTATCAGAACCTACTACGTATCGTACTCGTACTGTAACCGAGACAACACTCCCTCCTGTGGGATGAAATTTCTAGGAAATTTCCCAAAATTCCGAGCCGGTTTTTTCTACAAAAAAATGTATGATACGTGATGCATCCTAAGATAAGAGGAGGTGCCCCACGTTTTTTTATACGTAGGTAACCATTTGAGAACGTGCTATTTTTTTGTGGGTTCTGCCGATGGCTGTACTGAAAGAACCAAGGCGACAATTCTTTGTCGCCTTGGTTCTTTCAGTACAGCCATCGGCAGAACCCACAAAAAAATAGCACGTTCTCAAATGGTTACTACTGTAATAGTAAGAAAAATAAGAGCTCTATACTAATAGTAAGTAAAATAACAGCTTTATACTAATAGTAAGTAAAATAAGAGCTCTATACTAATAGTAAGTAAAACAAGAGCTCCATACTAACAGTAAGTAAAAAAGACTGATTTAGGAGGGGGGGAAAAAGTGCTACGGTATACTACTGTACGTAGTCTATGTACAATACCGTGGCCTAATTTTGACCCATATTGCAACGCAAGAATTAAAGTGCGACGATTTTGGGTGAAAAGAAGGAACCCCCCCGACCATTATTCAGGAACCCTTTCCGTCTAAACCGCTACGAGTACCTCTCCTCGGTCGTAGCACGCGGGATTATATGTGTATACATATACACAACGAAAACAGTGGTGGTGGTGGCTTTTGGAAAGTTGCGCAACCTCGGACAGATCATGATCTTCACTTATAGTCGATGATCTAGATTTTTCAGAGCAGATGTGTTCCCCTGTCTTGTACCGTAGGATCTCTAGCTCGTGTTCCCAGGGATGGGAGATCATACGGGATAATAGGATCCGATGCGTATTCTAATCATCCGCATGATCTAATAAATAGCGCCATATTTTCTGGGTTTTGGAGTACTATGATATGTATGTATGTAGACCCTCCATAACACACACAAGCAGCACGAGCCTAACCGCCCCCCCCCCTCTTCCACCTTCGGGGGGTGTCGTGTGGGTTCCGGCTGGATTTTGATGCGATGAAAATGTTGGCTGCGCGATTCATTGCCGTCTACGGGCCGCGCTCATCATGCGTCCCCTATCCCCTACCTGGCGGAGTGACCCCTATCCCCCTACATAGTGGAATGTCCCCTGTATCCCCTACGTACTTTAGTGGAGTCTCCCCTATCCCACACATAGTGGGGTGTTCCCTATCCCCTACCTAGTGGCGTGTCTCCCCTACCTATCCCCTGCCTAGTGGCGTGTCTCCCCTATCCCCTACGTAGTGGAATGTCCCCTATCCCCTACCTAGTGAAATGCCCCTCATCCCCTACCTAGTGGCGTGTCCCCCCTATCCCCTATATACGTAGTGGGGTGTCCCCTATCCCCTGCCTAATAGTGAAATGTCCCCTACCCCCTGCCTTGTGGCGTGCCTCCCCTATCCCCTGTCAAGTGGCGTGTCTCTGTTTATTCGATTTGGGGCGCCTGACGGGCCCTTATTGCACGCACAATCAACAGTCTCCTACAGTATCTCCTACCTATAGTGGAGTTATAGTGCACCTACACCGACATCTACTACTGACACACTGGCACACGAGACGGTATAGGCCCACCCCACGCCTACACATATCGTACCTACTAAAAAAACATCGGCAGGTTCCATGAATTTGGCGTTTTTCTTCAATCACGACCTTAAATCTAGTCCGGACGAGTACAGTAGTGTGTTTCCTTCTCGAGTATGCTACTCTACACCCACGCATACACAATCTATTATTATCTGCAGGTTCCATGAATTGGCGCGCTGCATCAACACCTGTGTTGCAGTGCCCACCAAAAAAACACGATTTTATAAAATCTCTTGACAAAGAGATACTGGAACCACGTCTACCCCAGTTGTTTTTCCTGTAGAACTTTTCGTAATTCTGCCCTAGCTCTGAACTTTCCCATTAATACAAAACTTGGCAAGGCAGATATAAGCTTCTTGGTACACTCCCGTCAGTGTGCCGAAGCGGCAGCAGATTCCGTGGCCTCCTTCGATGCGGACCTCGTCGTTGAAGTTTGAAAATGTGGTTCCAGTCGCTTGAATATGCGGTTTCTTGTACTGTATTCAAGTATTTTTTTTCCTGCTGCAAAACGAGCACGAGGTACTTAAAAAAAAAAATCTGCTGTAGAACGAGCACGAGCTCGTTCTACGGCAGGGAAAAAAAATACTTGGCTACAGTACTGGAATCCACAAATTCAAACGCCTGGAACCACATTTTCAATTTTCAGCGACGAGGTCCGCATCGAAGGAGGGCGCGGAAACTGCTGTCGCTTTGACACACTCACGGGAGTGCACCAAGGAGCTCATATCTGCCTTGCCAAATATTGGATTAATGGGAAAGTTCGGAGCTAGAGCAGAACTACGGAATGTCCTACTGGGAAAAAAAACTGGGCAGGTATGGTTCCAGTGTCTCTGTGTCAAGAGTTTTTTTTTGGTTTTGTGGGCACTGCAACACAGGTGCATCAGTTGCCGGGGCTGGGGGCGGGTTGCATGTCCCCGCATCCCTGCATTATGAACATGGAAAACGAGCACTGTGTCAATATTGGAAACCCCCAGCCATTTCCGTTTTGTTTCCGTTGGTGATTTCTCTTGTCGGTTTGACAAACTCGCACAGACACATCCGGTTGGGACACCCCCATGCTGCCCAGGCTTACACCGCAGACGTCTGGATCGCTTGGGGACGATGGGAAATGCAGCTAGTAACACATCGGACCCGGAGTCTCCGGAAAAGAGTGAAGGGTCCGATGCGGGCAGTGATTCTCCGCGTTGTCTCGAGGAGAAATGTGGCGGCCAACCATCTGCTACTTCTCCCAAGGTGACCCTTGACAAGGACGTGCTGTGTAAAAACCTTCGAGAGCGCGGGCTTTGCATCGCAGAGAGCGACCTGGAGGACGTCCTGGCGAAGCACAGCAATCTCGTCGAGTGAGTCTAGGAGTGAAGCATTGCGTGGTTCTCAGCTCTATAGGTCGCTTGCACCGCCGTGCCGGTTTGCTGCGATGGTATTTTCAAAATGATGACAAGGCAACGCGGGGTCAGAAACAGCAGCGAAGCAGTCGTACTCGTAGATACTGCTCGTGCTTCACATCCAGGTAGTGGTACACGTGCACTCAGAAAACCCCCCAGCAGCTGTGCGAGTATGTTCACTATCCGTGTTTCCACTCTCCCAGCCCAACAAATTATCTGCAAGGCACACGCACGAGCGGCACCCGTTGACGCTACGCCCTCTTTCTGTACGAGTAGTTGTACGAGTAGCTCAAGAATGCCTCTCGGTTTACCAAATCCTCCTCTGTTCCGCCCTCCTGCCGCCTCTGTTGCGCCTCGTCCCAAGCAGAGCCCTAACGCACGTGATCGACTCCGGCTTAGCCAGGCGCAAAGCCAAAGTACCCCGCGGAAAAGGTGTCCCTAAACGCAAGAAGCACCATGAGAACGTGTGCCCGGTCCCGCCAAGTTCGCCACAGACCGCCTCTAAAGCAACCGGTAAAAAGAGAGTCAGGCAAGGGGAGGATAACGTGTCGCCACGGCAGCAGCAGCAGCAGCAGGAGCAGAAGCAGCAGAAGCAGCAGCAGCAGCAGCAGCAGCAGGGGGAGGAGGAGCAGCAGCAGCGCACGACAGTGTCGACGTCGAGGAGCGAGCGGCCCTTGAAGCGCACGGCGTGCATGAAGTATGGGTCGATGGACATTGATGCCGCTTCGGACACGGTGTTCACTAAGGCGTTCGACGCAACCGGGCTTGCGCCCTACATTGCGAGCGCTGATGTGTCGGAGCTGGTGGATGGCATGACCAGGTGCGTTTTTGTCGTTTTTTTTTGCGGTGTCTGCCTGCCTCCCTGGTGGACACTGCTGTTCAGGGTTTAGGGCAGTTCCTTGCACGGGCAACAGGCAGTATATCGTATAGTGCCGGTCTTCAGAAATACCTGGTGCGTGTCACAGGTGGTTCGTACCGTACTCGTGTACGAGTGTCTTTTATATGAGTACGGCTAATTGTACTGGTAATCGTCAAGAGTAAAAGGTACCACGAGCATCAGGAGCGTACTGCTACGTAGACGTATACAGAGAGGAAAACATTTTGTGCCCGCAGTATACCTTCTGTACATATATAGAGCAGTGAAACTCATAGTCTGTTGCTGTACGAGTACGTACTTCCAGCGGTTGGATTGCAGGGTATCATGTACATATCATACGTCTACATAGCAGACACACAGAGCAGGTGGTACAGAGGGTACAGAGTACGATGTTAGGGATGCAGCAGTGAGCAGTATCATGTTTCTGCTGGTGTGTACACGTGTCCCCGGGTGTCACATGCCATGTGGAGATATACCATTTGTCTCCAACACAAGAACGCGTTTTTTAGATGTTTCGTTTTCCTGTTCGAGCCATGACTTGAATCCGTACGTATGATCCCTGCTGTACGCTGTACGTACTGCTGTTGAATAGAAGAATCGCAATTCCCCCCGCAATCGTCCTCCTTCTCAGCGCTGCCGTTCTACACGAGTTATGGTGTCTGGCACATGTTATACTGGTAGATTCTGCTGTATGCAACTTGATGCTGGCTTGTATTTGATGAGGCTGGGCCCTGGTCCATTATGTGCTGGCAGTACTACTATTAATACTGTACTGGCTGAGAGGCAGTACGAGTATTACTGTACTGGCTGAGAGAGGTGTTGCCAGCGGCCAACGGTTTGAAGTTTCCGGCATGTAGATGAACTGGCAGTACTACTGCTGTACTGGCAGTACTACTACTGTACTGGCAGCACTACTGTACTGGCAATACTACTGTACTGGCAGTCTACTGTACTGGCAATACTACTGCTGTACTGGCAGTGTATACTGTACTGGCTGAGGGAGGTGCCAGGGTTGCCAGCGGGCAACGGTTTGGAGTTTTCGGCGTGTAGCGGGAAGTCCAGGTCCAAACGCGAGCAGCAAGTGTTGATGAGTGATGAGTGATGAGTGATGAGTGATGACTTGACCCGGTGTCGACAAAATGGTTGAAAGTCCACGCTAGCTCCTCACTCCTCACTACACCAATCGTCTTCGTTTTCATTCCGAGAAAATTATCAGGCGGTTGGGGTTAGGGGTAGTGGTTAAAGGTTTGAAACCTACTGCTGTACAGCAGTAGTACGGTAGTACCTCGTACAGAGACCCTCAATGCAAGGCCAAGGCATTGGCGCACAACTGAGGACTGAGGACACGTGTTTGACGAGGTCATCAAGCCATCAAGCTCGCCATTCCACCAACCATTGATGTGATCGATGTTACCATGGTATCTTACAACACACCTTCTGCGGCCTTCCATGATTGTGGAATTGATGGAAGGCTCGGTGCGCGTCTGTTTGCCCAACGCAAAACGCGCTCGCACCGTGCGAACATAAACAAAGACGTATGATATGTATATAGATGGCCAGGGGGCGGGAGGGGGACCCCTGGCTGCTAAGAGTGGTGTTTTTTTTTTGTCGAACGACATGAAGACGGTTGATGTTGCACTGCTGCATCCAGTGCGCGCGCTCGCCGAGCCGTTGGTTTATCCGCCGATGCCGCTGCTACACCAGCTGTGAGCGAAAGGCGGACCATACACGAATTTATACATTTATACGGCAAATCAGATATGCACTTGTGTACATTCCACATTTCATGTAGCCATGGATTTATCCGCCGATCGATGCGTCTGCTTGCAGGTTCTGCAGCAGCTCTGAGCGAAAAGCGGACCACATGTATCCATACAACATATCAGGCATGCATACAAGCAGCATTCGTCACGAGTAGCACACCAAAACGCACCCTGCAATGGCCGACGGTCGTATCACGTGGTGCATGCGGTGAAAACTTCACGCGTACTAACTGCTACCGCTGATAACAATATTAGAAGATGCTCGACGAGCCGTGGGGTCACATACTCATGGTCCCAAGTACACAATAAGAGTGCCAGATACCGGCGTCGACGGCCCGAGGATGCTATCGTGTGGGCGTGTACGAGTGTTGTGGCGATATTTATGTGCTATTTGATTCCGGCAGTCAGTAGTGGTCAACACGTATCAATGTAGCACGGTGTGGGCGCATACTCATGGTCCCAACTACCATAAGTATGTGCCAGGTATCGGTGTCGATTGCCATAGTTCCAATCGTCGGTTGAACTCACAGCTGACGTAGTTTAAAATACTTGTATTTAATCCCAGATCCCGGGCGGCATATCCTCTGTATCTCTGTATAGTCGAACCGTAACGTACAGCAACTTACGTCGTTATAAAGTGGTTTGTCTAACCGTTACTTACGGGTCTATTCGACTGAGAGGATACGATACACCATCATACACCATCGCCGAGTATACGATATTACTTGTCATCTTGCTATAGAGCGCTTCTCTACTTCGTAGGGCACCGACCAGCACACCGCTCACACTGTACTCCTACGGCTGAACAGCAACTCCAACAAATATCTACTACTACGATGGGGGACTCGTCTCATCAGTTCTACGTATGATATGATAGAGTTCGACTGTGTGCGAGCGCCGGCGTGTGCTGGGTGTTCTATGTGATGTAAAGTACTCGTCGTACATAGCAGACAACCAGCGGGGGACTCGCCTCATGAGTCCTACGTATGGTAGAGGTCGACGGTGTGCGAGCACCGGTCGCACGTATTGGTACAGTAGCAGACAAGACAACTTCTGCTACGACGGGGACTCATATATATATGTTACCCCTATCGTACTCTTAGGCACGGTCTGTCTGTCTCTCTTGACTTGGTCCTACCTTGTGTGTACGTGCTCTAAACTGATTTCGTTTGATGGCGAGTTTGACGCTGTGTACGATGCCCTCTCTTGTGCCTCCATGATGCTGATATTGTGTTTGTGCTATTGGCTCTATTGGTGCTATGTGTCCTGCCCTGGCAGCGAGGATCAGTCCGCAGATGCCCACGAGATGCAAGCGCGGGTCCTAGTTCCTGTCCAGCCGGGCTCATCGCCGAAACCATTGGCAAGCAATGGCGCCACCAGTGAGACGCAGCTCAAGGTATGTGTTATATATACGAGTAGGTGTTATACGAGTACGTGTTAAAGGCCACTTGCACGACGGTAGTTTTGCAAGCATGGCCAAAGGCTTAAATATAAAGGCACTGCTGGCAGGGTTGTGTGTAAAGATATGCCGGTGCTCCGTATGCAGCAGTACCAGGTATACACCGATGATGATCGTGATAGCATCTGTTGCACCTGCTTGCCATACAGCGCATTATTTGATATGTACGAAACACCCCCCCCTCAGACGAATGGATGCCTTAACCCCTTAAGAACTTAATAACTGGTCCCACGTATTTGGGGACAAACTACTTGGAATTAATGTGGAATAAGTTTTTCAGTTCTGAAAGTTTTCTGGACAACGCCGAGCGAGGATTCATCCAGGAAGTATCTCGGTGATGCATTTAGAAAATATTTATAATAGGTGATACCTGTCCAAAGGCACCGTTCTCGTTGTGTGTTTCCATCTAAAAAGCATTACTAGTAATAGGAAATTCATGCCCAGGGTGTGTGTTATGTTATTATCTTGATTACAGTACGGTATACGGTATGATAGACGTGTCCAACCGAAGGAGGCGCGTTGTTTTTTTTCATTGTTTGAATTGCCATCCCTTTTATGTTACTCCCCAGGTCAAGTCGCAATGACAGTACGTAGTTGTTTGCGCTCGGCGACGTTCTTCTTTCAATCGACAAGCCGTGCTCAGTCACAGGTCACAGGCGTCTTCCCTTCGCCCCCCCCCCCCCTGAACAGAGTGCTGTGATGTTGGACGGGGAAATATCGAAGTACGTTGATATCCTACAGGGAGTTGCCCAGGGATGTACGCTATCACCTAACCTATTCAAGGTATACATTAATGACATGATAGTAGCAGTAGAAGCAGCATCGCAGGGAGTCACGGTGGGGGAAGATACGGTGTCGGGATTGATGTTTGCTGATGATTTCGTTTGCATATCAGAAACACCCGAAGGACTGCAGAAACAAATAGAGAAGGCAATCGAGTACACCAGGAAGTGGAGAGTGACGGCGAACGTAAAAAAGTGCGCAGTAGTTGTATGTAACGAAGATAAGGAGAATCCGGTAACTTGTAAGTGGAAGTGGGGAGAAGATGAATTACCGATCGTAGACCAGTATACGTACCTTGGCGTAGAAATCTCAAAAGATTGCTCTTGGGATGCACACATAAATAAAATAATAGGCAAGGGTAAGGCACACGTAGGCAAGATGGAAGCAGTCCTAACAGACTCGCACCTTGACACTAGAATTAAGAGATGTATACTGATGAATGTGATTGTACCAAAGCTAGAATATGCAGGAGAAGTATGGGAAGGGAACGCGAAACTCGTAAAACAGCTGGAAACAGTACAGATGACAGCAGCTAAAAAAGTACTAGGATGCTCAAGTACGACGAGTAACACAGTATTGAGAGCAGAACTGGGAATGTACCCACTTAAGACAAATAGAGACGTGCGTAAGTTGAAATGGCAATATAAAGTAAAGAACATGCCAAATAAGAGGTTGCCAGCCATAGCCGATAAAGCTGTATGGGAGAAAGTAACCAAAGGGCGAGCTGGAATAAGGTGGGATAGCGTAGTCGAGAAAGTATGGAAGGAAATAGGAAACCAAAAAGAGACGCTGGCCATAGAGAAATTTAGCGGATACAAGACAGAAGTGAAAGAAAGGATAGAAAGAAGGGAAAGGCTAGCACTGAGAAAGAAGGTGGAAGGGGAAGAACACTTAGAGATGTACGGGGGGTTGAGAGAAGGAATAGGAATGAAAAGGTATCTGCACGGCCCAATGGACTTCGCGAAAAAGCTGAAACTGCGATTTCGTGTAGGGGACCTGGACCTGCCAGAAAGAAGAAGGAGGTATACCAGTAGCCGGGAGGAGGAGGAAGTAGATGCACAGATGTGCCCATGTGGCAAAGCCATAGAGAGTAGAGTTCACATAGTGGGAGAATGTGAAAGGTACAAGGAGGAAAGGGATGTGCTAGAGGAGGAGATGAGGAAAATAGACGAGTGTGACATGGAGCAGTTTGGTACACTAAATAGTAGCGAGAAAACGATCGCTATCTTAGGAGATAGATGGTGGCCACAGGCGGCGAAGCAGGAAGGGGATAAGATTAGCAAAAGGTTTCTCTGTAATATATGGAAACAACGTAATGAGCGCCCAAGTGTTGGAGGTGTCTCTATTAGGAGTAGGAACGGTGCTCCGTCTCGAAAGGGATGCGTGGTCAATGGTCAAATGACTAAGGCAAGCAACAAATGAGTACGCCCCCCCCCCCCCCTGAACAGAGAGCGGCATTCGTTCAGTGGTCCGCACCTGACACTGCTGTGTTTGTATTGCGCAGCGCGCAGAGGGCTCAGCGTTCCCACTACTCGTCGATTTTCGTCGAATTTTGTGAAGTCACGCTCTCG
The DNA here is from genome assembly GCA_008828725.1 of Saccharina japonica. Classification (NCBI taxonomy): domain Eukaryota; class Phaeophyceae; order Laminariales; family Laminariaceae; genus Saccharina; species Saccharina japonica. The sequence goes on along the minus strand of MEHQ01000832.1, from coordinate 498,168 downwards.
TGCTTTCAGAGACCCAGTAAGACGGTTTAACCCGAGCCCCTGGATTTCAGCGGACAGGGGTAACACTATTAATAACAGTCTACCTGCTATCGTTTAGAGTGCCCGAGCCCCATGCCATTGCGCTACGTAATAACGTCCAGTAACCAGATGCAGAAGCAATAGTTAGGGCATTCTTCATTGCCCGCTATGTGCAGCAGTACAGTACAGGAGGCCTACGTAGTACAAACAAGAAATTGGAAAAGCTGGTCCAAGCTACGTATTTCATAGGAAGATTTCTTGTTTGAAAATGTGTGTGTTGTACACTAACTTCAGTACAACGACTCCCGAGACTCTTGTTTTATTTGCAAATCTCAGCCTGGTTTTCGTACGCACTGCTCGTCTTGCTCTTAATAATCCAGCAGTATGTAGTCGCTTGTTGCATTGAGCTTATCAGGGGCGTGTGGTGGCAGAAAGACAACACCACACCCCACTCCTAAAAATGTCAACATAAAAAACAAAACCAGTGCGAATTGATGTCTCGACGAAAGTACGAAAACTTTTTTTTTTCGTTCATTTTTATATGTTACTTGGTTTTAGTATACCCCCCGTGTCTGGGTACCGCATAACACTTAAGATGTGACGACACACATCCTGGGCTAATTTTTCCGGTCGAATTTATCCAAAAAAAATAGTCCCCTTGGAAATTTCTCGTCGAGTTCTTTCCAGAGATGCATCGCTTGGCGTTTGCTCTCTCTCCACGTCGTTGTCGAGAAACTCAGCTTAAAAATAGCACATTCGTCCGAGGGAGGGTTTTTTGTGCCTTACCCCATTCAGAACTGAAAAAATGTCCCACACTAATTACAAGTAGTTTGTCCCCAATTTCGTGGGACCAGCTGTTAAGGGGTTAGGTGTTAGACGGTAGTGGGTTGTCGGGATTTTTGTTTTGTTTTTTTGTTTTCGTGTACCCCTGAGCTTGTGTATGTTTTTTTTTATTATTTGTTGTGCACTCTGTGCGTCAGATCGGGTCTGAGGAAAACTCGTCTCCTCAGGATGTCCTCGAGGTGGTTATCGAGAGGACACTCGAGCCCCTGCCGGAGAAGCTGAACATGGGCGACATGAGCCGCACGATGACCTCAGGCGTGGTCGGTTGGGCTAACAAGACGCCGGAGGAGAAGAAAGAGGCTGCAAGGTGTGGGTACAGTAGTGGTCCCTCTATAGTGCCGGGTGTCCGTTATAGTGCCTGTAAAATCGTTTGGGAGAGATGGGATTCACCAGTGTGGCAGTGTGCGGAGTAGTGCCGGTTGCCGCTACGTATAGTGCCGGTAGTGTTGGCTAGCGTATACCGGCACAATAAAGGGACCATTACTGTTGTTTGCTGAACTAGAAAGGCCGTCAGGTCTATAGTCTTGCCCTTAGTGGACTCGTTGACCGTTGTATATACCACTCCAATAAATGCCCCACACTAAATCCGAGTAGTTTGTTTCCATATGCTGTGGGTGCAGTTTTAAGGGGGCTAACCCTTTTACTATTAATAGTCGCATTGCAACAATTTTCCCACAGCAGGAGTACCCGTAGTCAGAAACGAATGAATCCGGTTCTAAGGGTTTAAAGAGCATCTGATGACCCCACTCTGATTCCAAGTAGTTTGTTGAGAAAACTGTGGGCCCAGTTGTAAGGGTGCTAAAGAGTATCTGGTACAGAAAGAGCACCTGCTACATAATGCTAAAGAAAGATCACCTGGTACAGGAATAGCATCTGGTACTAAAAGAGCATCTGGTACTAAAAGAGCATCTGGTAAATATTAATAGAATCTGGTGCTGAAAGAGCATCTATTGATAGCACATAAAAAGCTTCTCATACATGAAGAGTATCTGGTAAAGATTACTGCATATGCCATGCCTCTGTTGCCGGTTTGGCTGTCGGAGTGGGATTGTATGGTCAGACCGAATCGTAGTGAGATTTTGCAGTGCGCGTGACGGCGAGACGCGAAACCGGCCAACCCCCTCGTTTGTACTTGCAGTACTTGCAGTACTTGCAGTAGTAGGAGTAGTAGGAGTAGTAGGAGTAGTAGAGGTAGGCCATGGGGTTGCTCATGGGGTATGTAGCACTTTTTTTGTTTTCGTCTTGGGTGAGGTATACAGTAGTGCTCCTTAAGTAATAAGTGACCACCCTCAGAAGGCAAAAATGTTTCACCTCTATGGTACCGTATAGGGCATGCGTCATAAGGTTATCATACGAACTATAGGATTTAGTTTAGCGCCCGCCGCTGAACACGATTTCTTAACTAAATTTCCTCACGTAGCGTCCTCCGAAGAGTGAGCCTCATGACCTTTTTAGTTTGGTCTTCGTGGGCCTACAGTACAGGACACCTACTGTAATAAGAAACAGGAAATCTGGTCCAGGCTGGATTTCTTATTTGAGAGAGGGTGCTTTCTACACTAATTTCAATATAACGACTCCCTAATTTATTATTGTCCTCGGAATCCCAGCCTGGCTTTCTTATTAGCCTGTTTCTTATTAGGTGTCCTGTACTGTATACTGCGCTGCAGGTGCCCCCAAACCGTCCTGCGTAAACTTTCAATTTTGTTTTCGTCCATGTAAAGCTGCAAGCTTCGTAAATGTCGCTATTTTGTTTTTTGTGTTTCGGCGCAGAGCTGTGATGAAGGACCTACGCCTGCCCTGGGTGGGGTTGGAGCGCCAGGAGCGACTGAAAGGATCTCTCTTGCGCTGCATCCGGGCTGCCATGGAAGATCTTGCCAAAATGTCCAACGTGGAAAATGAGTGAGTGTTGTTGGTGACGTGCTAGTTATCTATATACTTTGTATCTGGTTCCTGATAATGCCCCCGTACTAGATTGTTGGCGAATAGTTGACGTGATGTTAACAACAACATTAACAACATTAACAGCAACAAAATGACGTACAGGTTAATGCTGTGGTGCCCGGTAGTGTTTAGTGCGGCATCGAGGTTCGGGAGACCATGTCGTGTCATCTTATTCACAAGGGCTACGTAGAATACTTCACTTATTGTTTACGGGGGAAAATAAACATGGTAACACATAGTACTATATGTAGTAATCAGAACCATCTATGATATGGTGTGTAGACTAGACTTCGGGGGATATTAGTGGGTTCTGATTACTATACTACTATTACACATGTATTACTATGTATTACTATGTATTACTATGTATTACTATGTATTACTATGTATTACTATGCATTACTATGTATTACTATGCATTACTATGCATTACTATGTATTACTATGTATTGCTATGTATTGCTATGTATTACTATGTATTACTATGTATTACTATGTATTACTATGTATTACTATGTATTACTATGTATTGCTATGCATTACTATGTATTACTATGTATTACTATGCCCCCCCGGAATACTGTAGTGGTATCAAACAATAAATTGACATGTCACCGAGGTAGATGGTTACATAGATGAACAATTATGCTATACGAGTACACCTCGTATGTTTTACTTGGACGCACGCGTTTGTTCTTGGCGAGATACCGGTCGGTGCAATCAGTCCAGGGAAGATGGTGGTACAGCATTATCGCTGCTTCCGGTCCGTCAATAGTACTTAAGAACAACAAAAATGTGTGTCGTATCTGTCGCTGTTTTTTATAGTCGCTAGGCACTCGGGCAGTAGCAGGATATTTGTAACTCTGGCCAGCTTGAGTGCGTTGGTTGAGAATTGAGAGAATTGGAGAATCGTATGTATATACCTGGTATACCGAAGTAGATTAATCTCCGTGGGCGGGTCGGTCATAGAACCTCTCTCGTAGAACCCGGCTTCAGACAGCTCGAAAGGGGTACAGCAGTACACCAAAAGTACCTTTTTTTTGGCGCGGTGTATGTTAGAAACTTGCTTTCGCTCGTAACAACATCAAGCTTTCGCGTGCACGCCCGCCCCCCCGCCACCCCACCCTCTCTTACATTTTTGGATGTTTCTCACAGCGCCGTCATGGCAGCCAACATGGTCCGGGAAACGCGCGAGACTATTCACAAGGTTACGGTCGCCGTGGGCGGCAAGTACCGCAGCCTGTACGGCCAGTCTTCGCAGGTCACCGGAGACGGCTCAAGAGAACCCGGCTCGAGGACGGGGGTCGGCAGTGGCGGTCGCCAGGCTGTGTTGGTCGGGAGTCCTGAAAGCTCCGGGCAGCAGCAGCAGCAGCAGCAGCAGCAGCAGCAGCAGCGCATTTTCACGTCACACTTCTACTCTCGGTCTCCGTCGCGCGATTCTCGTTCGTCTGGTGACAGCCAGTCGGTGCCAAGCACAGGTCACGCGTTCGGGCGAACGCTCGGTGCCAAGGAGCGCGCGAGAGGAGGCATGGGATTGGTTGGTCGGAGCCCTAGCTCTTTCTTTTCTAAGACTCAGGGTAGGCAGCCGTCGCCGACGTCGGTGTCTGTCGGGTTTCTAGGAAGCGGTGGGGGTGGAAGCGGGGGTAAGGGGGACAAGGCGAGCGAGCTTGACGCGGAGGCGGCCGCACGAGCGCACTTTTCGCCGGAGGAGGCAATGTTTTGGACTTCCTGCAACATCTGCAAGGTATATACGTACGACAGTATGTGCAGTATTCTTCTTCTCCTTTTGTTTTTCGTCCATTTGTTATTTTTTCCCTATGATGCTTGTCCAGCTCCCTCTCTTATTGAAGCCCAGATCCGGGGTCATGCTGCGGGCACTCTTGCCCCCCTTTCCCAGTACGTACGGTGCATGCCTTCGTTATGGCGGGAAGAGTTGATACTTTTTTCCCCTCGTCAGCAGCGCCGATTAGTGAACGTGGACGACGTGCGTTAATCTGGAGGAATTAATCATTTTTGGGTTGAGGGACTTGTAGGACCATTGTAGGCTGTCGTTGCAGGGGGGAAATGTTGAAAACGTTCCATACGTCGGACTGATCTATCTATAGACCAGATAGATCATCTGCAGATCATACAGATCATGTCCATATAGAGCATCTGGAGCATAGCCTGCCCTAGTGAGATGTTGTGCAGGTCCAACCCAAGAAACTTTTAATAAATCATGCACGCTATACGGCTCCCAGCCGGCAACGTGAGCTATATCGTACAGATCAAGAACCTATCTTCCCTGAATGATCTAGATCATGAAGTGGGAATCGACGATCTGTATGATCTGGAGATGCTCTAGATCATCTGTCAGAGGTGCGAAACGTTGGGCTCACAAGTATGATAGCCCGTGGGGATCGATACAGCGGTAGCTCGAAAAATGTCGTCGTACGTAGGAGCTCTGAAAATAGTGATGGTGTCAGGCGGCAATACGAGTACCTAAACTGCAACACAAACGCCATGAGTGACATCATACATCGGTAAAACAGGCGCGCTGAGAGAGCCGAGAGACAGCACAGACTCGTTCGTGGTCATGGTGTTGTGTTCATTCGTCCCCCTTAACGCCACCTCCTTTTTGGTAGTTTTTTCTCTCTTTCAGTTGTGGTTTATTCTCTCTTTTAGTTGTGGTTTATTCGTTGTTTTCGGTGCTCTGCTCCTGTTTCCAATACCCGTACGTACGAATAGTATACGTGCTGCTGAGATCGAACCCCGATACTCTGTCTCGCTTCTCTCTGGTACTCGTAGGCTCTCAAAGCGTCTTACTCGACCTCTGCTCCATGAGACGTTCTGACCCTCGCTTTCCAAATTCAAGAAACCCCTCCACAACACACAATACTCAAGAAACGCCTCCACAGCACACAAACACCGGATTACACACGTACCGAATCGAATCGAATCCTACTTTTTTTCTTTATTCCGTTTTTTTTGCCACCAAAACACTTACGATTAAGCTCCCACCAACACGCGACTCCCGAAAACCGCCTTCTCGCCAAAGAGAGCCACGAACACGCTACTGCTGTGATATCACACAAAGCACTTCACTCTTCTAGACCTATGAGCTGTTTCACAGATCGGGCAGGTCATGATCTAGGTCATCTAGATCCTCACCTGCCGATATGATATGCTGGTGCAGGATCTGCATCGTACAGATCCAACCCAGGAGACATGTGCTACGGGTAGACCATTCAGATTATTTGCCTTCCATTGCGGCAATATGAGCTAGATCATACAGATCATACGGATCAGGGACTTATCTTGCGCTGAATACTGAAATATCTACATCATGAAGTAGGGGTCGAAGATCTGTCAGTGATCTGTCAGATGTTGTGAAATGCTTCCATTGCTTCCAACATTTATTTCCCTTGTCGTTATTCATTTCACGATCGCCATTGGCAGGCCTCCTTGAAGATGACCACGTTTGCCAGGAAGGAGGGGGAGTGGCTCGATCAGCAGGAGAAGCGTGTGGTGGAGCAGGAAGCGCAGACCAAGAGCGACAGCATGGAGTACTTGCAGCAACATGAAGATGTGGTAATTGCATCTTTTGGGGTTACCTGATACATCCATTTGAGGTCCAGCGCGGTCGACCCCGCATTGTGATTTTGTTGGATATGCACCATAGCCACAACCGTGAAACAGAAGAGATTTTGCGAGCATCTGCCATGAGATTTTTAGCCCATCATTTTCGGTGCAAGAACGACTCAATATCTATGCACTTCGAAGTATGCTATCTGGGTTTTGTACTGTGTTGTAAAGGCGGTTTGCTTGGACGTGAAACCGCTATTATGCTATTATACTACAGTAGTATTAACATGCAAAAGTCTGTGATGTGGTACACCAAGGATCAATTTACTCTGTTTTCGCTCTACCAGCAGCTCTCTTCAGCCCTGTTAAAGCTGATGCATGCTTTACTGCCGCAGCGCCGATACGAGCTTGAGCTTGAGCTTGCACAAGGACTCGGCCGTGAGCTCTTTCTCAGCGACTTTCCGGCCTTGTGGCAGTCTTTCTGTGCAACAATTAAACCTGCTGCTGCTGGCAGTTATGAATGCTTGTTTTTAGTTTTTAGGAGGTTAGTCCCCTCGGTATTAAATAGTAGGCCAACCCTTAACCTTTTTTGCTATGATACTGCAAATAGTATCCAACACTAATTTCAACTAAATTGTCTCACAACATGTGGGTGCAGCAGTTCTACGTATACGTACGTAGTCTATGGGGGGTTTTGTGGAGGACAGGCTTTGGGAAAGGTCCGTATAATGGTCGTCACACATGTACCGACGGAATACACATGAGAAGAAATACGTACGTATATATCATACGTACGAGTACCTTTTCGGGGAATCATACCGACGAACTGTCTGTGGCTTCATAGTGAAGCTTTGAGCTTGACGAATCGCTCTTTTAGAGACACGGCACCGATTTGCTTTCCGAATTTTCCACGCGTGATTCCTGCAAGTATTGTTCCCCCTTTCAACTCAACCCGCTGTGATCAAATGTGTGCCTGATATATATAGCTTGCGCGCCCTTTGCCTTCTGCTCGTTCTTTCTCAACCCGTTTAGGCATGCGGCTTACTAGGATCGCACTCCCACTATTGAGACAAAAACACTTAGAATTAGAGGCGAATTTAAGTTTCTGTACAGTGCCGTACTACGAGTAAAAAGTTTAACACATTTCCCGCTGCTGAAAATGATCCTACTCTGATTTCAAGTACGTTCCCCCCCAAAAAGAGGGTTTAGTTTCTTTAAAGCTCGTTTCTGGCACAGTCCCTATCGGGATTTCCATTCTAAGGTGGCGGCACCCTTCGTTCACCTCCTGCTGGTTTTATTAAACACTCGTTTCTGGCACGATCTTCTGTTTGGGTTTCCACTCCAAGGTGGCCAAGCTGGAAGAACAATTGCGGGGCGCATCGGAGACGATCGAAGCTTCGACGAGAGATGTCATCGGTGCGCATGTCTCGCCCCAAGCGTCGACAGAAGATGCCCTGAGATCTCTCTTAGCTACTCTACAACAGGTAAGCGTTTGGGTCGGGGGGGGGGGGGGGGGGCGTACACGCAAAAATCAGGATCGGTACCAGGGGAGCACGAATAATGAAAGAAAAAATTGAGCCACGTTCCTAAAAAGGCCAACAACAACAAAAACAGAGCATTGGGATTTCTTTACGAATGGAGAAATACGTTAGTTTCCCAATTTATATTTACTTGGTTTTAGTATACCCTCGCCCCTTGTCTGGCATCTCGAAAACAATACGTAGTGGATTCGAATTGTTAGTTTTCGTACTCCCTTTCCGATATTTTTGTTTTGCTGAGGTCCAGACAGTTTGAGGGCGTGTACGTACTCATGTCATGCTTGGCCGTAGTGGTTTAACCGTATAATAGACCCTCGCAGCCGTACGATGGGGGAGGTCGTACATACCAGGTACGAGCTGGTTCAGGCATATCACGGCAAATTTCGTCAGTCATGAATGCCGCATGCAATAGCAACTCCAATGTCACATATTTGGTATCATACTGACCGCCATAAACAGTGGAAGAGGGTGACATCGCCAGTTTTTTGTTCAAGGACCTAGAACTGGCGCTACCGCCGACACTGTGGCCCGACCAATCACAGGCCTTCAAAGTGGTCAACAATAGTCAGGCGTTTCAGTAGGAAAACATGATTTCCCCCCAAAAAAAAAATCTAAACGAGCCGCTTCCAGGTGGTCCAAGGCATGTTTGTACAAAGTTTCACGCAAATATTCGAAGATCTGACTGCGTATTGTTATGGTACTGTTGTCGATCGCAGCTGATTGAGCGTGGGCTATGTTCGACGACACTGGCATGGCGCGGGTGTCGGAGACGGACAGGCGCCCAAGGAGTTCGGCCGAGGCGGAAACATCCACCAAAGAAGGGATCACTTGCCTCTTTCCTCTCGCAACGGTGACCTCTGGGACGGTGGATCGCTTCCTGTTGTCCGTTGAAGTTGAAGAGCTGGAGCTGCTTGCTCCGTGGGCTCCCCTCGGTCGGTGGCGTGGCCGCAGAGATGAGTCTGGCCACGCCACCGACCAAGCAGCTCCAGCTCTTCAACTTCAACGGACAACAGGAAGCGATCCACCGTCCCAGGGGTCACCGTTGCGAGAGGAAAGAGGCAAGTGATCCCTTCTTTGGTGGATGTTTCCGCCTCGGCCGAACTCCTTGGGCGCCTGTCCGTCTCCGACACCCGCGCCATGCCAGTGTCGTCGAACATAGCCCACGCTCAATCAGCTGCGATCGAAAGTGCCCGCCCGAGCCCCGTCTTTGAAGTCGTCTTCTGGGTCTGCAGGCTCCCATTCGACTTCGCGCACGCTACCCCGCGTGCGCCATACTCCTTCGGTTGCAGTGGAGCAGGAAAAACCTGACACTGCCCGACGATCCTGTGGTGACTCCTTGGCCTCCGGTCAGGTCAACCGGATGGAATACCCGATACATTCGGAAGAAGCGCAACTCTCGTCAAGCAGAACGGGCTCAGAGCCCCCTGCCCCCCTTGGTTCCAGAGAGAGACCATCGGGCGCAGTAATAGAACCTTCTGGCCATTTTTCGCCTTCGGGCGATGGTGTCGCCGAGCCAGTATACGTGGGATCGGACTCGTCTCGTGCACCAGGGGCCCATTGTTCTCAGAGAAGTTAACTGCCGCCCCCCCATACCGCTACAGCGGCCACCGGTGGTTCGGCACCGTCCGTCTTTGACCCTACTCACGGCTTCGTAGCCTTGCCGTTCAGAGGTGTGGGAGTGGGTTTTGAGGAGCCGCATCTTCGAGTCATGTTTTAGTTCGTGGAATCGGGGTTTCCACGAATTTCTCATATTTCTGCATATACGGCTCATCAGAGTGGGCTAGTGTTATGGTACTGTTGGAATGATGTGAAAACGTTGGTAAATACCTGGTATCAGGTATTTGGATCGTATTGGTATTACTTGGAAGGCGTATTTCAGATGGGAACCAGGGGGGGTTCCCAGGTGGCCTTCCCCTGTCCTTTTAGTCTTCATCGTGGAAAAAGGAATAAAGCTGCTCTTCTTCTATCTTTAAGCAAACAACACACGTGAGTACCAACGAGTACCCGTTATATAGGCTGACCTGGCTAGGGATACTCTGTGTCCTTACGCTAACCTTCTCACAGTATGATCATATTAAGTCCTATTTAACGCCCGAAATCGATTCTATGCTGAAACTAAGTAATTACGAGGCAACACCTATTTTTGCACTTTTACCGCACAAAAGTCCAAATATCCACGCCGTTTTTTGGAGATAGACCCTGAAATTTGGTACACGTGTTTTATGCGCCCTACTCGAGCCTTCTACGAATGTTTTTTTTTTTTTTTTTGTCGCCGGAAATTTAGGATCTCTTAAGAGACCCAAATTGACCCAAATTTCCCCCAAAAAAATACAAAACAAACAATATCTGACGAAAAAAAACCAAAAACAAACAAAACCATCCGTTAAAGTCTCGGGTAGGGCTCATAAAACACGTGTGCCAAATATCAGGGTCTATCTCCAAAAAACGGCGTGGACATTGGCCACTGAACGAATTTACCGCGGTATACTTGAACCAGCCTGTACTACGTAAATAACACCAACTTTTTTGTGTTCAAGGACGGAGGGTCTTCATTTTTTCCCCACCCGCGTTTTTCGTTTCACGACCACACCTTCATTAGGTGTTCATGTCACACGAGGCGGGGACCAAGACGATGCCGTGTGATTCGCTTCTCTAGTGCCCGTGGTGTTGGTGTGTCTTCCCTGGGTGCGAGTTTTTTCAGCCCCAACCACACTCACTCTATCCATTTTTTTTTTCTATCCCATTTACTATCTTCGCACTTCTGTCCCTCTCCCTCCTTAGTCGTAACTCAGATCCTAGCATGGGCACAAAGCAGGCTCCTCTCCCTCCTCCCCACTACGGTTCGTGCCTTGATTTTTATCGCGCAGAGGGTTCAGCATTCCCAGCGCTCGTCGATTTTCATCGAATTTTGCTAACTCACGCTCTCGCGCTTTCCGCTAGTCAAGAGATTTTTTTGAGATAAAAAGTCCCTACGAGCATGCACTCGGGGAGCTCGAACTCACGACCTTGACTGTAACAGGGACGATATTTACTTGTCATTCCACCGGGGACGTGTCTACCCCTCTGAGCAAACATGCTTCCAATAAATTATATTAATTCGTACCGGTCCACAAAACCCGCATTTCCTACGTACGTTCAATCTTCCACGCTTTGCTCTGCCTCGTGCTGCTGTGTGTGCTATGATGATACGTACGCGTCGTATGCTGTGCGTGTATGTTGATGCACCTGTTTTTTTTTCTTTTTTCAGGGACAGAATCAGTCGGCGATCGATCAGCTCGAAATGCGCAAGCGGGCCCTCAGCCTACACAACAGTCTGCTTGTCACTCTGAAGACTCAAAGAGCGCGTCTCTTGCTCGTGAAGCACGCGTCTGCGATCACCTCCATCCTCTGCGAAGAGCTGTGTGAGTTCAATGGAGTTCAATGGAGGCTTTGTTTTGCCCTGCTGTTGGTGATCAGCATCAAAATGTCATCGTCTCGAACCCGATATTTTCGACGAAAAAATAGGCGAAAATGAACGAAATTGGGCGCGATGAAATTGGACTAAATTGGACTAAAATGAATGAAATTGACCCATCTAACGGTAGAGGTTGCACTTTTTTTGCTCAATGTTTTCTCACCGGTTGAGCTCCTTGACCCTTTCAGAATTGCAAAACTTATCCCACACTAATTCCGAGTAACTTGTCTCCAAAAACGGGGGACCGGTTCTCAAGGGGTTAACTGAGCAACTGCCGGTTAGTGTGATACTTTTACTATTCATAGTATAACTGTCTTTGGACTCGGAAGGCCTGGAAAATTTGGTCGGATTGGCGAACAAACATTCTTTAAAGTATGCTCCGGGTGAACTACGAGTATTCAGCTCCTCATGTCAGGAACTCAGAAGATAAGGAACCGCCCCTACGAGGGCATTGCTTGAAAATTAACGAAAATGGACGAACGTGGGCGTTGGAAATCCAGCATACGATAGCGTGCATTCCTTCGACAACATGCCCACATGCAAGCTTGGTCATCTTCTATGGGTCGCTTGCTGGATTGATCTGGGTTGGTGTCCGATGCGATTCATGACTGATCCTCTCGACAAAAAAAAAATCCCCACAAGAATGTTACGTAGTCGTAAGGCATGCCATAACAGGTAACATATGTGGGGAGATAAGAAACTCGGAAGCGGTTGTATGGTGGTTAGTGTGGAACACGCTATTTTGTTACCGCAGGCAGGATTTGTGAAAACGTCATGATCGTGGTCAGCACATCCCATCTAGAATTTCGGTTTATTATTATGTCTTTTAGGATGGCGGATGCTGTGCTCTTAAATACTACCAGGTATATGTTGTGTGAAGATAGTTGTGTTTGGCCATGCAGAGTCCGCGGTGCCTGTCTGCCCGCAAATCTCGTGCGATCCCCACTTCGACGCCCGCTTTGTTTCAATACCCCCCACCAGAAATATATTTTTTTCATTTGAGGCTGTCGTCCAAATGCAAGTCCGCCTCACAAGCGATTTCTTCGTAGCAGGATGCAGCTCACCCTTTATGCGACTCGCCCAATACCTCACGGCGCTTCGCGTTTTGTGCAAGCAATGCCTGCCTGGTTGGTGAAAACCCAACGTGCTCCGTACCCCCATTGTAGGGATGCAAGGGTCTGTGACTATGCACGGCATGACCACACCCCACCCCCCCCGAGGATGTGAAATGTACAAGGAGGAACGGGATGTGTTCGAAGAGGAAATGAGGAAAATAGACGAATGCGACATGGAGAAGTTTGGTACACTAGATAGTAGCGAGAAAACGATCGCTATCTTAGGAGATAGATGGCGGCCAAAGGAGGCGAAACAGGAAGAGGAGAAGATTAGCACAACGAATGTGTGTACTTCATGGAAACAACGTATTGAGCGCCCAACTGTTGGAGGTGTCTCTATTAAGAGTAGGAACGGTGCTCCGTCTCGACAGGGGTGCGTGGTCAATGGTCGAATGACCAAGGCAAGCAACAAATGAGTACGCACCCCCCCCCCCCTCGTGTTGCTCCTCTAAGCATGCGTTGATTTGTTTGCCCCTCTGTTACGCGCTTTTTCGCATTCTGCCGAACATACCGAAAATAAAGTCGGCGATCTCCTGGACACCATCTCCGGCATGAGGAGACAAGCGAACGAACGCTGGATTTCCAACCAGGACAACCTTAAGGTGACTGCCTGCCTCGCTATGAATATATGTACAATATGTGCAGGGTTGCGAATTGTTTAATGGCGTTTTTTCTATGGATTTTTAAAGGCACCCCAGCTTTGAGATAAAAGATTTCGTTAAAAATTAAGCTGCGTGTGATACTTCGGGTTTGCAGTTGCGTTGAGGCGTTCGTTATTTGTCGGCGTTACGCACACCAAAAATTGATGGTGCTACGTGAATATATAGGAACTGATAAGCCAGACCAGCGCACGGAACTTTTCGCACATCGGGCAGATCACCGATCCCCACTTGATGATCTACTACGTCGTAGATCCTTCAGAGAAGATAGATTATTGACCTGTGTCAGCTACCGTAGCTCAAGTTGCCACATGGGAGCTGTACAATCTGCATCATCTATTATGGATTTGCACTACACAAGATCCTGCACAACGACTCATAGCGGCAGGCTAGGGTCTAGATGATTTCTATGATCTATATGATCTATATGATCTATCTGTAGATGATCTGCCTGATGTGTGTAGATTTCGTCAAGCCTGCAGTTATTCACACAGTTGGGTTAGAAATGTCGACCATCGCGAGTTTCTATCGAGAGCTGGCCTGTCTGTCTTCCTCATATGGCGGGCGCTATGGAACGGTGAAGGCTGACACGCGATGGCTCTGGATGTTCTCATTAGCAGAATGGCTCAGAGTGCCGTGCCTGCCTGCGCGACCACCTCTCAAGGGTGTAACAACTTACGCCTGAATGAGAGTAGAGGGGTCCCTTTTGTTTTCGCGTCGTGTAGGCTAGAAAATCGCATTCAGGTATACCTGGTACTATGTAGTATACTCATTTGTTTCATGTTAAATGTGTACATCTCCGGCCGGTGTCATCTCGTGTCATACATGCGGTCATTCGGTATGAAAAAGTTGAGCTTGACCTATATGAACGGAACGAGCTTATAGGGCCCGAAAAATAGCATTCTGTCGCTTTGAACTCACGCAGTAGGATGTTTGGAGTTGTCGTCAAATTGTATGCGTTAGGTCCATCTTTTGTTTCGCCGTGAAAAATAGAAACTCGCGTTCGCTCGGAATACGTTTTTTTTTTAATGTTCACGCCCCTTCTTCTTCCTCCCGCGACCTGCGGTCGTTCGACTTGATCCCCAGAGCACTGCTAACCATGTCCTGGGGAAGCTGAAGGTGGCCATGAAGTTCCACTTTACCAGGAAACGCACGGCTGAGATCACAGTGGAGAGCGAGTGAGTATCGTAGCATGTCATATAGTTGGAAGTATGGCGGTATGGGTTAAGACGCATGTCACGTAAGGCAAGGGAGATATGTATATTTGAATCTCAGAGCAGTGGTAAGGTTTTGGACCCATGCTGTAATACGGCAGTTGTATGCCACTCATATCCTCACTAGATAGAGTTTGATGCTTTACCTCCTTCTACTGGCGCCCAGAGCAGAGCCACCGCGGTAGAGACTATAGTGTGTAGACTGCAGGCTGTGGCCTGTAGACGTAGGTTGGCCAACTCAAGGGTTATATGCTGTCTTGGTCGATGCTGCCCCCCCCCCCCCCTGNTGCGAGGGTCTATGGTCATACGACTACGGCCATGCATGAAAATGAAGTACACCCCCGCCCCCGTGCAGATCGAGTGTTTGCCAAGTGGCTCGTTCGCTACCGCAAAAGCTGACCGCAAAAAGTGTTCGGAAAAAAATGGGCGCGAAATCCTTTGACCCTTCTACTAGCGCACTGAGCTGTACATACACCTACATCTCACTCTAATTCCAAGTGTTTTGTCCCGACAATAGGGTTTCAGTCCCACTTTAAGGGCTAAACGGGTCAAACTTTGCGAATTGAAGGCATGCCTGGAAGGAGAAAAGGGTCGAAAACAGTCCCTTTGGAACTTGAAGGCATGCTTTAAAGAGGAAAATGTCGAAAAAAATGACGAGTTCAGCATCGGCAACACTCAGCAGCCTATGCTAGCGTGATAGATATAGACAGGATACTGAGGCAGGGGATTATGGGATGTGTCCGCGCTGCAACATGGGGAGCTATGGTCGTTATGGTCGCTGTACTATAATCAAGATACATGGGTCCCGAAAGGTTAAATTCTCAAGTTGCACCACAGTCTTTCTGTTGAACGTGCTTTTTAAAGGTTCTTGCCTTGTGCCGTTCTCTGTCCGTGTGCTGTATGTGCTGTATGTGCTGTGTGTGCTGTGTGTGCTGTGTGTGCCCCTGTGTGTGCTGTATGGCGGGGACATTGTTCTGGCGCACTTAGGCACGTCAACTTGGAACAAACCTGCAGGCTGTTCGGAAATGATGGTTTGGCGGCGACCGGGATCAAGGTGAGCACGAGACTACCGTACACTGTAGTCAATATATTAACAGCACCCCGCCTCATGTATGTTATTAATTTCCGGGTCGGTTTTTCTCCGCAGCATGGAATTTTCCGGCCCAATTAAGGGGGGCACACGCAACGAGAATGGGGTCCTCGGAAACATGTCGACGAGGTATATACTTGGTATCGTATATACATATCGAAAGTATTTTTTCCCCTATCCCCTGGCATCTCGGTGTTTTTTTATGTTTTCTTGTTTTTATGCAGATAATGGTCGGAATCTTCGATGTACCAGGTATCAAATATCGAAATCGTATCGAAAACGTTTTTTTTTTATTGGAGTATCGTATCGAACTCGATTATCATACATACCAATATCCAAGACTTTTAACAGTCTCAGGTCACAGGCCTAAACTGCCGCCTACTGAAATATCCCAGGTATCATATATATCTTACCAGGTATAATATGTGTGTGTTCTTCACACTAAACCGTCCTTTTTTCCCGTCGGCATCCAGCACACCCAGTGTCTGTGCCAATTCTTCATCCTAGAGAGATACCAGTTATGATATGTGCTCTCGACCCGTGATTGCAACCATCAATAATCGCACATCATAGTGTTTGGTCGGTCTTTACAATAAACAGTACGCTTTACCTTGACCGAACGGGAAGAAGAAACTGCAGTAAGACCTATGCCAATGGGAAAGCGGAAAGCGGTGTTTTCCTAAAAAGTTTGAATTCCAAAGATCCCGCCAGAATTTTCCAGAACAAGCTTGCTATGAGACCGATTCTTAAAACGGAATGTTCCCAACTTTTGGAAAAGCCCGAAAAAGGCGATTCTCGGGCCGATGTTGGGACAAGATCGGCTTCAGAAAAACTCAGACGGATGTTAGTTCGAAGCGGCGAGATTCCGAGTCCTCGACAGACATGGATCGACAAAACCAACGACTGCGTCATGAATTCTGAACGCGGTGCGCTCGTTACGGGCTCCGACCCACCCTAGGATCACCGTGTTCACACGATGGCCGGTGATATGTGGCAGGCGCTGGCCAGGCGTATGATAAACAAACAATAGGCCGCTGTTGTGCACAAAACAGATGACAGAAATTCTCGATCCGTCTCAAATGGCAAAAAGAAAAGGGTTTTCTTCGTGTTTGGGAGAAGAGCGTAGGACGCCGCCGGCAAGCTCTCGCTCCCTAGACCATGGATCCACCGTATACCTTCGAGGCCGTCATCTACGCTCGTTGGCCTTGCCCGACACGAAGCGGGTTGGCCGTGGGCTGAGTCTATGTCGAGATCGAAGGTCTATCGTCGCACGAGCTGATTTTTATCAGGGTGTTAACGATTTACAACGAGAATAAACAAAATTGCGCCGCCTGCAGCCGTTTAAAAAAAAATACGAAAAAATCAAACATTTTTTCCCTTTTTCCCCATAGTGGCGGTACGAGCGGATCTTCAGCCTGAAAATTCCAGGAAAATATTTCAAACATCGCTTTCAAACATCGCTTTCCCATTGGCAAAGGTCTAAGACATGAGTCCAAACGCCGCGTTGTGGTGGGCTTTGAAGACCCACGGGAGGCAATTGCCAATGTATCCCTGTGTATAGCTTTGAGGTTAATCCATTCAGAACTGAAAAAAAATGTCCCACACTAATTCTAAGTAGTTTGTCCCTAAATTCGTGGGACCAGTTCTTGAGGAGTTAAGTAGGTGTAACGCAGACCGTTACAAATCGCCATGCCTGCCACGGCCACCAGGTTCTACAGCATTCTAAGGCCGTTTCCTATGCTGTTCGATTTCGAGCTTCAGATTTGTATTTTTCGATCTCAAAAACGAAAGCACCATCCTATGCAGTCCGATTGTGCAAAACCTGACCGGATTTTTTTCGATTTGAGAATCCGATGATCCAAGTCGTCAGATTTTGGCCCAAAATCCGACGACTTGGGTCATCAGTTTTTCAAATCGAAAAATGGCATGGTCTCTAAATTCAAGATGTTATCCACGCAGCAAGCAAGCAGCAGCAGCACGATCGATGAGTTGGATGGTGACACAGCGACGTTGCTTCGCGCCCGACGCGCAGCCGGCGATCGGTGCGTCTCTCCGTCGCCAAACTACAGTCGGCTGGCGCGGGCTCGGGCCTAGAGACGAAGGGAAGCGCACTCGGCGCGCGCCTCTCCGTACTCGTAGAATTTACAGCAGCAGCAGCAGCAGTTACTGCTGTACAGTCAGTCAACGCTCGGATACTTCGTTGTGTCAAAATACAAAATACCAAGACAGGTCGACTCGAGCGCACTCGGCGCGTCGCCGCTAGACCAGAGGCAGCCAGCGTGGCTTCGGACGCTTGGGTTCTACGCCCAGTACAGCGCACTCGGCGCGTCTCTTCGCGGCGCCAGACCACAACAACAGCAGTTGGTCTCGCCGTTTGCTCAAATATCTGCACGTACAACAAATCCGTGTTTTATCGCATAAGAAGACTGTTTCGATTTTCAAACTAGGTCGCTGAAAAATCGATCGGACCATAATCTGAAGCTCAAAAATCGAACCGCATAGGAAACGGCCTAATTATTAATAACAACATTTCTATTCATATTTCTAGGGCTGTGAATCGAAGCAAAATTTCGATTTAACTTAGGGCCGTGCTTATCGAACGAAACAAGTTTTGTCGATTTTTTTTACTTTTTGTTTCTTGCTGCAAATAAAAAAATGCCAGAATTTTTGCAAAATTGGAAGTACATGTTTTGGGCCCTGTTCAATTTCCAGAATTTCCTTTATATTTGCATAGCTTTGGATATCAAGAAAACAGAATGTACAAAAAACCCAAAAAACTTGCTTCGATATGTACGGCTCTTACATCGGGCTCGGCTAACCCGATCAATAGACTTTAGTAACGAAGTCGGCTCGTTTTAATTTGGAGTGAAGTAGAATGAGTTCCAATGTTTTTCGTTCCCCCCAGGCTGATGAGGTAGGCAATATAGCCGGTAATAGACGTTGTGAATAAGTCGCAAAACAATCGCAGCCATTTTGCGATTCCGATGTGGATTGAATTGTACGACTGAATCGGATTAATCGGTTGCGATTCACAGCCAGCCCTAGATATTGTTGTTTCGATAGAGTACCGTGGGTTACAAATATTATTGTCAGTACATCAATCATTACGATGACCAATCTCCTATATAGAACGGCCATGAAAAATAAACCAGTGGGATGGGATTTCTGGACGAATTTACGTTTTTTGTTTTTTGTTTTTATGATTCTCCCCCCCCCCCCCCCCCCCCGAATTCAAATCAATTCACTGGAGGCTGTCATCCATATGCAAGTCCGCTTCACAAGCGGTTCTTATTAGGATGCAGCTTACCCTTCAGGCGACTCGCCGAACACCTCACGGCGCTTCGCGATTGGTGCAAGCAATGTCTATCTGGTTGGTGAAAACCCGACATGCTCCGTCCCGGCATTGTAGGGATGCGAGGGTCTATGGTTATACGACTACGGCCATGCCAAAGCCCCCCCCCCCCCCCCCCCCTGCTCCGTTTCGGAAGGGATGCGTAGTCAATGGTCAAATGACTAAGGCAAGCAACAAATGAGACCCCGGTGTCTGGGCTTCGAAAATGGTACCTGGTATATACGTAGTCGGATTTCGTTTTTTTTTACGTGAACCCCTGCATTTAGGCCCATTTTTGGTCTTTGGCACCTTTGGCCAGGCATACCCCGATGATCTACAATACATCGTACGTATGCTGTGAGCACTCCTGACACAGAGCAGAGCACTAGCAGGTACGTATTGCTTGATAATTTAGAACATGTGCCCGTGCCAGCAGATAATACGCCTACGTACATATGGCGTACTTTTCCGGTATAGTGTTTGTGTACCCTTGGCAGGTGGCACCTGTAGTGCAGGCTTGCCCTGGCAGTGGTTAAACTACTGCAGCTGTACCTGGCTGTTGAGAAAATGCAGAAACCCGATGCTATATTTGTCATTCGCTGGTCGGAAAAGCTCGAGAGTGAACGGTGGACTCTTGGAATCCGTATACACGAAGTTGTACTCGTGGTGGAAGAGAAGAGCGGAGTGGAGCAAAGTGAGACAGATGTCTCAGAGTGGGTGCTGCACTTGACGCCTTTGACGCATAGGGTACTGCTGTGCTCTTTCTCGACGTTTAGAGTACGGCTATGCTCTTTATCGGTATAAGCTTAGGTCGGTGTGGCAGAAGTATACGCAGGGGTTAGACCTGAGCGGTTTGAAACCGATGTTGATCACGTGCACACGTGTCGGTGATGTGCTATTAATAGTTCTCGAGGCTCTGACGAAGACCGTACCCATGACGGCCTGAAAGCGTGTCTTGTCTGGGTCGTTCAGCAGTTTGCTCGTTGGCTGATCCAGCGAAAAATCCTTGCCAGCTCCGGGCGTACTCACCCATGAGCACGCCCGGAGCTGGCAAGAAATGGTCGCTAGAACAGCCGACGGGAAGACTTCGGAACGACCCAAACAAGACGCCTTTTCAGGCCATCACTGGTCCGGTCTTCGCCAGAGCTCCAAGAATTGGCACGGCACCATCGTACTCGTGGTTGCCTGAAATTATTTCGTGCCTTGAGTCGTTCAGAAACCTCCCCGTTGACTGGTCTAGTGACAATTCCGTGCGAGCTCCGGGCACACTCACCCATGAGCACCGCTGGCAAAGAATTGTTGCTCAATAATAGACCAGCCGACAGCAGGACGTCTGAATGACTCAGACAAGAAAAACAATCAGGCCATCACTGGTACGGTCTTCGCCAGAGCCTCAAGAATTGGCACAGCATCGCTGTACCCGCGATGACCTTAACTTTCTGCTCGTCTGGGTCGTTGTTCAGCCTTCTCGTTGGCTGCTCAAGCGACAATTCCTTGCCAGCTCCGGACGCAATCACGGGTGAGTTCGCCCGGAGCTGGCAAGGAATTGTCGCTGGAGCAGTCGACGGGAAGACTTCGAAACGACCCAGATAAAAAGCGAGGCTAGACCAGCACTGCAACAGTCTTCGCCAGAGCCTGAGGAATTGGCACAGCAGCGCTGTACCCGCGATGGCCTGAACATGCTTATTGTCTGGGTCGTTCCCCAGGCTTCCCTTCGGCTGGTCCAGCGACAGTTCCTTGCCAACTCCGGGCGCACTTGCCCGTGAGCTCGTCCGGAGCTGGCAAGGCATTGTCGCTGGCACAGACGACGGGAAGACTTCGGAACGACCCAGATAAGAAGTGAGTTGAGGCCATTACTGCAACGATCTTCGCCAGAGCCTCAAGAAATGGCACAGCATCAGCGTACGCGTCATTACCTGTTTTTTGTTGTCTGAGTCGTTCAGAACCCTTCTCTCCGACTGGGCTAGCGACAGTTCCTCGCCAGCGCCGGGCGCACTCACCCACGAGCACTCCCGGTACCCACGATTGCCTGAAAATGCTTCTTGTCTGGGTCGCTCCGGAAGCTCCCCTTCGGTTGGTCCAGCGACAATTCCTTGCCCACTCCGGGCGCACTCGCCCGTGAGCTCGTCCGAAGCTGGCAAGGCATTATCGCTGGCACAGCCGACGGGAAGACTTCGGAACGACCCAGACAAGAAGCTTTTTCAGGCCATCACTGGTGCGGTCTTCGCCAGAGCTTCAAGAAATGGCACAGCATCACCGTACTCGTGATGACTTTTTGGGGGGAGAAACAAGGGCGCACAAAAAAAGTTATCCCGCACACCACACTACCCCCCCCCCCCCCCTATAATACCAAGGGGGGCACAGCCTAGGGGGGTACTACAGTCCACGCAGCCCCCTAAGAGCGGACAGGCGCCGACCGTAGAAGAGACAGAGAGAGAGGGAGAGAGTGATCACGATGAGCACTGTCTCCGTGGTGGAGGGAGCCCTATCCAAGGCCCCCTTCGATAAGGTTGCTTGGCTATAGAACGCGTCTGCGGAAAGCCAGCGGGTGGCTCAGAGTTCATTTGCTGCCGCGGGCACAACTTCGGCGACGGTTCAGGAATGGACGAGGGCAGAGCCATTGAGCATGAGACTTCGGATGAGCACAGAGAGTGAGTGTAGAGAAATGAGGACTATAGAAGCATATCGTGTGCCTCGCAGCCATTGTCGCAGCAGCAGTAAGAAGATGAAAGACTCAGTTTGGTTGAAGATGAAAGCTGCACACAGCCCATACGTACAGCTGCTCTCTTGCCCTTGTCGTGGAACTGGACCCGACCTTGGACATGGACAAGAAGACGTACTTGTTCACCATGGACGAGTTGATCACCACGCATAATTTACTTCGCGAAACCGTGGAAAGTGTGCAAGGATGGACGGCGATTCCTGATGTGCGACCAACTCCACGGGGCAAAGGCGATCCTCTTCCTCTGCATGGTGCCCTCACTTGCACGTCGAGCGGGTCCCTCGAGTCGGAGGAAGTTGGGGCAGCTTCTGTCGACCGGAAAGTGGAGTGTCCACTCTGCTGGTTCAAAGCGCGCCCGAACCAACTGCTGCAGCACATGGGCGGACACATCCTTGAGGATGAGGTAAGACGCTCGTAAGCAAGTGCATTTTGTGTTGAAGTATCCGCGGAAAATTGACGGTTTACTGCACCCAGAGGACTACCGGACGTACTTGAAGGAAACCTGACCATTCCATGTTTTATCTTGTGTTTTTTGTTATGATACTGTCCCTCCCACAGAGCCTACGGCAGCGCAACACGTGCGGCTTTTGCGGCGGCGAGGTTGGGAGGATGTGCAAGACGTGGATTGAAGTACCAAGGATCGGGAAAGCTGCACCTCAGATACATTCCAACTGTCGTCTCGCGCCCAAGTTGGACTCGCAAAGAAGTCTCGTTGCTTTAGGCCTATCAGCGGCGTCAAAGTTCACGTCATCGACCCCATGCACTAACGTACCCCTGAAGTGCAAGTTTTGCAGCCCTGCAGAGTGGGTGTGGAAATACTGCATGTCCCATCACGTAGAAGGGCAGCATTCCACTTCGTTGGCTCTGAACAAAGCAGACCCCAACACTGCGAATTCGAAAGCAGCTTTGACGTAAGCAAGACAGAGAAGGAGGCGGTGGCGAAAAGGATGCCAAAGGGCAAGGCTGCCAGAGCCCCCGTAGCACGCCGAACGGTCTCCCAGCAGAAGAGTAAGGGTTCCATAGCCCCCGCAGCACGCCGAAGGTCTCACAGCACGACGGGGGGTCAGATAGTCAGACGACTCAGAGGAGGAGGAAGAGGAAGAGGAGGAGGAAGAGGAGGAGGAGTCAGAAGAGGAATCAGAAGAGGAGAGGGACGGGGGGGGGCGGGAGGAGGAAGAGGAGGAGGAAGAGGAGGGGAAGAGAAGAGAGACGGGGGGGGAGGGGAGGAGAAAGAGGAAGACGACAAGGACGACCGCAAGGATGAGAACGAAGACGAACAGCCGGGGGGACGAAGGGAAGGGGGTGAAGGAGGGGAAGGGGGGAGCAAGAGGGGACGGGCGGGGAGTAGCAGCAACGGTAGCGAGACACGGGCGAGAACGTGGGAGAACCCGTGCCAAGAGTAGGCGGGGCAGAACGATCACGCAAAGCGTTCGCCAGAAAGATCTTGGCAGTTTCGATGATTACATTTGTGCGAATTACGTTCCTC
>MEHQ01000832.1:376503-474920 GCA_008828725.1 Saccharina japonica | reverse complement strand
TAGGATTTAGTATAGGGATGTTTTATATAGGAGATTGTGTGGCGTTATGAGGGGGGGGATGGGTCCGTCGTACCCCCCCTCCCCCCTTGAGAGGTCCAAAATAAAGTTTTGGGTGTGTGGTGTCGAAAACTTTTTTTTTGTGCGCCCTTGGGAGAAAGCCAAAAATAGGCACACCTAGGCCTTTTGAGCCATTTATAGGTACACTAAATATTGCACTCGGGAAAATACTTCCTGGTTCTCCATCATCTGGTTGGCCAGCGCCCGATCGTACCTATTGTTGGCTGAAAAGTTCTAGGTATACCTATATTTGGCTACTCAAGTTGGGCTTTACCTATTTTTGGCTTCGATTGCACCTATAAATGGCCCAACCTGTACCTACAAAAGGCCTCTTGCCTAAGAAAGAAAGCTTCTCCTAGCGAACATCACAGTTTCTAACTGGGTTCTCACTGAGTGTGCGGTACTCTGTGTTACAATACACGTCCCCCCTCGAAAGGCGATCCCGCAATGTTCGTGCTTTTTGTTGACAACTCGGGTCACCTGGTCCCGACGGCCCTGTGGCCATATTTCAGTTTCGCAAAAAAGGGGTTGCGCCATTTATGGGTACATTCGGAGCCAAAAATAGGTAAAGCCCAACTTGAGTAGCCACAGAGAGGTGTACCTGGAACTTTTCAGCGAACCATAGATTCGATCGGGCGCTGGCCAATCAGGGGGAGGACCAGGAAGTCTCTTCCCGAGTGCACTATTTATTGTGTACCTATGTAAGGCTCAAAAGGCCTGCGTGTACCTATGTTACCTATGTTTGGCTTTTGCCCCTTTTTTTTTGTTTGGGTGGGTTCGACGTCTTCCCGTCGACTGGTCTATCGTCCATTCCTTGCCAGCTCCGGGCGTACTCACACTCACCGGTGAGCTCGCCCGGAGCTGGCAAATAATTGTTGCGAGACCAGTCGACGACAAGACGTCTGAATGACTCAAGCAAGAAACAAAAAAACAGGCCATCACGGGTACGGTCTTCGCCAGAGCCTCAAGAATTGGCACAGGGCAGCGTCGCTGTACCCGCGATGGCCTGAAAATAATCCCTGCCTCGGTGGTTCAGCAAGCTTCTTGTCAACTGGTCCAGCGACAATTCCTTGCCAGCTCCGGGCGCACTCGCCCGTGAGCTCACCCGGAGCTGGCAAGAATTATCGCTGCAACAGCCGACGGGAAGACTTTGGAACGACCCAGATAAGAAGAGTTTCCAGGCCATCACCGGTGCAGTTTTCGCCAGAGCTTAAAGTATGGCACAACACCACCGTACTTGTCATGGCCTGATTCTCCTTGGCTCAGTCATTCAGAAGCCTTCTCGTCGAGTGGTCTAGCGACAGTCAGTTTCTTGCCAGCTCCGGGCGCGCTCACGCATGAGCACTCCCGAAGCTGGCAAGGATTTTTGTTAGACTAGCCCACGGGAAGACGTTTGAATGACCTAAACGATAAAAAAAAAATTAGGCTATCACTGGTACGGTCTTCGCCAGAGCCTCAAGAATTGGCACAGCATCGCTCTACCCGCGACGGCCTGAAAACGCTTTTTGTCTGGGCCGTCCAGCAGGCTTCTCGTTGACTGATCCAACGACAACTCCTTGCCAGCTCCGGGCGCACTTGCCCGTGAGCTCGCCCGGAGCTGGCAAGGAATTATCGCTGGAACAGCCGACGGGAAGACTTAGGAACGACCCAGACAAGAAGCGATTTCAGGCCGTCACTGGTACAGTTAGCACCTGGAATCACTTTTTTTTAGACGTAAAATTCGCCATTTTTCTGTCCGGGGATCTTCAAACTGGAAAAAAAAAACTTTCACGATCAGCCAATCAGCAATGAGGGAAAAACTCAAATTTCACAATAAAAGTCTATTCATAGTTCGTGGATGCACATTTCATTTTTTTCCGACGGCGAGCAGCGAGCAGCCGGACATTCCTCGTTGACTCGTTCGAGCAAAAAATGTTTTAGCCTGCTGCGTTACAACACACGGACGCTTGAGCGTGAGCTGGCCGCACTTGACTGCTGTAGGAACATTGAGCTCGATGACGGACAGCAGGCCAGTGCATCCCCTGGGGACGGGCATGCATCCAGCCGAGGCTTCGGAAGACTCCTGCTTGCGCGCGACTTCTTGCTGGTCGCATAGCTCAGCCCGGGTGGTGGCCAGCACCGCGTATGACTCACGACGGAGGTCTAGTTGCAGCTTTATGTTGGACTCGTGCTCGTGAATATGAGCAGCTGCGCTTGAGAGCTGTGCCTTCGTCTCAGAGGCCTCCGCGCGACTTTTGTTCCGTTCCTTCACCGCCCGATCGCCGATGGACTCGGCCGCGGCGAGGCCACCGCGTTCGATGGCAGTCGCCTGGCGTGCGACCACCGAAGCTTCGCGCATCGCTTGTCCTGTGCGTTCTAGATAGCTTTCCATCTTTTCCCGACCGACTTTTCTCTTTTTTCCTTTAGTCGTACTTCCTTCGTGTTTTTTTTTGTTTCCCATCACAAAAGCCAATTGCTTGCTGAGCGAAAGGTGGCCAAGAGGCTATTTTGGGATCGAAATTTCTCGACGGCTGCTGAATGAAATCAGCCGCGAGTTGCGCTGTTGTGCGCACCATATCCCAACGCAGTGGAACGACGTTATATATTCTACATCAACGTGAGACAAGTCTTTCCCTCGCTCAAATAACAAGAAAGATGCCAAAACACATGTTATTCCGCCTTAAAAATCGCCATATATGAAACGTATAGGAAAATGAATGTCCATCCTCCGCGTCTACTTCAGTCAAAGGTGTGTGTCAAGTTTCAGCGTTCACCTGGTCTCCACCCCAGAGACTTTTCGAATATAACTTGTACCGTTTACGTAGTGTAAACCCAAGTAATTAGACTTTCTTCTCCTTTCCTATGCTATTTTGATTTTGCCCTGTATTTTGGATTTTTAAAGTGGTGATTTCGAATAGCCTGCCACGTTTTTGGGTCCAAACAGGCCTTGATTCCAGAATCTAACAGTCTTCGCCAAAGCCTCAAGATTTGGCACAGCACCGCTGTACCCGCGATGTTTCTTGTCTGAATCGTTCTGCAGGCTTCTCGTTGACTGGCCCGCATGCTGAACTTTAGCGTCGATCACTCAATAAAAAAAAATCGTTGCCAGCTAAGGGCGCACCCACCCGTGAGATCGCCCGGAGCCGGGAAGGAATTGGAATTATTGCTACGTAGAACAGAAGAAAACGGGAAGACTTCGGAATGACTCAGACAAACGTGAGATCGCCCGGAGCTGGAATTGAATCCATCGCTAGAACAGAAGAAAACGGAAAGACTTCGGAATGACTCAGACAAACATCGTTTTCGGGCCATTATGAGTACGGTCGTCGCTAGGGCTTCAACTATTGAGGCGCCTTTACCGCTCTTGACCCACAAATCGTACCAGATAAAGTACCAAATATATTATGATTTCTTGCTGGTTTTACGTGTTTTTGGGTGTTTTTTTCCATCAAATCGCGAGAAGCCGTCGACCCAACCCAACCCAGCCCCAACCCTACCCCTAACCCCAACCCTAGTCCAACCTAAGGTTCGACCCGTGCGCGGCTTCGCCGTGCGTTTTGGACAATCTGAAAAAAAATGTGCGGACCGCCACAAAAACCGTAATATATTTGGTACTTTATCTGGTACGATTTGTGGGACAAGAGCTCTGGCAAAGGCTACGTACTGCAATTATTGGCACACCACCATTGACCATTGACACATAAAATATATACCTGGTACGTGGTACGCGATGCACATCGGTGGTGGCAAGTCTGGCGAAGTGACAGCGCAACAACGGCAACCTCTACTCTTGTCCTCCCTGGTGCTTGTTGTGTATACCAAAAATTATTAACACACACGGAAGGGAACACGGGGTCATTCTTGGTCCTCGGTTGTGTGTGATGTCGGCTTTACTTGTCTTGGTTTCTCATTGTCTACAGCAGTTTCGCTGCTCGGCCGCTTACCTTTCTTTCGCGTTCAACCCGTTTGTGTGAAATTCAGGCCCGAATCCACGAGATGAAGGTGTTCGCGGCGGATTCGGCGGACAAGATGAGGCAAATCAAGCGGCAGGCTGGAAAGTTATACTCGAAGATGGAAGCGGACCTGCCCGAAGAGGAATTTTCTTCCCTGAGCGAAGGTGAGTTATTACCTAGTAATAAATGTCGTGCGAAGTTTCAGTCAGATTTCAGTACTTTCCACAGATCAGACAGATCACAGATGATACAGATTACGGTCTAGATCCTTTATTATTCTGTCATGACATGCTGTGCATGACCCGTGCCATGCAGATCACGCAAGAGCCGCGTCGTACAGATCTCACCCAGTGAACGTTGATCTAAAGTCTGTAGATGGTGTGAATGGTGTGGATCGGGAATCTAGCTGCCCCGAAAGATCTAGATCTTGAATGGGGATCTGATCTTGATCTGTCTGATATGTGGTACGTTCCATTGCGTACCATTGCATACCGTTCATACGTTCATACCCTTGCATAGCACAGCTTACCTCTCCAGTGGGTTAAACTACCTATTAATACGTAGTGATATTGTTCATTTGTTCATCGGCGTACCCACTATTTTGTTTTACTATTTTTGCTCTTTTTGCGTTTGCCATTCGATTATGTGCAGCATGAGCTTCAACAGTGACCACTCATAAGCACTACCTGGTATTACTATTACTATTACTATTACTAACACTATTCATTAGTTGGGGACTCGAGAGAAGGTCAAAGAGACGGAATGCGACGAATACATGGATACGGCAGGCATCGGTTCGGTGAAAGTCAGCGGGGCAGTGCTGCTGGGGTAGGGGGCGATACGTTCACTGCAATACCGGAACTACGTACACCACACTGAAAGGAGTTGCACAACTCGCTCGCAGCATGATACCTGGTATTATTCGTACTTGCGCTGCACATCACTCGCCCTATTAATAGACGATTCGTAAGACCGCTCTTCTCAATATTTTGTGGTATTGCGCCTGTGCCTCATAAAGGGTTAACAAGGCGAAGACGCCGAGGATGATGATTTGCAGTTTTTTTTCGGAAATGGAAGTATTTCGTGTGGACAACAAAACGGCTTCACATTTAGGTGTCATAGCATCCCCACGTGTTCTGGCGGGAATATGGGAGGCGACGAGTGCGTGTGTGTATGACAACCACAACTCCTGCATGTGCTAACAATCGCGCACCAATCGCTTTGCGGCAACCGCCGTGTTAGAGCGTCTGGCATCCTTGCTGACTCACAATGTGCATGCCTGCTTTTTCCCCTGCCGTGCTCTGCTCGTGTGAATCTGTTAATTTGCGAATGCGAAGAGATTAAGGCGTTTTTCTCGGCCGAAGCGGACCTGGTGAGTGCTGAGGTCGGGGGGGGGAACCCCGGCCGCCTCGGGATGTCCTCAGGTCAAGGCATGTCGGGGGTCGAAGAAGATGTCGATGACTGCACCGTTATGTAACCGTCGTGTAACGGTCGGTCGATGTGAATGGTAACGAGGACGAGGTGGCAAGTGGCAAGGCAGTAGGGCACGTTTTGGCGCTCCTTCGGGATTGGTTGTCGCATTATTGTCTTGGCGGTTGTTGCGTCACGAAGGCTTAGGCTGGTTGGTTGATGATACTTTTTGGCGCCCGTTTAGAAGCCCGACGTTTCTTGTCGATTGCTTGCTTTGCTCGCTTTGCTGGCTTTGCTTGCTTTACTTGCTTCGCTTGCTTTGCTTGCTTTGCTTGCTTTGCTTGCTTTGCTTGCTTTGCTTGCTTTGCTTGCTTTGCTTGCTTTGCTTGCTTTGCTTGCTTTGCTTGCTTTGCTTGCTTTGCTTGCTTTGCTTGCTTTGCTTGCTTTGCTTGCTTTGCTTGCTTTGCTTGCTTTGCTTACTTGACTGACGGAGGGCTTTTGACGCCTGTGCAAAGTGCGATGATGGATCAGGGAGGCTGCGCGACTTAATTTGTTGGGGTACGTTAGCTTGAGCAAGACGTGCGATGCATGCGTACATATACATATCAAATACGTACAGGCTGTGGTTGTTGTGTTGATTTAGGGTTGGTTGTTACTACTAGTATCATAAAAACTGGTAATTTGTTACCGATGCTTGCACTTACATGTTTGGGGCGTGGGTGGAGGTGTACGGTGTTCCGGCTGCCGTTTTTTTTTTTCAATATTGACTGCACTGCTAGTAACATCATTGAGTAGTGAACAAGATGAAAGCGTTGGCCAGACGAGAGGGGAAGAAGGGGGTATCATGTAGATGTAGGGCGGTTCACATACGACTGATGATGTCAGAATGGACGGTGGCCTCCATACCCCGTAGAAGAAGCGTGCACCACGCCGACCAAGATACTTGCTGGAAGGAATGTAGATTGTCGAGAGAGAGTACTTGAGTGATTTTTGTTGCGATGACGATACAAGGTATCAAGTATACCAGGTATATAGTATGTGAAGTAAAATGTGAAGGGATGACGGTGTTGTGAAACACAATTTTCAGTCGGTTTATTGCGGGGTGCTGCCGCCTCCTCTCACTCTCAGTCTAAAAGAGAGACTTAACATGCTGCGTGCTAATACGATGTTCGTTCGATGCTGTACACCAGGTATATATACCAGGTGCAGTACATATTAATGGTCGATTTCTCCAAGGGGGTGCGTTTGTTACGTTACTATCATACCTGCATTATTTATGGTGTGATGAAATATACCTGGTATGATATGTGACGATTATTTTTGTGCATACCCGCTATCAACTTTTACAACAACTTTTCGTTTTTGGTTCGTTCGAAAGTACTTGTAATGGTACGCCTTGCTCACCAAAAAAAACAACGTGCTCCGTTCCGGCATTTGTAGGGATGCGAGGGTCTATGGTCATACGACTACGGCCGTGCACGACATGAGTACCCCCCCCCCCACCCTCGCATTAATCGAGCCATGAGCAGCGCCCCCCTCCTGCCGGCGAAGCCAATTATTATATGCTTTAGTTTTTGCTTTGCTTTTTTTAATGATAATTTACTGATGATGCGACATCTATCTATAATAATACTATATACGTTGTGCCAGGTACTATTTTGCGGCGGGGGGAGGGGGGGGGGGGCCCCTGGCACTGATACTTATGAGGCCATTACAGTATTACTAGTACACGCGCGCACGTGTGCTTTTTTTTTCAACTTTGTGCTTAGGGGATAGGGCTCTTTTGTTTTTTGGTTTTGTTGTTTCGGAGTGTTTATGAGTGCTATGAGTGATCAACGTTGAAGCTCATTCATGCTATTTTTATATGATACTAATACGCATATCATAGTCGGGCGGCAAGAGTTTTATGATCACTTCTTGAAATATTATTTCTTGAAATAATTGAAAACATATTTGAAGTGTTGGTCTTTCTGTTTTGCGTAATAAATGTATTTATAAAAAATAAAAACAGCTGTGAGATGTGAGATGTATTATATGTGCTGCCTCATCACGGGTGCATATAGTTATTTATACGGGCGTTGGTTGATGTCTTCTGACAGATGTATGTCTCATGTCTTTGTATGTGGGCGAGTGAAAGATTTTCCTATTATTATTATTAATATTAATAGTAGATTTCAGTACCGGCCTGCTCATAAGAAACCAGAAATCGGGCTTAGGCTGACTTTCTTATTTGAGAAAGGGGTGTGTCCCACACTAACTTCAGTATAATAGCTGTCGAATTTCTTATTTTCCCCGTAATGTTTAGGCTGAGTTTCTTGTGGGGCACTTTGTCATGAGAGGGCCGGTAGTGTAGTCCTGCGTACTTCTGCTAGTTCTTCTTCTCTTCTTGTGTTTTACTATTTCTTAATAAATCCAAATTTCTTAGCGTCCCCCCAAAATGACCCTGACGTTTAAAAATATATATACTTGTATAATACCAGCAGTATGTTATTTCATATTTTCGGGCCTTGTCGTATATAGATATACTATTAATAAGTATTATGTATGATATTAATATTAATAGTACAGCATTAATAGTATGCAGCATGTATTTGATAGTATCATACATATGCTATGATACGTGTTTATACAATTAATTACGTGCGTGTGCGACGAAAACAGTTCTTGTAAGTCTCGTCACTTGAAATTTCCTTAGTTTCACAAAAAACATGCATTAAAATAACAATAACAAAAAAACGGGATGATACAAAATCATTTCGTATGAAACAAAAAATGTTTTTGAAACGAAAAACAAAAAGTTAATAAGCACAGCAAGAAGGTGTTTGTTGCTTTTTCGGCGTGTGTGTGTTTATCTGCAGGGATGTATTACGTATGTATCATATATATGTTTGGTGTGTGATGTGTGATGTGTGTGTGATATGTATGTATTAATCGAGCCTACGAGTAGTTTTTTCGCGGCTTGTGCAAGGACGTCCGAAAAGTTTTTTTCGACACCTCTAACTATCTTAAAATGGTCAGAATGGAAAACAACGGAGCACTGCTTGCTGTGATCGCTGGACGATTTAGCACAACACAACTTTTTTTTTCTGATTTTTTCCAAAAACCAATCACTTGGTTTTAAAGACCCCCCCGTCCCCCCCCCGAGTGTTTTGAAGACCCCCCCCTCCCCTTTGTTCCGTCTCGAAAGGGATGCGTGGTCAATTGTCAAATAATGACTAAGGCAAGCAACAAATGAGTACGCCCCCCCCCCCCGAGCCACACCACAGTTATGTAAGTGACTTGGTCGGTCGGGGGGGGGTGGGGCGTGGGGCGTACTCATTTTGTTGCTTGCCTTAGTCTTTGCCATTCGACACGCATCCTTTCTACGGGCCCTCCCCCCCCCCTCCAGCACTCCGTTCCTATCTCCTAATAGAGCCAACCTCCACACCTTGGGCCGCTCTTCGTTGTTTCCATATATTACGTAGAGAAACCTTTTTGCTATCTTAATCCCCTTCCTGCTTCGCCGCCTGTGGCACCAATCTATCTCCTTAGATAGCGATTCGTTTTCTCCGCTCTACCTATTTTAGTGTACCCAAACTGCTCCATGTTCACACTCGTGTCTATTTTCCTCTCTCCTCCTCTAGCACATCCTTTCCTCCTTGCTACCTTAATCATTTTCTCCCACTATGTGAACTCTTACTCTCTTATGGCTTTGGCCACATAGGGCACATTCTGTTGCCTTCTACTCCTCTCTGCCTCGCGCGACTGGCTATACCTCTTTCTTTCTGGCAGCGTCAGGTCCCCTCTCACGAAACGCAGTTTCAGCTTTTTCGCGAAGGTCATCTTGGCCGTGCAGATACCTTTTTCATCTCCTATTCCTTTCTCTCAACCTCCCGTAATCACTCTATAATGTAGTCTTTCCCTTCCACCTTCTTTTCTCGTTGGCTAGCGCCTTCCCTTCTTTCTTATCCTTTCTCTTCACTTTCTGTCTTGTATCCGCTAAATTTTTCTCTATATGGCCAGCGTATCTTTTTGCGTTTCCTACTTCTCTTCCATACTTCTCGACTACGCTCATCCACCTTATTCCAGCCTCTGCCTTTGCGTCTACTTTCTCCATACAGCTTTATTCGGCTATGGCCTGGCAACCTCTTATTTGGCATGTTCTTTAACTTTATATTTGCCATTTCACTTACGCACGTCTCTATTTGTCTTAAGTGGGTACATTCCCAGTTCTGCTCTCAATACTGTATTACTCGTCGTACTTGAGCATCCTAGTACTTTTTTAGCTGCTGTCATCTGTACTGTTTCCAGCTGTTTTACGAGCTTCGCGTTCCCTTCCCATACTTCTCCTGCATATTCTAGCTTTGGTACAATCACATTCATCAGTATACATCTCTTAATTCTAGCGTCAAGGTGCGAGTCTGTTAGGACTGCTTCCATCTTGCCTACGTGTGCCTTACCCTTGCCTATTATTTTATTTATGTGTGCATCCCAAGAGCAATCTTTTGAGATTTCTACGCCAAGGTACGTATACTGGTCTACGATCGGTAATTCATCTTCTCCCCACTTCCACTTACAAGTTACCGGACTCTCCTTATCTTCGTTACATACAACTACTGCGCACTTTTTTACGTTCGCCGTCACTCTCCACTTCCTGGTGTACTCGATTGCCTTCTCTATTTGTTTCTGCAGTCCTTCGGGTGTTTCTGATATGCAAACGAAATCATCAGGGGGTCTTTAAAACACTCGGGGGGGGGGGTCTTTAAGACCAAGTGATTGTTTTTTGGAGAAATTCAGAAAAAAATGTCGTTTTGCTGTTCTCTAAATCGTCCAGCAATCACAGTGCTCCGATTTTTTTTCCCATTCCGACCATTTTAGATAGTTAAGCGTCGAAAAAAAACTGTTCGGGACGCCGATCGGCTTGTGATATGTATGCTATAATAACAAAATATCTACCGTATGTGTATATACTTCGTACGTGCGTACGAAGTATGTATGCGTTTATTTATTTGATATAATAATAGTACGAGTGAGTATGTTTTGTCTCAAAATATAACGGACCGGTTGTTTACTACCTGGTACTATTTAATTCAAATGACCCTTGTATTTATGGCCAGACAGAGTGGTACAACACGCTGCCACTACTTGTACTACTACTACTACTATGTACTGTAATATTATCACATACGAATATCGATCATACGACGAGTACATAATACATATCATCATAATACATCCTATAACAAATACTTGGTGTAAACTATAAACTCGTTCGGGCTGGTCGCCGGTGTTACTTGCTGCCCGGTTACTTTTACTTGCTGCCCGGTGTGGTTTTTTTTTTTTTTTTGTTTCATTGGTCAACACACGCACCAGCACCAAATATTAGGATCTTGGGGCATAAAAATTGGTGCTTGTGCGTGTGTTGACCAATGAAAAGCGAATTTTTATTTTTATTTTTCCAAATTGAATTTATTTTATACTCGTTAATACGGGCCCTTAGTAGGGCCCATATTAACGAGTATAAAATAATTAGTAGGGCCCGTATTAACGAGTATAAAATAAATTCAATTTGGAAAAAAAAAAATCAAATCCATCCGTGTTGACCAATGAAAAGCGGATTTGATTTTTTTTTTCCAAATTGATTTTTTTTTCTTCGTTAAAACGGGCCCTTTACTTCATTTTTTATTTATAGCTTTACCCGTGGGTATTTGATATTTTTTAGCTTTCTTTCCAGAGAAGATGTTTTATGTTCCTCTCTCGTCCTTACCTGGTGGCTACGTACTACGAGTAGTAGTTACGACGAGTAGTAGTAGTTGGTTCGAGGAACGAACGCGCCTGCTTTTTTTGCTGCTGTGTTCTCCTGTTCTCCCTTTCTTTCTTTTCAGCTTTTTGCGACACCCCAGATTTATTTCAAGTCAACCACGATTATCATACCACAATCATCATCCCGAAAAGGGGATGTGAGCCTTGTATTTGTATTAAATAAAATTATTATAAATTTGTATTGTACCATACGTAAATATTAAATACCAGGTATCTCATTCGTGGGCTACGATCTATGTACAGAGAGAGTCAGTATATCACTCTGTCAGAGCCACAGCAAAACATATAACAATAACACGACGAACAGGATGAAACTTCTCATCGCTAAATTCCGCCTTCGGTTGTACGAGTATTTTTTTATTTATTTAGAATAAAGCCCACACTCCACACGTACGTGACACGTGTAATATGTGTTGTATGAACGGTATGAATATATCTCCTCGTCGTCGTTCGTACACTATCATTTATATACGTACGAGAGTTTTCAGTTGATTGACTTGTTTTTATTGAGGAAAAAAAAACTGACGTGGAAGCACGGAAGCACCATCGATAAAAAAATTCAATCATACGACTGCTTGCTGCTCTGCTGCTGTAGACTATTCACTATTGCGATGATCTGCGCTATTCCGCAGGCAGACTGCAGACTGCTGTGTATAACCACGTGCGTATGCTATACAGCAGCAGCAGCACAGCAGGTATACCAAGGGTATACGCATATTATACTCGTACTATTATATTAATAAATAGTACGGGCGATGCGATTACATGCCACACTCCAAATCATACGTACACTCATGCCCACCTATACGCGTATCACGTATATTGGCGTATGACACTTTGCTCACACAGCGCATGCCGCATGCCTCATGCATGCCTCATGAAAAGTCCAGAGTGTGGTGAAATGTGAGGGGGTACGACGCACGCGAGGAAGGCTGACTGGTTTGTTGCGAATGATGACCGTAATGACCGTATATTTACGTATCAAAGATCCGCAAACGTACCAACACGCAGCCCGCAGCGAGCGTGGCCAATGAGCAGTCACCATACCGGTCAATCCTTGAATGTCTACTAGATCTACGAGATCTACAAAATGAAACTGAGATATACAGGTTCTTTAGTTCTTGAACCCAATTTGCCTGTTCAGACTCCGTGGCGGCCGTACTCTCTCCTCCACCCAATTACCAATTACCCTGTCGTGTCAGGGTGAACGTTGAACACGATTGAGCACTCCAAGTCTCAAGACGTACTCAGACACCACCTACACTAGCACGCTTACCCAGCAAAGACCCCACCCCGTCTCTTTCCTTGTGCGAGCTGAACCCAACGCGTCTTCAACAGCACCGTCTCGTCTGCCATAGAGAGCTAGCTGGCAGTCATGGCTTACGGCTTCTGCAAGCTCGAATCTGACATCGATCGCCTTCTTGAAGACGATGGAGCTTTTGGCGTGGCAGTACACCAGGGTGACGATGGCTGTGAGTGTTCGTAGCGAGTCGGCGGCTGTGCGCACAATCACAGACGTAGTAGGCGTCCTGTGCAGCTAGACTGCTACTGCTGTGGTGCCTATGTCGCCAGTCCGTTGTTGACACTGGTTGTGCGCTGTGTGTTAGTTCTGCTGTCAGTGTGTATTTGTTGGTTCATGAAAGTATGCCGAAAATACGTGTCAAGCATGCAATACGCTGTGCTGGTATGATTTGTACTCCTACCTGCTCTGCTGTATCATGCATACGAGTACCGTAATTGGTTCTTGTTTGAACGTCAGCGCGACACCAAAGCATGCTGGCAGACGCAGTAGAGAGGAGACCCAGCCAGTTGTAGCACGAGCTCGGGCAGCACTGGAGCAGGCCCCGCTGAGACGACGACCTGTTCCTCAGTCCATAGTTCCTTGCCGACACTAAAACATGCTGCGTTGATTGATTGTTGAGTGGCCGCATGCGGAAATACCGAAAAAACATGAGATACTTTTAGGACAGAAATGTGACACGCGTCTAGTCGTCCTTTCGTCTTGCCTTGCGCCTACAGCTGCAGTACGTACATATGTATACACATCGATCACAACATCAGTCGGCGTAGCAACACACACACACCCACCGCTCGTGCGCTGCTAGGGCATCGGCTCGTCAAGCGTGCCCCTAAACTTTCGCTTGATGTAGCGCTTGGCGTAGTCGCCAACTTGATGACCATCTGTGATCTGTGATGTTTTTCGGTGTGCGTTGACGAAGTGCAAAAAAACACAAAAAAAAAACTGGGAAACATGCGATAACTTGGTCCTCAATCGTGAACCACCCAACGGCCAATCTGTTGTGGCAACCCGCAACGCGTCGCGAAATATCTCGTGGGGCAAGCGAGCTTGGGCACGGTAGCCCACGGGCACCGCTGTGGCGTTGCTGGAGTACTGCTGTACCTGCAGCTATCGTTCCGAGAGTTGTCAGTGCTCTGACCCACCCGTGTGCATTTTCGTAGTACTGCTACTGCTGTACCTGGTACAGCAGTATACGTGTGTGTTTTTGTGTACGTACGTACGTACGTACGTGCGCTTTTTTTGCTGTCGTATAGATAGAGCTAGTAAAAAAAAAAAGAGCGGAAAGTAGGAAAGGAATACATACGCCACGCGTCAGCATTCCGGTGATACCGAAGCACTGGCCCACCCATGCATGCATGCGCACGTGCCAGTCAGGCGAGCAATGCATGCATGCGCTCGTGACAGCAGGCAGGCAGTAGGCAGTACGTCAGTACCTGCGTCAAGATGTATGTACGAGTACTCGGCATGCCTCATGCATGATCTATTATATCACATGTTCCAAGTATTGCCCACATGCACATTCTCTCCTCGCCAATATATTCTTCCTTTCCTTTTTATTGTCAGCCATTTCCATCTCTTTACTTATAATAGGTGCCAACCGTCCCATGTCCCATGTCAGTACAAGAAGTTGCATCTCTTCTATTTCATATTCATTGTCTATAGACTACCCGTACAGCAAGCAGTACGGGACTGCTGTACAAAGGGACGTACACAGACACACAAACCACAAACACAAACATCAATCTAATTTACTCCTCCTCTTTCACTCCCTCGGGTCGTGTCTTGTCTGCGTACCTCTATTTCCATTTTTTTTCGGCAGTTCCCATGAACCTTATGAGCAACGAGAATATTACGTGGACGGTCGAGCGGGAGCGCGGCATCTCCTTCGACCTGACCGCCCTCTACGACATGGATGCCAAGCCGGACGTCTTCCTCGACATCAAGCGAGAGATCAAGCTGGAGGCCGAGTCCGGCGTGAAAGAGACTACCTTCGGGCACCCCTTCGGCCAGTGCCGACCCACCCCGCAGCCCCGACCATCCTCCCCTTCCCCTTTCAGCCGGCCCGCCCCCAGCAAGCGTTCCCGTCCGCGCTCGTTCGACTCGAGAGTGGTGGCTTCCACCAAGCGCCAGTGGCAGCAGGCGCCAAAGCCGACCCCTTCCCCTTCCCCTGCTCTCGGGCGGACACGATCACACAGCGCGCGCCCGAGCGCACCGAAGCCCTCTCCCGTCGGCGGGGCCGGCGGCGGCAGTGGCAGCAAGGCAAGCAACGGCACCAGCGGGTGTTCCATCAACAGGTCGAAAGCCGACTCGAGCGAGGCCCGGGCGCCTCGCAGAAGGGTGGGCGGTGTGGACACTCTGGCTCTCACCGCCGAGCTCGGCCTGGTCGACAGCCGGCGTCGGTGCGCCCGGCGCAACAAAGGCTCCGTTCACCGCGTGGGCGCCTACACGCTGGAAGAGCGCGCGGCGCTCGTGGCAAAGTTCCACTCCAAGCGCGGGCGTCGCATCTGGCGGAAGAAGATCAAGTACGACTGCAGAAAAAAGCTCGCGGACAAGCGGCCGAGACTGAAGGGCCGCTTCGTGACCCAGGAAGAGCTGGACGGGCTCGACAAGGAGACCCTCGCCAAGGTCACCGGGCTCGGCCCGTACGAGGCTGAGAGCAGCAGCAGCGACGTGGAAGACGACTCCGACAGCTCCGAGGCGTATAGCGGCCCGGTGTCGACGACGAGTCGGTATCGAGGCGGGGGCAGATGCGGGGGAGGGGGGAGGCGAGATGTGCAGCAACGAGGTTGCCCTGTCGCTGCCGCCGCGGCGCCGCCGTCGGCCAGACCAGGTCTGAGGTCGAGGAAGCAGGGGGACTGTGCCGGGGGAGACTCCGTTTGCAGTGGCCTGGAGGCGAGCCACGTGGCGCCAACGGTGGACCCCCTCCCGGAGACCTCCGTCGCAGTCGGCGTTTTCGATGCGAAACAAGGCGTTTCCGGGGGAGGGGCGACTTCTGATGCGAGCGGTAGCTGCCAGGTGTCGGCGATGTTCGCCCTCGGGGCGGGGGGAGCGGATATGGACGTGGAGCTGGAGGAGGAGGAGACCGTCGTGAAGGTGGAGGGGTACGATGCCACAGACCTTGTCTCTGGCTTCATGGTGGATGACATCCTCTCCCAGAATTTCAGTATCGTGCCCAACCGAGACATGGAAGCGATGTCGGCTGGAGTTACGGTAAATTGAGTCAGGCGTGGGGGGTGGGGGGTGGGGGAGGGTTATTGGTTGTTGGGAGTGTTTGGGACGCGCCGTTCGAAGCGGGGTGGTTTTGGGAGTTGTTTGCGTTTGTTTGCAGCTACTACGCTGTCTTGTGTGTTATCTTAGTCGCGTGAAACGATTTTTGTATCCGCCAGCAGGTTTGAAACTTGCACTGCGGGAATCATGTTTCACTTTGTCCGCGGATCATGTTGGTGCGTGCGCCAGGGTGCTCGAGGTTATTAAAGCACCTGGCTGAGCTTCTCACAGAGACGTCGCGCTTGTTTGTCGTTTTTCTTTTTGTTAAACCGCGCGGTCGTACTAGGGACACGCCGGTTAATGTTCAACGCTGCCGTTTTTTTTGGCCATGGCCAGGCAACACCCACAATAGCTTGTCATCCGTTGCTTGTTGCTTGTGTTGATCTATGATACAGCAGATTTCTCGTTGTTTTCGCGTGTGAGTCCGTGTCGGGGGAACGTGTATGTTTGTTTGGGTGTACGAGAGAGGGGGTTTATATTTGTGCAGTGCTGTCTGAAATGATTTGTGCTTCGTTGCACTTGACGCGTACGTACTATAATCACATGCTTACCTTGAGTGTTGAATTTTGTTGGTTTTGAGGAGCGCGTATTTTTGCGTCAAGCCCTTTTCCAAGTAGATGCCAGTCTCATTCCTGTGGACTGTGACCACAGATTTTTCGTTTGTAGTGACAACTTATAGTATTAGCAGCGTGTCATGCCGACCGCGACGGGATGGAGAATATAGAGAGAGGTCGGCTCGTAGACCACATTTGATCAATGATATTTTACAACAGAGTAGGAGTGGAAGAAACGGGTTTGTTTCTACGCCACTTACTTACAGTTTACCAATGAACCAACATGAGAGTTTAACACAAGTAATTATTATCGCTGGAAGTGCGTGACTCTTTATTGGATTGGACTGTTGTGCGGGTTCGGGAGGGGAGGGGTATTTGTGTGATGTAGAAGTGGTGTTAGTCGAGATCGATTGAACACGCACGTCAAAGAGAGAGGGGGGTATGGATATGATATGGATATACTGTACACCCAAGAGGGAGAAGAGGATGTACACACTCACCTGTTGACGGTTTTACGGCATATAGGGTGAGGGAGGGGGCAGCTCCACATTGATTGTTGTACGTATACGCCACGCTGAGCACGAAAATACGATAATGATAACAAAATGTTAATGTTCGCTTCGACGAAAACACGATTTTTGAAAAAGTTCTTCGGTGCCTGCTTTTGGCCCTTGAGCTGTCGCTGTGCAACGCCTTGCCGTGCTTTTGCACCGCTCGCTGCCTCTTGCTGCGCAATAATGAATGATGAGTGGCCGTTTACGGCATTGATACGTACCAGATACCAGGGTAGTTAATAATTTGTATATATGATCACAAGTTATATCGGTTCCTCCGAATATCTTCCCGGTCAAGGGTTGTTGTCGAATGGATTGAATAAGCTACAAGTACACCACTATACTTACTGGTGAGCTCGTTAGTCTTCGTTCATAAATAGTGGTCACAGGTTATTACAGGGTATGCGGTACTGCTACTGACTGCACAGGCAGTAGTGTATGCCTATTGGTTTGTCCTACTTTCTACTTTCCGACCGACCCAAAATATTGGTCGCTTTCAAGTCTACGCTACGGTCCACGGCATACATACCTGGTACCTGGTATGTAATTTACCTGGTACTGCTGTGGTACAGTACAAGGCACTTGATAAGAAACAGGCTGATACTTGAAAGTAAAAAGGTAAATTTGAGAGTCGACATCTTGAAAGTAGTGTAGAAATCACCCTCTCTCGAATAAGAAATCCAGCCTGGGCCAGCTTTCCTGCTTCTTATTAGGTGTCCTGTACTGTAGCACACCGGCAGCGCAAGGGCGGTTATATTTTGGAATTTTCAAATGTTTTTTGTCGTGTTGCTTTTTGTGTTGCTTTTTTAATCGTGAGGACAAGAAATGCATCGGCTTGGAGATACGACACTCGATTAGAGTTTTAAATTTTGAATTATTGCGGCAAGCTCGAACGTCTAGTAAGTCGATACCTCGTACATACCTGGTATGATTACCGTATATGTGACACCTCCCCTACTCAGCTTGCAAAGATGAGTTTCGACGAAATCCTCGATCTCACAGCTGGCGTCCGAAAAATATTTTGTCGACACCTTACTAACTAAAATGGTCAGAATGGAAAAACAATCGGAGCACTACTACTGTGATCCCTGGACGATTTAGCACAAATCAATTTTTTCATGTTTTTTTTCGAAATTTTCCAAAAACCAATCACTTGGTTTTAAAGACCCCCCCTCCGAGGCTCAAGGGGGGGGGTCTTTAAAACCAAGTGATTGGGTTTTGGAAAATTTCAGAAAAAAAACTTGTCTTGTTCTAAATCGCGCAGCGATCACAGCAGTGCTCCGATTGTTTTTCCATTCTGGCCATTTTAGATCGTTGGGTGTCGAAAAAATACTTTTCGGGACGCCCCTGAGCTGGCTGTTGTTTTTTTTTTTTTTTTTTCAACATACTACATGGATGGATGGTTTGTGCGTTGCGCGTGTTTTGCGATTGATCTGATAGATCTGGATACATGCTTTAATTGTTGCGTGGACGAAGATGTAGACCCTCGATCTAAATACATACGCACGTACGTATCATAGATATAGAGACATGAGCTGAGAGACATACATAGAGACAGAGAGACACCCAAGTACCAGAGGTACCCCCCCAAATAAATGCTCTGATCAATTGCGCCTCTGATCCTCTTGTTGACTTCCTGTGCCGAGTGCCGAGTACGTAGCTTCCAGAGGTTCTCAAATCTACACACACGCATGTAATGATGCCATGTATGGAGTATCGACTATATATAATATCATGCCTACTGCGTACCAATGACGGTGTTGTAACTTCACGGGTAATACGGCTAAGGTGGCTAATAGCTGCGGATGGCGAGTCAAGTCACCTGGAGTCGAGTAGACTGTTACAAAAGTTCGACAATTGAAGTTAACGAAAGTTTTCTACCGTGAATTCTACGTACGTACGTACGCGCTTGCCTTGCTAGCTGTTACTACGTTGTTTCTTGCTTTCCTTGCTTTATTTACCTCGCTCGGTCGTGGTCTTTGGTGGAGCCAATGAGAGCGTTTGGAAATATGTTTTTATATTGATCAAACAAGGAGAAACCGAAACTACGAATCTTATTCATACAACGACAAAAAAACAGAAAATGCAACAAACAGTAAAAAGAGTCATTTACAAATTCAACAAGCTCTCTGTCGTTTGCCCCAACTTGTTTGCCCCCCAGTTCCGTCGGAATGAAGGAACTCGTTCCCAGTTCGTTCTGGTTCAGCTGTTAGTCTGTATCTGGTTCAGCTCTCAGTCTGTACGTCTGTACCACCTGTGGTGCTACAGCTATACCACCTGTGGTACTGTGTGTGTTCTTCACATTAAACCTTCCTTTCTACCCGTCGACATCCATCACACCCAGTGTCCGTGCCGATTCTTCATCCTAAGAAGGTACCAGTTCAGAATCTGTGGTCACAATACTACGACACAGAGATACTACGCTCAGTGCAGTAAGCGTACTACAGCTGCATGGATTTCGTATGATTGAGAGGTTGGTGTTGATGTATGGTGTGATAGTATGTACATACTAACAAATAATATTAATAATCGTAGTAGATAGTTAGCAAAATTCGATGAAAGTCGACGAGCGTTG
The DNA here is from genome assembly GCA_008828725.1 of Saccharina japonica. Lineage (NCBI taxonomy): Eukaryota > Phaeophyceae > Laminariales > Laminariaceae > Saccharina > Saccharina japonica. Next base: position 455,469 of record MEHQ01000832.1, on the reverse strand, counting down.
GGAAGGCTGAACCCTCTGCGCGATAAAAACCAAGGCAAGAACCGTAGTGGGGAAGGAGGGAGAGGAGCCTACTTTGTGACCCCGGATCTGAGTTACGACTAGGGAGGGAGAGACGGAAGTGCGAAGATAATAAATGGGATGGAACAAAAAAAAAAAAAAAAAAAGTATTAGGAGATGAGGAGGTTGAAGCGCGGCTTACGGCTCGTATTCATGTATTATATCATAAAAGAAATCAACGAAGCGAGGTCGGGCGATGTGACTCTCTTTCGTCTGCTTGCTCGCTGTGCTGTTGTTGTACTTTCATCGTAGTCCGCTGCTACTACTACAGCAGTAGTATAATACTGCCAGGGACTACGTACTGACTGTACTATTATTAAATATTTGTAGTATTTTACGCAGTACGCGTACGAATAGTAGCACTATTAAATAATATAGTTGTTTTAAGGCGATAGTATCATACCAACCATCTATTATATATACGTAATGTTTATATGTGGAAGATTGAACGAAGGATATATATATATATATCACAGCAAAAATGCAAAAATACTGAGCCGGTGGTCTAGTGGTTAGCCTCGAAAGTTCTAAGGACCTACTATTAATAGGGCCGAACAGGGGCGCCCGGAACAGGATTTTTTTGTCGACACCCAAGCGACACCCCACATAAAAGATGGTCAGCATTGAAAACGAACCGGAGCGCTGTGCTCTGATCGCGGAACGATTCAGAAGACAACAAGTTCCCCTCCCCCATTTTTTCCAATTTTAGATCATTTTTGGTTTTTAGAGACCCCTCCCCCCTGTCCGGCCCGATACACGCAGGGGTGGATATCTAAAACCAAGTGATCTAAAATGGAAATCGAAGATGGAAAAACATGTTTTCTTCTAATGAATCGTCTTGTTGTTCTGTGTCCTTACCTTAGTCTTACTACATGATCACAGCGCTCCGGTTTGTTTTCCATTCCGACTATTTCTTTTTTGTGAAGTGTCGAAACAATACTGTATGTTCCGGGGGCCCCTGCGTCGAAGGTCACGTTTTCGAGCCCTCGCATGTGGTTCTGTATTATTGTGAACCAAAACAAACTGCAGAAAGAGCGCCTGGCGTGTGAATGCGAAATTATTCATTCAATTATTCATTCGACGCGAATCGACGAGGGAAAAAAGTGCTGAATTATTCATTATCAAATTCTCGCGATGAAAATGAAGGCAAGTACCGTACCTAGTGGGTGGGCTATACGGGCTATATATATGGGCCATATGGGCCATGGCAGTGCTTTTGGGGGGTTATCTCCCGTAAAATGTGAGGAGGGCCTGGGAGGGCAGGGGAGAAGAGCCTGCTTTGTGACCCTGGGTCTGAGTTATACGACTATTATAGGGAGCAGAGCATTCATTAGTGCTTCGGCGTCTGTTGCGCGCCGCAGGCGCACAAGCCCACCGTAGGGGCCCCCGTAGGGCCCCCCGTAGGGCCCCCCGAGAGGGCTCCCCGAGAGGGCCCCCCGAGAGGGCCCCCCGAGAGGGCCCCCCGAGAGGGCCCCCCGAGAGGGTCCCCCGAGAGGGCCCCCGGAGGGCCCCCGGAGGACCGCCGGAGGCGAAAAAAATGCGATCTATGCGCGAATATGCGCCTCAAAACTAAGTACAAAAAACTTTGAATTTGTTTTTGGCTACGGCGAATAGAAAAAAGTGCCTCGAAATAATAAGAACAGCCTACGGCGAATAGCAAAATAAAAGGTGCCTAACTTTTGTTTTCGACTCGTATGGCGAATAGGGCAAGGGGCCTAAAAGATGTTCAATTTCGACTAATTACTAAGAAAAAAGACCCCCAATTTTTCATCTAGCCTCCGGCGAGAAATAAACGCGCAACAATTTTTTTCGCCTGCGGCGAAAAATGTTGCGCGCAACCAGCCTCGCGGCGACTGCCTGTTGTTGCGCAAAACGGTAATTTTGACCTAATAAATAAATGCGCCAGCGCAACACCGCAACACCTAATTACTGCCCTGATAGGGGGGGAGAAGGAGAAGAAGAACGAAGCTACGTACGTAGCTAATAATAGATGAAGGATGAGTAAAACATAAAACAAAAGTCATCATGTAGTCTACGTCCGTACGTTCCAGGTATTCATTTATCGAAGAACGAAGAGAAAAGCGTTGAAAGTCCCACAGCAGTATTTTCAACGTAAAAAACAACCGTGCTATATATTTTGAAACATCTATCTGACGACCGACCCTCCCACAGATAGATATAATCCTCATGCTGCAATGTACAATGTGCAATTACAACTGTTTAACAGGCGGGAGTCGTGAACATACCGGACACCGGACAGGTAGGCACCAACAACTGTTCTACCAAACAGGGGACACCACACATCACCACAGACAGGTTACACATCATCCACATCATGTCATACAATACAATACCACGCGAGTATGTTCGCGGGACAGAGAGAAAAAGACCCATCCCTAAGTAAAAGGGAGATTTTTACGTAGCGGGTGGAGGCCCAAAACGTACCGTCAGTACGAAAAAAGAGGAATCTGCGAATGGACACACTACAACCAAAAAACAAACTATGTACGAACATAAAAAACAAACAACAAGCGAAAAATACCCAAGCACTCCAGCACACATTGTCGGAAGGCACATAGAAAGAACAATGAGTACTCCGGTATATGGTACGGGGCATCCTTTGCCTGTCTTTGACTACCTCATACCTCCACCACCCACAATACACCACAAAAACTCGGCAACATCACGAACTCGTGACATCATCCCAGTAAACAACGACGACAGCTTGGGCAACCACGGCGACGGCGTCCCGCTTGTACCTTAGTCGCATTGGAACAACACTGATGCAATTGTGATGACTAAGCTGGCGATGGCGCATGAATGCACTTACTTGTCGATCTATCGCCCACTTTGTCTTCCGTCCTAGCCCAGCCAACATTCGCAAGTTGTAGGCAGTGTTATGGTACTGCTGGTATGATGTGGAAACGTTTGGTAAATACCAGGGGTACGCGCGGTGCCGAAGGCACCGCGCGGTACGGGATGGGACCGTTTTGCCCGCCGCAGAGGGAATTTTTGTTGGGTCTTCCCGAGGGGCGGTATGGGAAAATGTTCCCGTCTGTTTACCGCGGGACGGGAATGGGACGGGAAGGTGGGAAACCATTTGGTTGACGGGATTGGACGGGAAGACACGATTCTTTGGCGGTACGGGACGGGACGGGAACCGATTTTTGGCGGTACGGTACGGTACGGGAAACATTTTTCGGCGGTACGGGAAATGATCGGTGAACGGGTCGGGAATAGGTCGGGAATGGGTCGGGAATGGGTCGGGAATGGTCGGGAATGGGTCGGGAACCGGGTCGGGAATACGGTCGGGAATACGGTCGGGAAACGCAGTCGGGAATTGTTGGGAACACGGTCGGGAACACACGCTGGAGACAACGACTGAAAAGGGTATAATCAAAAGTCTTCTTCGAGTGCGAGTATAACATTCGCGAGAACAGTGCCAATAGGAGCAGGAACCGGGGCTGATTGCTTTGGCGCTGCTTGAGGCGCCGAAGCGGATCCGCCGGGATCCTCCACCTCCACAACGTCCATGCTTGATGCCATGTTTTGTCTTTGGGCCGGGTGGTGGTGTGAGTGTTCTTGGTTTTATTCTCGACATAATAATTTCCCAAATGTACGACCGATTTATTATACGTACTATTATTTCAAATAGCGAGGTGTGAGTGGGGCCGATTGAATGGTTGATACAAATTTTAAGTTCGTGTTTAAATTTTGAATTATAAACAAAAACGAGAGGAAAAATAAAGAAAAAAGAAAATATATATTCGCGCGTAGACGATTTGTTTTTATAGTTCGGAAATACGAGTAAAAATGCAGTATACGCACTTGCATCCATCCATGGTCATGCGATGGGAAAACGAAAAAATCGGCGGTAAATGGAATGGGAATATCTGCGATGCGGGATGGGAGAAGCTGTGCCCCCATGGTCGGGATGGGACGGGAATCACTTACATGACAGTGGGATGGGAATAGTCGGGACTGGGCGGACAGCGGGACGGGAATAGTCGGGAATGGGCAGACAGTGGGATGGGAAACAGTCGGGAACGGGAACACGGCCATTACCACTGGACGGTAGAGCTCGGGAACAGAAACTGACGATGGTACCGGTCGGGAAATCGCGGTCGGGAACGAAAACTCTGACGGTTTCCCATTCCCGTACCGTACCGTCGCCGACAATTCCCGTCCCGACATATACTCCACCATTTATCCCGTCCCGACCTTTACCGCGCGTACCCCTGGTAAATACCTGGTATCAGGTATAATAATCGTATTGGTAGTACTTGGAAGGCGGTATCTTAGGTGGGAACCAGGGATGGTTCCCGATGGCTTTTAGCCATCTCACCTGCCTTCTCAGTCGTTCATCACGCGAAAACGGAATAAACCTGCTCTTCTTCTGTCTCTACGCAAACAACACACGTGAGTATCAACGAGTACCCGTTCCATAGGCTGACCTGGCTAGGGATACCCTGTCCTCTTATACCTAGCCTCATCACAGCAGCAGCTGAAAACCATCGCCACGTAAAGCAGAAACTAGCCAGGATACCAAGCGAGGACGTCGTCATCGTATCATCTGTCCAACACACTAAGGAGGGGGGCGATTGTTGGTCTAAAACAGAACTGTTTTACACACGCTCGATCGTTGAACGCCACACCTCCGACAAGTTTTTAACGCTGAAGACACCCACACCGTGCGCGCGCTACAGCCACCACATACACAGCACAGCCATCCCACATCACCATCAAAGCCGAAGAAGAGCGTATACTCGTATTAATAGTACACCCTATACTATGTACTTGCAGGTCACGAGGCTTTGGCGTCCAACAGCAGGCAAGGGGGGAAATGTGCCGATGAAGGCGTTCAGATCAACATCAAACATAAATGAATGTAATATTGCCCTCCTGACACACCCCTCCTCCCTTCATAAAAAACTCGACAACAAGACAAGAATGTAAGAATATACGAAGTAGTTATGGCACTATATAGCCGCCTAATCCCCACCCCCCCTCGCTGTCTGTGGCTATAAGGCCTTGACTGACACCGAAGCAGTATCCATCGGTGAGCAACCCACCCTTGGCCGTGGAGTCTGCCCCGACCACACCCGAGTTTTCCTCGTTGCGACAGTAGTCCTCGCTATCGCATCTCTTCACGCCGTCCGCTTCACCCCGTACATCTTCCATTTAGGAAACACGACGAAGCCACCCCGCTTTTTTATGCTTCCGTCATTGCTTGGGGCGTCGCCACCGCCGCCGCCGTTTGAACTCCCGCCGCCATCTGAGGGCTGATGCATTCCACGAGGGAACGGCCGAGTGCACATTAGTGCGAACGAATGCAGGTGGGTTGGTGTTTTGGGGAGATGTAACTGAAACCGAGCGGTGCCGACGCATCGCAGGCAACTTCTACGGTACTGTAGGAAGTCCCCCCACTGGAATACGAAGGTTACCCTAACCCTACTTGTGACGGATGCAAGTGCCACTCCTTAAAAATACACCCTGAGCGACCAGCTACAGTGGTGGTGACGAAATTTATGAATCGCGGAGATAAGGGAAGGAAGCCGCCACCACTTGCTCTTCGTCAACGTCTCTCGGATGGTTTTTGGAAAAGGTTGGACAAAGGCCTTGCTTGCATGCGAACCGATCCGCGCGAAAGCGAAAGCATGTATCGATATAGTCGAAGAACATACCGTATTATCAAGAAGGGCAGTGAGGCTGCAGATTGTAACATAAATAAAACATGGGTCTGATCGGACATATAGTGTCCGCATTTTTTCTGTATACTGATGCTGTTGGTTTACAGGACTGTCTGCTAGCCTACATACTGTAGTCACGTGACTATGATTTATTGTACGTTCTATGTACGTGGGCTGGTGGGGTGTGCTGAAAACCCAACAAAATATATACGCACGGGTTTGCTAAATGTGACAGGCTCGCGTTCATCTCCGGGGCTCCTGTCTCGCCACGCATGACACCGTACTCTGGAGGGCTGGACCTATTCCCTGGCCCAAAGGGGGTACCTGGTCCATGGTAACTATGCACTATTATGGAGAGTCCAGGGAAATACTTGAGAGCCGTCCAGCTATCGAGCACGTGTCGCGCAGGGGCACGTGGTGCTGTGGCGTCCATCATGCCATCACCTGAAAGCGCTGACTCACCCGCTATCCTTGAGGAGAACGTTGAGAGGATGAACGGTATGGTCAAAGGCCTTGTTCGGCGTTCGGGTACCGCCGCACGACCCCTTTCCGCTGGGAGTTGGGGACGCAACTCCCACAGACGGCTGGGATGCTGTAAGAGACCGCGTCTTGGCGACTGTGGTGTAGGTGTACAATGCCCCCCCCGATCTGCCGGTCCTTTAATCTGCCTCGCTGCTCGTGCTTGTGGCACTTTCTGGCATGACACGAATGTGGGCATTAGGGGGGGGGGGTGGCGTACTCATTTGTTGTTTGTCTTCGTAATTTGACCATTGACGGGCGGGGGGGGTATTCCAACAAATTAAGCCTTGTTGCTTTAGCCTGTTCCATGCATACCGTGGGCGTGCCCCTATTTCAGGCAAATAGCAGAATCCGAATTAGGCGTAGGGTTTATAGGGTGGCCTCGACAGCAACAGCGCATGGTGTGGCACGGCACGCGAAGACAACTGACGCATACCCTTTCCAGGCCACGAAAGTATCGGCAAAAACGGAGCTGCGGGCAGTGTATTCTCACCATACAGCATCGGCGCCGCTCAACACGTTCTCGGGTGTTGAGCAACCAATCCCACGACACAACAGCAGTGTACATTTCAAATCCGTTCGTTTTGTAACATTTCATATCCGCTCGATGTCTACATTTCAAACCCGTTCGATTTTTGGTTGCTGTGCTCGTGCGAAAGATCAAATGATTGCTTACCGGCAATCAAATGCGTGCCTCTTGACTACACTTCAAGATACGAGTAGACCGACCTCTGCCCGACAGGCTTTCCTGTACTTGGAGTTATGTAACAACGTAACCGTGTTCGGCGCGGCCAATGGTGCGCGAGGTGCACTATAAATTGGTGCGCCAGATAACTCATACCTTCTCGCGCCCCTATCCAAAGCCCCCGGGGCGCTTCCTTCCACACTGGTGGTTGACAAATGCTATCACGATCACACGAAGGGGGTGCCCGCCTGGCCCCTACAAACGTTGGCTCGTCTTTACCTGGTATAATATGATACTTCGGCATTGTAAGATATCATCACTCTTCTTACCGTTCGCAGGTACTTGAATAATACATCCTATACCTTGACCTTGAAATGCGGTGTGCGATGCAGCTCCGACCGCACATAACGCCCCTTATTTGCGTGTCTCGCTGCGCGGTTCCCCCCTCCGGTGATGTTCTCCGTTCTTGCGCCACCTGGGACGGCGGCGGCGGTGTTATTGTGCCGTCAACGGGGCAAGGGGGCCAACTTACCTGTTAGTACGTACCGTCACCGCCCTCGATATTGGGGCTCATTATTTGCCTGACTCCTCTAGTCTTCGAGGGTGGGGACCTCCATGACATACTCATGCGATGCTTCTGTGAGGACAGGGGTATGTTTACGTAGCCGCGGCGCGCAGGTCCAACTATTAATAATTAATAGTAGTGTAGATCGAGATGTTGTTGACAAAACATTAGTGCAGTATCTTTCTTCAACGATTTTGGTATTTATGTTGTCTCTTTCCAGGGGATCCAACGCCCAGAAACACGCACTGGGCATTGTGGCTGCTGTAAACTACTCTGGCTGACCACAGCTACTCCAGGTGTACCTCTTCAAGGTCGACGTAGTTTTCTCTTCGTTGTACGTTGGTTCCGGACTCTGGCGAAGTGTGGGTCAGTCGCGCCGTAGGATCGTCTGAGCCTCAGTCCTGGCTCAAACTACAATATTCTCGTCCCCTTACAAACATCCCACCCAATGTACTGGAAACCCAATCTCACCTCGTTTTGAACATTTCACAACAAAGTACTCTCTGCTAACCTCGGAACCGAGCGGCGTAGACTCTTGGACACCATGCACCTCATGTACTACCTCGAAGGCGGAAAACGCGTGTATACCTTGAAGGTGAGTGAAGCGGGCCAGAAGATCGCTGTCAAGTTTCATTCGACTTTAGTTGGATGGCTGTATATCATTAGTACGCACATCGTGGCCACAAACGACGTGACCGGCGATCAGCCTGTCCCCTGTCCACCCCTCCTAGTCCCTAGTATGGGTGCCAGTGCACCCCGCTTGACCCCTCGCAATGGGTTGTTCTGTAGAAGCGCTCCTTGTTGACTTGACTTGGGGGAAGTGCGGCCGCTAGATTATTGATGTTGTACTTCTCATCTATCTTATGATGTGATGCTTCGTCTCATTTTTCTGGCTGGACTCTTGACTGCATCGTCCCCTACCAGGTATTTCCTACTTTCTACTGGAACGAACCTCCTATCGACTGCTGCTGTGTTGACTGCTGTTGATTGCTGTAGTTTGCCGTTCGTGTGTTTTGGCCAGCAGAGGTTGGGTTTGACTGCTGTTGAACCAGTTGAATACGAGTACCTTGAGTCATGAGTCGTAAGGCAACTCCGCTGTCCGATGAGTACGAGTTATAGCCAGCAGACGGGAGCAGAATCTTGCAGCAGTCCTGCGGGGGGTGTTGCCGCTGCCCAGGTAGAAGCACGGCTGCTCTGCCTTGGCCTCCGATTTCAGTGTTCCCTGCACCTGGTAGAACCCCGCTTCAAGAATGGAAGCAGCCGCGCGAACGACGCTGTGCCGTAGAACTTCCTGCACAGCGAGCCCACGTCCGGCTTGTCCTTGCTCCTTGCCATCATGTTGACCACGCTGCTCGCGTATTGGCACGCCAGAAGCGTGCCAATACGCGAGCGGCGTGATGATCATGACGGCAAGGACAAGCCGGATAAGCACTCGCTGTGCCGGAAGTTGGACGGGAGAGAGCTGTTTGCGCGGTTGCTTCTATTTTTGACAATCCGGGCTTCCACCTTGAGCCCTGAAATCGAAACCCAAGTCAGAGCCGTACTTCTACCTTCTACCTGGGGCACAGCACCTATACGTAGGGAAAGGACGGACCAATCACAGGCTGTACGAGCAGTATACTAAGACCAATCACATACGAGTTTTATAAGGATTACGTAAGGACGGGCGGTGGTGATTGGTGGCCGCTGACAAGCCTGACAGTCTCGACGCTGCCAGGAAGCGAGACGTGCGGGTATGCGAGACAGAGATAGCGCTGTTGCAAGCCGGATATTCGGACAATCGCCCTCGCAGAGGGCGGCCCAGCACCCTCTTGGTGTGGCGGTATTTCCCGCCTGTAGTATGTTCCTAGTTGTATTCTTGGGGCCCTGCGATCTGTCCCTTTGAGAGGGTCGAAAGTCAGGGCCAGCGCAGGCTGCTCTGTCCCTACACGTGCCATCTACCCAGAGGCCAGATGCACAAGCTTTTGAGTGCGGGCGCGTAGCCACACCACAACAACCCCAGCACCAGACTACATAGCCAGCAGAAGTAGCTTTGTCTCTGTGGATTCGAGCCCTCTCGGTTACCTGCAGCAGCGAGCAAACCCCGTACTTGCAGTACGAGTACCAGTGCAGAACGGGTTTTCCTTCAGATCTCACACAGAATAATGTGCCACACTCTGTTGGCAAATATAGGAGATTTTTTATACTCATAATAATCCTTAAACAGTCCCTATATTTCCGGACAAAGGGGTACACAGCACTACCACTCTGTCCGGAAATGTAAGAAGTTATTGGTACTCGTATATATTAATATTCATACGGTTCTTACATTTTCGGACAAAAAGGTATGGCGACGTGAAAAATCAACTCAAACCGAAGTCTAAAACCAAGTTAAATGAACTCTCCCCTAGGAAAACATCCCAGTAATTTAATGCCCTAGAAAATTTTCCTCGAGTACGAGCTGGGCCAGCCAAAAAAATGTTTTTAAAGCAGATTAGCCATGCCCCGACCAATTTAACGAACTAGGACCTGGAATTTGGACACAGTGTAGATCATGTACTAATCAACACACTTGCCGCCTGCCCTTTTTTTTTTTTTTCCCCTCGAGAGAGATACGACGATCCAAAAATCGAAAAAAATGCAAAAGCGATCAAAACTACTTGGAAAAAAAAAAAATCAAAGAGGGCAGGCGGCAGGTATTTTTGCACGCACGGTTCAAAGACGTGGTGAAAATTTCAGAGTAAAACTCTCGAAATTGGTCGGGGCATGACGGAATTACCATTTTTTCCGTAATTACTTGACTTATATATGGAATCGAGTTTTGGTCATATCTCTTGATGGGTGGCGAATTGGGCAACGAGACTTACATCGATTTTCTCCTTGTGTCTTCAGCATTGTCCCCACCAAATTTCATGTTGATCGAAAATGACATTTTTTATACGAAATTAGAATGAAAAAAATGTTGTTTTCGAGTTTTCGCGGATATCTCGGCGAGATCGAGTCGAGAAAAAAAAATGTATATAATTTTTAAGATACAAAAAAAAATTGCACAAGCACTGCTATGTCAGGGTTGGCGCTTCAAAATTTTGTAGCCTAATTCGCAGTGGTTCACGAGATACTACTTTAGGAAGCTTCGTAGGTTTCTTGGCTGGCCCAGCTCGTATAGGATCGGAACCCTACCTGGGCGGCGGCAACCACCACCCGCAGGACTGCTGCAAGATCCTGCTCCCTTCTGACTACTAGCCACTAGCCACTCCCTCGCTCGTACTCGTGTTGTACGTAGTCCAAGTTAGGGTACTTCAAAGTGTATCGCATGTATATGACTCACTTAGCCATCGAGTGGCAACTCGAGCCAGGAGCATGAAAGAAACCACGCAACAATTATGTGGCTAAGTAGAATTCTCCTACATGACGCCGCGGGAGTTATCCCGTACAATACCCCTAAACCAGAAACCGTCGTCAGGCCTAGAATTCCCTACGAGTCTACGATGGATCATCTCCGTCGTGTTCCCGAATACAACTATTGATATATAATACTGACTGTATCTCCGAAAATGTGGCCGTGATTGGATCTCCTGCTGAGCCCCGCACATAGACATTCACACACACCACGCAAAAGCACCGCGGCTCACAATGGCAAGTAAAGCGCGGCTGCCTGCACATGCTGCACGTGCTGGCGGTTTTTTCGGTAGCTAGCACTACTCGTACAGTAGCATTGTAGCCCCTTCACACGGTCGCCGGGCGGCCAATTGAGTTGGTTGAGGGAACGCTTATACCAGTTCTGGTGTTTTGGATGAGGTGACTTATTTCCGTTGAATCGAAGCTATAAAGTCCAATGCTCTACGAGTACCAGTGCGAGTTCGGTTACGTACTCTTCGATTTCTTATTATCTACCGGTGTTGCTGCTGCAGCTACTGCTGTGGCTGTCTTACGAGTTATTGTTTTTGTCGTCCAGCCAGCAGTAAGAATCTGAGACGAATCCCTCCTGTACACAATTCCCATGCGCTACTCGTCCCACCCACCCCACCCACCTCCCACTCCAACTCGCTTTCACTCCCGGTGGAACCCCCCTTGCTGTGCTTGTCTTGCTGTACTTGTGCTTGGAGCAGAAGGCGAACCCCGAAGGCAAGCTGACGGAATCGGCGCACCCAGCACGCTTTTCCCCCGATGACAAGTTTTCGGCCGCAAGAGTAGCAAACAAGAAGAGGTTCGGCGTGCTGCCCACGCAGCAGGCGCCAATCGTTCTCTGAGTTGCCGTAGTTGCCGTGCCTCTCCGGAAGAGAGACGAATGGCCAAAGTGCCGGTGTCATTCTGTCTTTTTTTTTGTCGTCTTCCCGGAGTTTTGGGTGGGTGTGCTGGGTGTGCTGTGCGTGATCTGGACGCAAAGTATAGAGGCTAGTCTTCTTTCGCAGGGTCGTTGTGTGTTTGACCGCGGTTACTTGCATCGGATAGCAAGCAGTGTTCGAAAGTTCGAACACCTTTTGCGTTGTGGTCATTCGCTATGGCAAACCGTTGTGGGTAGACATGGACAAGCCCGTGACGCACGAGGCATTTCTCGCGGTTGATATTTATGTACCTCACAGTTTAGAGATCCTAGTGTACCTCATACATGAGTGATCGAGCATGTGCGCTCTTTCGAAGGCAGAAGGTGTAGCTTTTTTGCCTGTGAACGTCGGCAGGGGTCACCTTCGAGAAGCTATGATAGCCGCGCATTCTAGCGGTATGGTAGGTGCTGCCTCGGTACAGCACGTTAGCAGGGTTTCAGTTGTTGACACCCTAGGTGTCACGTTTGGCTGTGCTGCCTAGTTCTGCCTAGTTATCGTGCACGCTCCGAGTTAACGAGTTGTTCTGCTTTCCTCTCCTGGTGTATATTGTTTGGGTGTAAAGTCTTGGGGGTCTATCCGTGACCCATAATTGATGTCGATTTTTTAGCTACTTGGGTGTTAAGCGTGACACGTTTTCTCGTGGTTCGCGACCTGGTGTATTCCCCAGCCGGATCCACTCCTTTGATCGCGTAGATGTCGTTCATGCCTAGTTGCCAAGTGTCATTTTGTACAGTATAACGCACGCAAGTTGATGTTCGTGGGTAGGGGAGGCTGTTTTTTCTGCTGTTTCAGACTGCCGCACAGCGATCGAAAATACATTTCAGATGGAGTCTTGCCTTAATGACGTGTTCCTTCGCGAGACATTCGAAACTCTTGATGTTGTAGCGCTGCCCGGGCATGTTTGCTTGCAGTCTGCTATACAACCTACCAGGTATACAAACAGTAAATATAGCACCGTGATGGATCACGTGGTAACCGGAAGGTGCTGCCGACTGGCGAGCGATGTGCTCAATCCAATCCTAATGCTTTGGCTTCCTCGTAGCTCGTAGCTGTCCTTGTTTAATGCTTCATGTTTTATCATAGACCACGAGTACATCTATCTGGTTTACAGTTGGCACGGGCGGAAGTTGAACTGGAGACACCTTGAAACACACCCAAACGTAACTCCCGTAGGATGCTGATACGTGAGTCAGCTAAAAGCTCGTGGTACTGCGCGAACGACACGTTCAAACGCCCAGACAGAACTCCCGTACGATTCCAATAATCAGCACGTCAGTGCGTATGACATTAAAGGGTTCAACGAGTACCCGAAGTCATGGCGGTTCTTCCAGCAGTTGAGTAATTGCCAAGGTTGATTCTGAACCGGTACGAGTTCGTATTTGTCCATTATCCCTCTTATGGTCACACGACATTGTTCAGGTGGGGCGCACACCGGTGGCCCATGGAACCGAGAATAACTATACAGGCAGTGGACGTGGTGAGGTCACGGCTGTATACAGTATGATACCTCGTAGTGTACCCAAAATCCTTCGTGACGGCAATTTCGCATTATTAGCGCACAGGTACACACTAAGCACGAAAAAAAACTCGAGCTTTGGCCGTCTCTAGTAGACACACCTATAGCCTTACGCAGCTTTTCGTACGACAATGTACGTGCGTCTCACGCTACGCAAAGTAACAAACCAACCCAAAAACAGGTTGGGACCCTGGGTTCAGACCGCCCTGCAGTGCAGATCCTCCGACAACGACAAAAAAAGCAAAACAATTCGGTACGGTCACGAAACAAATCGCTCAGTACCCGCCTATGGTCCCCACAGCCTGTTCACATCGCGTACGTGCAAGCGTACCCCCCCCCCCCCTCCGTACACGCCTCGCGTGCCTTTCCCGGACACGCAACATATGGCACAGGGGTCGTAAGGGAACCTGTACCCCACCCCCCCCCCGGCCCTGTCCGCAACCATCTCCATCCCTGCCGGAGTACACCCCCCCCCCACCATCTCCTTCCCTTCCGGAGTATACCCCCTCCCCCCTCCAGCACCGCGTCCGTCCCGCATGCCGGTACTTTCATAAGCGCCGGTAGACGAAATCCTTGCTTCCTGTCGGTCGCTTCCCACGGTTCACGCTTCTGCAGCCTGCTCATGGGTTTTTACGCTTCTTGCTCGGCGTTCTCGCCCGATTTCGGGCGGATGACGGACCCCCGTAGCGTCCTGTTGATGCGAACGTCTGGGTGGGTGGCGAGCGTGGAGAAACTCCAGTACGTCACGAACGACACGGCGAATCCGATCACTCCCATCACGGGCCATGCCTGGGGTACAACATAGCAAGAGACGTCGGGCGGCACAACGAGGGTGTGGCGGTTGTGCAAACGAAGAAGCGTACGTAAGCGAGGATGACAAAACTAGCACACATTACATAGTGCGTCTACACTCCATCATACCAGATGCACCGCCTGTAGAACCTATTTTGGATGCGGTCATTTCAATACCATAAATCGTGTACACCAAAGATATCGCGAAAATGTGATTCTTCCAGTTTTACGACCGCAACGACTGATTACGTCAAAACTATCCTACACTAATCCCAAGTAGTTTGTCCCTAAAAACGACGGTGCCGTTGTCAAGGGTAAGAAGATCAGTAATGACGTGCCGTATTTGGTATTTGGCTTAATACGGTAATACCAGGTACAGTATGACTCAGAGCAGCAGCCTCTTACAGCAGTCCTCCAGCCTCTTACAGCAGTCCTCGTAATTATTGTCACAAACTAGTGTATTATACAAGGATCGGACGGGGCCGCTTAGGCGGCTTAGAGAGTGAAGATAAAAGAGTAAATCGAGAAGTGATGGCGGTACGTACCAAGAGGTGGAGGTTTCCGCAGGGAATGAAGTAAAACTTGAAAAGTGGAAACGCAATGACAGCACTCGTCTTACAGTAAAAATACACCAGTCGTATGATACGTACATACCAGATACCTGGAAGATAAGGACCGTTTGCATATTAACATGTAATTGAAATGGTGCTTATATTTAGGGTCATAGTGGTATGTTGATACTGCTGTGAATACATACAACAGTATATAGGTGGATGGTCGTATATCACTCTGAAGACGTATGTACCCAGGTGCGTAAAATGGTTGAATAGAGTTGTTGGAAGAAAATGAACTTTTAATAATATGATTACCAAAACTATCTTAAAAGTTCGGATAGGGAGGTGGCATTGAGGCTGACTGCTGCTGCTGCTTCTGCTGCTGCGGTGCTTTTGTTTGATTTTTGAAGGAAAACGTGATGGCCTAGAGGAAGTAGAGGCTGTTCGTGCTGCTGCAGGCAAGCGCCAGGGCTCAGGGTCCACGGAGACGACGCTACTGCTCTGCTGCTGGCATGATTGTAGTCGGGTGCTAGTTTTGCCGTTGTCTGGAAACACGCAAGCACGGCAAACCTGTGCCTCTGGCCTCCCTGGGTAGAGGAGGGTACACACAGCACACACACGTAGAGGGACACAGACAGCACACACAGGCTGCGTCGCCCCCTGACCTTCTACCCTCTCACGGCGATAGAGCGCACGCTCCTACGCAACTAGCTACACACCACAGCGGGGGTACACCACCACACCAGCATGGTCAAGGAGCTGCGCAGCAAGCGTCTCTCTCTGTCTCGCACGCGCACCTCCCTCTCCTCTGCTCTCAGCAAGATGTGGTATAATGGTACGCGGGGGGTTTCAACTGTTTTGCGATTGTCCGCCACGCCGGGGAGAGAGCGAGCCGTCCCCGGGAGGGCTTCGCAAGCCCCCCGCTCGCCGAGTTCGACGCAGGCGCCCGCTCGTTCGCCCGAGACACCGAGGGCCGATGTGTGGGAAGGGCGTGGCATGCTCGTGCGGCGGTCGCCGGCTCGGCGACGGACGGTAGACCAAGCTTTGTGAAGTGCACCGGATTCAAAGTAGGGTCATTTGGCCCGCTTCACGCTCAGCGCTCCAACGTAATAATAGTTACCCATATACATACAGTACCAGTTATAATACGAAGTACAGCAGTAGTATCTGAGGCACAAAATGCATCAGCTGTGATCTCGACCGATTGAATACTGTAGTTGATACAGGCTGGTTCAAGCATCACGCCTCAAATTTTGTCAGGCACGAATGTCACATATTTGGCCCAACGCATTTTTGTACAAAGCTTCACGCAAATATTCGACGATCTGACTGCGTATGATCAATATTAAGTCAAACTTAACGCCAAAAATCGATTGAATACTGAAACCAAGTAATTACGAGCGATGCCGGACTTTGCACGTTTACCGCACAACGGTTCACATGCATGTCGCCGTTTTTAAGATATGAACCTTGAACTTGCACACGTGTTCTATATGCTCCTGCCAAGCCATGGACGTTTTTTTTTTTTTCCGTCGCCGAAAATTTGGGATCCCTTAAGACCCAAATCTCACAAAAGATAAAAAAAAAAGAAGGAAAAAAAAAAAGCGTTATTAATCGTCAATAATACAGATCGTCACTCGCCTGGATGCTACCAGCCAGGGTCAACAGGACGAGTACAATACATACGTACTGCAAAACTTTTCCTATAGGTGTGATTCCAAGCTGTTAGTACCCGACACGAGTGCAGCTGTATGTATCTTCCTGCTCTGGACTGAAATATAAGGACCGTTAGGTACTGGTATTTATACACCAACGGTCCTTACATTCCCGTCCAGAGTGATACACAACCAGTATAACAGTAAAATAGGGTATGTAGTAAAAGTAGTACCCCCAAAAATGGACTTACCCCCTTGTCCGACAACCAGGATTGCTTGAACGTCTTTCCACCCGTGGGCGCTTCGCCGGCCAGCCCGCGCTTCAAGTTCATCGTAGCCGCCCTATAAATAAACGATCAACCACGTGCAGTCCGAGATGCATTTGCATTCAGATGTCAGATCGTCAATCCATCATTCCATTCAGACACGCAGGCAGCAGTGCGGCACAATACCAAGCACGTGGTACAAGTTGCAGCTCAAGAGAAAACACAACATAATCGGCGGTCACGAACATGTATGTATGATATTCATACATGAATACGTATGAACGGGAAATACCCGCACAACATGCAAATCTCAATCTTGGCTTGTTACTTTACGAAGAGAGTTCAGTTCGAATACCGATATCTAGCATCGGTGCAAAGTAGCGCCCCGGGCCGCGACACCCGGGGGGGGTTCCTGCTTCTCATACTAGTAGTAGTTCTACCGCGTGTACAAGTATAGTATTAAAAACATACTGAATCGCAGTCATTGAGAACACGCACAATGGTGTTATACCGATTCACAAGAGTACTCGTACGAGCTGGGCCAGCCAAGAAACTTACAAAGCTTCCTAAAGTAGTATCTCGTGAACCACTGCGAATTAGGCTACAAAATTTTGAAGCGCCAACCCTGACATACCAGTGCTTGTGCAATTTTCTTTTGTATCTTGAAAATTATATACATATTTTTTTCTC
The DNA here is from genome assembly GCA_008828725.1 of Saccharina japonica. Taxonomy (NCBI): domain Eukaryota; class Phaeophyceae; order Laminariales; family Laminariaceae; genus Saccharina; species Saccharina japonica. The sequence goes on along the minus strand of MEHQ01000832.1, from coordinate 438,176 downwards.
GACTCGATCTCGCCGAGATATCCGCGAAAACTCGAAAACAACATTTTTTTCATTCTAATTTCGTATAAAAAATGTCATTTTCGATCAACATGAAATTTGGTGGGGACAATGCTGAAGACACAAGGAGAAGATCGATGTAAGTCTCGTTGCCCAATTCGCCACCCATCAAATGATATGACCAAAACTCGATTCCATATATAAGTCAAGTAATTACATAAAAAATGGTATTTCCGTCATGCCCCGACCAGTTTCGAGAGTTTTACCCTGAAATTTTAACCACGTCTTTGAACCGTGCGTGCAAAAATACCTACCGCCTGCCCTCTTTGATTTTTTTTTTTTCCAAGTAGTTTTGATCGCTTTTGCATTTTTTTCGATTTTTGGATCGTCTTATCTCTCTCGAGGGGGGAAAAAAAAAAAAGGGCAGGCGGCAAGTGTGTTGATTAGTACATGATCTACACTGTGTCCAAATTCCAGGTCCAAATTCGTTAAATTGGTCGGGGCATGGCCAATCTGCTTTAAAAACATTTTTTTGGCTGGCCCAGCTCGTACGACGGCGGTGTTTTTTATGGGAAGGATGTTGCCATCATAAACAGCCTTACCGCAACTATGTACCCATACCCAGTGCCTGTAAAGCTAAAAAGTGTGCTACCGTCGCAGCAACCGGCAATCTCGGCAAGCGCGTTCAGCAGATGCTGCACGCACCGAAGCGGTCGGCCAATCAACGTTTAGCATTTACCAAGGTAGCTCTTACGAAATACAGTGGGGTATCCGACAAAAGATCCACTAGGACCTAGCGTGAACCTCTCGCCAGGATTCTCGAGCACGCGCTCAGAGGCCGACATGCTCTTCGGGTTGTTCTTGCTTGTGCCTCTCCGCCCGCGCTTCGTGGCGGCCGCACCTGCTCTCGTTGCTGCTGTCGCCTCTGCCACCCGGCGCAACTGGCGGGCTCGGTCCTGCTGACTCGCCCTTGAGCGGTTCAGGACGATAATGAGTTGAGCGCTTGGCAGATGCTCTGATCGACTGTCCAACAGCTGTAAAATGTACAACTGTTGGACAGTCGATAAGAGCAGCTACCAAGCTCTCAACTCACGCACCGCCACGAACCGCCCAAGGGCGGGTCACCAGGACCGCTCTGCCCCGCTACGACCGTCGATTCCGGTTGGGACATGTCAGGTTGGCCGTCGGCCGCTGCCGGTGCTTGTGCTGGTGCTGCAGCTGGTGCTTTCGCTGGAGCTGGCGGTGCAGCAGCCGCAGCAGGAGGCGAGCTATCCCTACGGGTACTTCCGGCCGCAGCAGATCCAGAGCGATCTTACGCAGGATCGCCAATTCCTGATAGCGCTACTGCTGTAGGCCCCCTGTTGGCTAATCACTAATCACGCCGCTCCGAAGGCGCAGGGGCCAGCTAGTTTCTTTGTGTCCGCAAGGGCCCGCGCCTGGCGAGCTGGCGTGTCTCCCGCGCAGCAAGGCTATCAAATACACAGCCCCCTGTCCCCTATTTTTGGGAGTTCCAGTCTAACGGCGTTATTTGTTACGCTATACGTAGTCGCCAGAAACGTCCCTGAAATACCTCTTGAGTCGACAGGCAACGAGCCATACACCAGTAAAGCTGATACATAAGGCTCGAAACATCTGCTAATACTAAGGCAAGCCCTTCTCAGGAAAGGGCGTTAATATTTTTTTCAAGGCAAGCTTAAGCTTTAAAGGCTAGGGCCTACCCTAGGAACCGGCCAGTTGCTACTACTGCTGTACCGCTCGTAACTCCGTACTGCCTGTACCCCCGTTTAAGACCAATTTGATGTTATCCCAAGATATACTTTTTCTGCTTAAACCCTCTTGCGACTTCAGAGGGGAAAATTGAAGATAAAAATGACCAATACAGCATCGGCATGATTGGGGGATCACACAAGTTGACGTCCGACCCTGTCCGACCAACTAAGCAAGGAGTCGCACGACACGGGCGCAGCATGGTCCTACCCGTACTGCAAGGCGCTCGCACTTTATCGTGGACGGTTGATGCCTTAACCCATTCAGAACTAAAAAAAAATCCCGCACTATTTCCAAGTAGTTTGTCCCCAAATACGTGGGGCCAGTTCTTGAGGGGTTAAACGAACCAGTACTCGTATTTTTTTTCGGTCCCATTCTCGGGTTCCCAAAATGCAAAAGCTCGTGAAGCCAAGCCGTATGGACGCTCTTAAATCGAGTACCCCACCGCTGTACTGCTGCTGTACCAGGTAGACCTGGACATCTCATCGAGCACAACGCGGATTTTAATCAATGTTGATGTTCTACGGGTAATGTCCCCCTGCAGCAATAACAACAACAGCAGTGTTCGTGTAGAGCTAGCTGCTCGTGTGCATACTACGAGCAAGGCAACGAGAGCTCCCCCGCTCCTGTATACGTACTTCAAGCAGTACTGCTGCTGTACACTACGTACTCGTATATACAACTCCGTACACTACTTGGTATACTACTGATGTCTGATTATCAGGAGCGGAACAGAGTTAAGAGCTGCTGCTCTACCTGCTCTACTCGAAGAGTGAGTGTGTGTCCAACCAAGTACTGCTGTATACCCTACGAATCGAGACTGCTGTAAAGATGACAAAGGACGCACGCCAAATCGATGTAACCGTAACAGTCATCGGGTAGGGCGCTCGACAAAATGACCTCATCATCGCAGCCACCTCGTAGCAGGTGAGATGGTAGTAGAGAGTAGAGAGGGTTTGCTGGTCGCCAGCCCGGGACAAGAGGGTAGAGAGAGGTCTCACATTCGAGTACAAGCTACAAACGGAAGACCCGAATTACAAGCCGACAATATGCAAGTAGCACCCATGCACGCACGGTCATATCACGCATGGCTGTGCAAAGAACGTTCACCGCCAAACCAGAGTGTGCAGGAAAAGCGGTGTTCGTGCCGAGAAGAGTTGTCTGCCCTACTATACGTACCTATACCCTCTCAACTGCATTCTTACACGAACAGGGCAGGAACACTGCTGTTTTCGGTGCTTTTTCTGTCTCTGTCCGACATGGCCTGAGACACCAAACAACTGACCTGAATACGGGAGGCTTCGGCTGGAAGGCGGCTCGGCGCAGTGTAGAGGAAATCATGGAAGACATTTTACGATTTTGTTGTCTGTGCTGCCGTTTCTCTGCTTCCTTGGGTGGTGGTCTTTGCGACAGCGATGGTTTATTGCGTAGCGCGAGGCAAAAGCGAGAAGAAAGCCTCTCTCGATGTGAAAACCGTTTCCGGCTCCACGATTCCGGTTCATAAATGAAACCGTCTCGCGCGCACTTTTTTGTTTCGTATAATTTCTGGCCGACTACGTACGGACTACTCGTACGGCGTCAACACATACATGTACACATGTATGTACACTACTGTGACATGAAGTTCGTGTGCGTAAAAACTCGTACCTGGTATCTCGTATCACCACCGTACAGCTGGGGTGCGTGGTCGCCATGCGTACCGGCCACCGATAGTCTCGAAACTCGAGATATGAGATAGCCGTGAGTCCATCTAGGCTTTATCGGCCGAGAGACGTGTGGGGTCACTATGGCCGTGGCCGTAGATGACGGCTTCGAGCAGCACAACGCAGCAAGGTGAGATTGCGCCGCTCCTCTTTCGAAAACATTATGGTTGGAACCCATGTACAGCAGTACGCACCGGCATGCAAAATATGCATTGCGATGACAGTCCAACTTTTCTCGTCCGCCGTAAGTTTTAATCACAATTGCAATGTGCCTGCTACTCGTACCCGAACCGATTTCCACATCTACACTACTACTGCTGTCGTCGTAGGTACTTGCGGGGGGAACTATGCGCAGTGGCCCTCGACTCATCGTCCGACCGTCAAACAAGAGACTCCAACTACGAGCTGTATCGTCGAACAAGGCGAAATGCGCTGGCTCTATGGTGTGAGATAGTCGGAATGCAAGCTCCCACCGCGGGCAGAGACAGCAGCGCGTCTGCCTCGGACAGCAGTTGGCCGGAAAGTGGCGGGCGGGGTGCGCCTTGCCTGCTGTGGTGTGCTGGCAGCTGGCACTGCGCGACCGCTTGCTGGTGTATCGGTCCGGAGAAGAAAGCAGTCAAGGTCAGTGGCATTGGAGGAAATAAGGGGGGTGCACATTTTACGTCTGCCCGCAGTTGGCAGTACATCGCAAGGCATACCAGGGGTACAGCAAGTATTAGGTAATCGTACAGTAATTTAAAGCAGTACGCTCGTATATACGATGCACTACTCGTACGCGCACAACGTGGTGGCAACAGTGACGCCACACCGGTTGCTATCGCGTTTTCGAGGAAATACGCCAACAAAGGCAACGAATATTTGCTCATACGAAGTACCGGTACGAGTAGATACTGTAGATCGCCCTTGCACGAGCTGGGCAGGGCCACACGACAACATGGTCGCTCGCAGTCGTTAACAATACGCCCTTACGCGTGTCTGCAGCTACGCACTCGTACTTGACGAACAAGTTTTGATCGAAATCATGAAATCGTGGCATCATTCACAGGTCGCCAAACAAGGGCGCACAAAAAAAAAGTTTTCGACACCACACACCCAAAACTTTATTTTGGACCTCTCAAGGGGGGAGGGGGGGTACGACGGAACCATCCCCCCCCTCATAACGCCACACAATCTCCTATATAAAACATCCCTATACTAAATCATATATAATACCAAGGGGGGCACAGCCTAGGGGGGTACTACAGTCTACGTAGCCCCCTAAGAGCGGACAGGCGCCGACCGTAGAAGAGACAGAGAGAAAGGGAGAGAGTGATTACGATGAGCACTGTCTCCGTGGTGGAGGGAGCCCTATCCAAGGCCCCCTTCGCAAAGAAGTCTCGTTGCTTGAGGCCTATCAGCGGCGTCAAAGCCCACGTCATCGACCCCATGCACTAACGTACCCCTGACGTGCAAGTTTTGCAGCCCTGCAGAGTGGGTGTGGAAATACTGCATGTCCCATCACGTAGAAGGGCAGCATTCCACTTCGTTGGCTCTGAACAAAGCAGACCCCAACACTGCGAGATTCGAAAGCAGCTTTGACGTAAGCAAGACAGAGAAGGAGGCGGTGGCGAAAAGGATGCCAACGGGCAAGGCTACCAGAGCCCCCGTAGCACGCCGAACGGTCTCCCAGCAGAAGAGTAAGGGTTCCATAGCCCCCGCAGCACGCCGTAAGGTCTCACAGCACGACGGGGGGTCAGATGAGTCAGACGACTCAGAGGAGGAGGAAGAGGAAGAGGAGGAGGAAGAGGAGGAGGAGTCAGAAGAGGAGTCAGAAGAGGAGAGGGACGGGGGGGGGCGGGAGGAGGAAGAGCAGTCGGAAGAGAAGAGGGACTGGGGGGGAGGGGAGGAGTAAGAGGAAGACGACAAGGACGACCGCAAGGATGAGAACGAAGACGAACAGCCGGGGGGACGAAGGGAAGGGGGTGAAGGAGAGGAAGGGGGGAGCAAGAGGGGACGGGCGGGGAGTAGCAGCAACGGTAGCGAGACACCGGGCGAGAACGTGGGAGAACCCGTGCGCAAGAGTAGGCGGGGAAGAACGATCACGCAAAGCGCTCGCCAGAAAGATCTTGGCAGTCTTCGATGATTACATTTGTACGATCATTACGTTCCTCGTCGTGGAGTGTTTTCCAGGCCATTTGACTCAATCAAGCACGATGGCTTGTTTTCGTGACTGAAATATTAAAATCTTTGTTGCTGTTGTCTAGGCACACCTTGGTGGGGGGTTGTATCCAAGCAATGTTCTATCTCTTAATCAAGTACCTTGAAAGACCTTTTTGTGTGAGAGTTGGTGAGAGGGGAAAAGCCAAGAAATTCACCAAAAAGGAAAAAAAAAACTTTTTTTTCGGCCCTCCGGGGGGGGAGGGGGGGGGTAGTGTGGTGTGCGGGATAACTTTTTTTGTGCGCCCTTGCGCCAAACGTTCAATACGCGCTCGCTCGCCCTGGTGTTGGAACAGGTTGATTTCGTCGGATATGACAGAGAAGACGCGGTGATCGTGAACTTCCAAGATCCACGACTCAGGCGCGCGGTGGGTTCTGGCGTGTACGGCAATACCCAATACCAGAGTATGTCGTACGTGGGGAACAAAAGTAACCATGACCAATAACACACAAAATCCTATATATTGCAGTATTTTTACTATTAATAAGCATATTTTGGTCCTGGTTAATGGGATCCCTCGTAATAGTACGAGTAGCGTTTACGACTTGGTCCAGCTTCGACCAAATAGTTGATACGTACTGTAGCTCGTTGCGCACACTACTGTACCTCCTCGTGATGTTTTCATTCCGAGAAACTTCCCACGCGGTCAGAGTTAGGGTTAGGGTTAGGGTTAGGGCTAGTGTGGCATATCGGGCACTAAACTCCCCCCCTCATGCAACGATAGCAGTGGTGCTACTGCAACTGGCCACCATAATGCTTGCTATTTTTCTAAGACGTTACGTAGTGCTTGTAGATGTTGATTCTCATAAACTTGGGCCCCGATTTCACGGAAGTGTTACCCCTTACCTTGCTTCAACCGAATACAGGTGCTGGACTCACGGTGTGGACGTGATGAGCCCAACCATCAAGTGCTCAGGGGCATTTTCCCCAAGGTGACATAGCCCCCATCATACCATATCCTACAACTACCACATTCTACCACATTCTACCACATGCTACCACATTCTACAGTACCAAATCCTACCACATCATACCATACCATATCGTACCATATCATACCGTGCCATACCACAGCATACCATATCATAACACATCATACCACATAATACCATGCCATACCATATCATATCATATAATATCATACCAGGTATGTACCATATCATATTATACATTGTTATTCATTACCTGTACCAGTAGCACAACTTTATGTCAGTTCGTACTGTAGTGCGTGCCTGGTAGGTGAGTACTACTGTTGTTGTCGTGTCCAAAACCCCGTAACGCCGCTCATAGCATAAAATTCAAAGATTATTGCTGCACGTATTGCATGCGATGCTCGCAACGACCGAATCTACGACTTCGAGCAGACAACATGACCGTGTTCTAGAGTAGATCTTGCGCAAGCTTCAATTCCTCCAACTCGCCACTTTTGATAACGCCCCCTTTCGGCGAACTCCTTACTGTATTTTTATGTCGCCTAGCACTTCGTACCAGGAATTTAATACCACTCTGTCCGTAAAATACAAGGGCATTTTTTATAATATAGTCATAGGAATCCAAACGGTTCGTACATTTCCAGACAGAGTGTGGTAGTAAAATCGCCAGCACGCTCCCTTGACGTGCGTACATCTATCTGTTCACGCTGTGCCATATTATTGTGGTATCCATCGCAGAAAGGCGACCATGTCCGAGTACACATCGTCGACGCGGAAGAGGCCTCGCTCTTTTTCCAGGAAGGTCGATTCCTCACGGGCGTGGTCGTTGGCCTGAAAGCTGCTCACGACAGCTCTCTGGTCGAGGTTGTTGGTCTCGGCGGGGTGGAAGTGTTCTTGGTACCCAACACGAGGTTAGAGATAGTCGCACTTGAGGATAGTGCCCGAGTGGTCGACATCTTCGAACTTGAACGCAACCAGGTGAGGAGTGATGCGCGCGGCTATTACACATAGCATAGTGTGACAGGTGCTTGTGGAATCGTCAAGCAGCCCATATCGGCGGGGGAAACGGTGCCAGCCGACGTTTGTTTACGAAATTGCCAGTCGACGCGTACTTTAAGGGTATTTAAGAGTATCGAGGAACGCCAAAAAGCGGGGGGAAATGCAAACGAAATTTGACGTTGAAGTATGACACGCTGGTGTCCTTGAATCACCGGTGGATACTTTGCGGCTATATATTATACGCAGTGGCTTTCTACCACCATTTTTCCTTCAGGATACCCTTGTGTATGCGAGACAGTGACAGACTCTCGCTGCATTTGCGTTGCGTCTAACATGAATAGTCTGACATTTATGATCGTTGATTGTCGTTTCTTATCGTTTCTTATCGTCCACCGATGGCCGAAGGTACTGCGACAGCTAGACATAGCGACGAGTCAGACGATAGCCATCGAGGTTGTATCGGGCCTTGGCAAAGTCGCCGACGACCACACCTCAGTTTCGCTGTGGGCTCTCGGTGACCAGATGGTGATCAGGGTCTGGCAACAAAAGGTGAACGCATGCTATGCCTGGGACCCTCCTGCTTCGTGTTTGCACGTGATAGAAGACTATTATAAACAAAAGGAGAATTGAGTTTGCACGTGGTCGGCGACGAGTAAAAAGGAGAATTGAGTTTGCACGTAGTTTGGAGTGATACCACGACGCCAATGTTGTTTGCGGTCGCAGCCTGCGCCCGCGCGTAGCATATACCAGGTACTTACTTAAGTGGATACCGTTGGAGGCTTTTATTGTTCAGACAGGAGGGGTACCCTCGAAACTTCGGGAACCGACTGATCTTCGCACTCGCTAATATCAACCAATCTGTCTCTAAATATAAGGATATTTTTATTACATGTTATTGTACAAACGGTATTTATATTTCGGGACAGAGTGGTACAATACAGCCTGTTGTGTCCAATCACCATGCGTGCCTGCGTCAAAACGTATAACGCTATATACCATGGCATGCCCGATCACACCGGAGAAGAACCACCCAATACTCGGCACCTTCATCAAACCAGCATACGAGCAACACCCTGTATATAGACACCTGGTAGACGGTCATAGTGGCATGAAGCGATGGGTTCTTATTATTTCTTGGACAAACTTGCCCCACATCTTTAAGCTGAGAAAATATAAGCTGACCGGATCATGACCGTGTTTATTTGTTTGTTTTGGCCAGGGTGAGTTCATGTTGGAAACGTCGGTATCGGCCTTGGAGGCTCTGGAGGCGGTTGGCATGCAAGGTTCGGCCCTCACGGTCTTGGGGGAATCCGAGAGGTTCTGGCTGCTCGATCGAGTACGAGATAGGCTAAGGTAAGGATTAAAAAAAAGGGTAGTTCAACACTCTTCGGGTCGTCGAACCAACACATGGCTCTGATAACCGTCGGTTTCGTTTTACAATTCATCGGCCGTCGAACAAGTGGTAGCCGTTACGTTTTGATAGCCGTTGGTTTTGTTTTACACTCTTCGAATCGTCGAAACATGACATGGCTCTGATAGCCGTTGTTTTTGCCTGACACTCTTCGGATCGTCGAAACACATGGCTCTGATAGCCGTTGGTTTTATTTTACAACTCCTCGGTCATCGAACCAACACATGGCTCTGATAGCCGTTGGTTTTGCCTGACACTCCTCGGCCGTCGAACAATTTGGCTGTGGTTGCCGTTGGTTTTGTTCCGTATTCTTCGGATCGTCGAATACATGGCTCTGATAGCCGCTGGTTTTGTGTTACAACTCTTCGGCCATCGAACCAACACATGGCTCTGATAGCCGTTGATTTTGCCTGACACTCCTCGACCGTGGAACAACTTGTCGAACAACTTGGCTGTGATTGCCGCTGGTGTTGTTCCACATTCTTCGGATCGTCGAATACATGGCTCTGATTACCGTTGGTTTTTCTTTACAACTCCTCGGTCATCGAACCAACACATGGCTCTGATAGCCGTTGGTTTTGCCTGACACTCCTCGACCGTGGAACAACTTGGCGAACAACTTGGCTTTGATTGTCGCTGGTGTTGTTCCACATTCTTCGGATCGTCGAATACATGGCTCTGATTACCGTTGGTTTTTCTTTACAACTCCTCGGTCAACGAACCCACACATGGCTATGATAGCCGTTGGTTTTGTTTGACACTTCTCTGCCGTCGAACAACATAGCTTCGCTCTGATAGCCGCTGGTGTTGTTGTACACCCTTTGGTCATGAAAGACATGGATCCGATAAATGTTTGGGCTTGACGGCGATTAATGCTGGACAGAGCCGCGGGTATATTGACACTCCTCGGAGAGCCTTTGCGTTTTACAGCGAGTGATACTGCACGCCTGAGGCAACTACAGTAGAGTGTTAGACAACGCACCCACCGGCACCTCGTCTGCGTTCTTTTAGTTAGTGTGAGTGTACACTACACTAACGCTAGACTTAGACTACACTATCATCATGGGGCATTTTATTTCACAGTGAACAATGAATATATCCTTTTAGAAAGTTCATCCATCTAGAATCCTTTTGTCCCAAAAACATTTTTATTTTTTCCAAATTTAGAGAAACATCCTTTCCAGACTGTAGACTAGACGATGTTCACGGCCAGTTTATTTTCGTAGTGCACCCACCTGCAGTATAATCCTACTGCCCCCAAAGGGTCTTGTCCTGAACATTTTTTTCCGAATAAATAAATAAAAATATAGACAAACAACAAACAACGGTTTCAAGAAAGTCGCATACGTTTTCTTTTTTTTTTCGTGGCCAGATGTCTACAATACTCTACTTCGCTTTTGTGAGCATTGCGGACATCTCTTTGCGTCGCTTTTCGTCTGATTGGGCTCAGGGTATCAGACGGGATGCTGGCAATAGAGATTGGACATCACCTCCGACAGGAGGAGCAACATCCAGGCTCGTTAGAGAAGGCTTCCGACGGGCACAACACGTCGGTTGGTGCACTGTTGCAGTTGCATCAGGGCAATCGCAGCTTGGAAGGCGTTTCCATTGAGGTGGGACGCCGCTCACTGTAACATGACGGTGCAATTGCACGCAGCTCAGCGTTAATAAAAAAAATCGCGATATTTTCGTATACATACTGTACATTGTTCGGCAGTGCTCTTAGCTCGAGCCCTGTTTCTATCCTGTATCGATGGATCGTTCTAGCATGTTTTTTGGTTGCTCAGCACCGCGGTTGGGGGGAGTACTGCGGTTGGGGCTATATCCCACTTGCCCCACTTGCCCCCGACACAAACACAGATCCAGTAAGTATAAATATAACACCTTTCCCCTGTCGGCAATCAATACTTCGATCCTTTCAGACGATGATAATGCGTGGAGAAAGCGGTCGGCTCCTACTCAGGTCAAGAACACTGCCTCCCGAGCCGGAGCGCGCCGAAGACATCATTTTACAGCCCGAGGTGCGCAAGTAGCCAGGGTACGCGCCCCTGCAGTGCGGTATGTCATGTAACTATAACGGCGCAGAGTCCTTCAGCATACAATATTTGATCAAGTAGATAGAGGTGAAGCGGGAAGCAGGTACAAAGGGGAGCAAGACTTGGCGCATAGGTTTCCTTTTTGATTTTGTGTTGCTTTCCCTCGATTGTCTTCTTCTTTTGGGTGAATGTTTTGTTCAAAGGTGACCAACGTTGAAGCTTCATGCTGCACATTGTCGGATGGCAAGCGTAAAAAACAAACTCTGCGGCGTTCTTGCACCCACCTCTATTTGAAATTATTTTTGGGTCGGCATTGCATCGAGGAAACAGGAAGGCAGTACGGCATCCTAAGTGTTACCGTGTTGTACTGGGGCATCCCGATGCGACGTCGCGGTACTTAGGGTACCGCCGTCTGCTCTAGAGATTCACTCCGTTGGGACCGATCTTTGATCTACCCCGTGCCCGATATGATAAATTCCCCCGAAGCAGGATTGGGCTCCGTTGGGTTTCCCTTCTCTTCGCTGGCTTGATGCTCGCAGAAAGCACCTCCTAGCTGAGCAGCTACTGCACTCCGTGTGTGCGAGGGACGGCAGCCTCGCTCTTCGGATCGATGGGCGGACACTGAGATATGGAGGCTTCTTTTCGGTGGGTATTACAGCTACAATAGGGGTAGCATTGTTGTGGCCGAATCATTTGTGAGTGACAATTACTGACTATTACTGACTATTAATGACTATTACTGACTATGAATGACTATTTCTGACTATTAATGAATACTACTGACTATCACTGACTATTACTGCCTAGTAATGACTATTACTGACTATCACTGACTATCACTGACTATTACTGACTATTGCTGAATATTAATGACTACTTCTGACTATTAATGGCTATTACTGACTATTAGTGTACTCCTCAACTGAGAAGCTACCCAATGACGTGAATGACATTGTTGTTTTACATTCTGATTCGAACATTACCTTCGGTAGGCCGGGTTAACAAAAAACGGTTTTCGGCGGAGATAGATTATCAGAAAAAATGGTGCTATAAGCTATAGACTACACCCCTATGTACCGTCGCACACGTCTTTAGAAGAGACCTGCCTACCGTACGTATGCGATTAGAAGAGACATGTCTAAGCGATTAGAAGGTACATGCCTATGAGAATCGAGGAGACCTACCTGTGCGATTCGAACAGATCTATCTATGCGATTAAAAGAGACATACGACCTATGCGAGCTTTGGGGAGTGTTGGGGGTACTCGAGATCAAGGGAAGATGCGACCATGCCGCTAGACGTCTGCCTAGGCGAATCGCCTTATATAATGTTGCAGCGGATGGTACAGTAGGACGGACTGAACTCGACCTGTTTGTTGTACGTGCCAAACATGTCCGCATGTTTTTCGTTTAAACAATATAACCCAATATTCAAGCGGGTGGGCAACGTAGAAACACACCGCACCAGGTACACACCTTGTATGATTTGCACTGCGCTTGTGATGCGCCGGTCTGCAAGAAAGTGTGCATCTCTTCCATCAGCAACGTTACCCATCGTCAACAGCCTCAACAACCAGCGGCAAGCCACCAATAGCCTCACATCCGCCCTCATCTTGTATCCAACAACCTTATACCAAATCAGATCCATTCAGCAAAAGGCAACCGTCCAACATCGGGGGGCCAGCGTCCACCAGAGATCCGCCCCTCTGCCAAAACGGAGCCACCACCAAATCCCAATCCTCACCAAAACGACGAGCTTCCGTGCCCTTCCGGTGCCCCCTTAGGCCTCTGCTCTTGCAGCGTCCTTCTTCGGGTAGGAATTTCCCTACCCCTCACAAGCACTGACACTACTAAAATAATGTCCGACAACAACGACAACACCGACACCGACGGATGCTTTTCTTCCAGCGGGCGATGGCTAGTCGTGATCAAAGCAATCGGGAGCGGACTAAACTTGTCCCTTTTTCGACCTTCGAGAGAGGCTCTACCGAAGCCTCCACCGACTACAAACCTTTGTGATGGGAAGGGCACGAGTGAAGGAGCCAGGAAGAGAGGCTTGAGTGGGCTCCAAACAACGAAGTCTACCGGTATGCGGCAGTCGTTCTCGCTGCTAATGACGTGGGCTGATTGGGAGCAACTCGGGTACGGGCCGCTGCAATGGATGTCTCACGCGCAGAAGATGCTTCTCGCAAGACTGTCGTTGTCCTGGGTTTATTTAAAGGCGATGGCTACGAGCCATACTTCTGACTTGATTGACCCACCACTTGAAACGGTTCTGCAAGTTCGCCCTACGTTGGTGAGCGTCGTGAGGACCGTGGGGACACCTGGAGAGAGGTCTCCTGCTGATGGTGGCGGTTGCAGCAACGTGAGAAGGATGGATGGAACTGCTGTCATTAGTACTAGGAGCGCGGGAGGGGTGACTGGTAACGGCGACGAAAGGCGAAGACGATACAGGGTGGTAGTGCGCGATGAAGGTCGCGTTTTCAGAGTGGAATTAAAAGCGGAGGTGCATCGCAAGGAAACAGAAACAGAGTGGAAGGACGAGGAAGGCGGCTCATCGCAGTATAGGCTGTTGGAACAAACGTTTGGGAAGGAGGCTTGGCGAGAAACGGGACTGGGGGAGCTTCTGTGGATGGACCGCACCTGGCGACAATATTTGGCTGACCGCCTGTCGAAGCAGGTGCGTCCAATATTTATAAGAGAACTCGACTGTTTTTACTATTCACTATTGCGGTGTTCAATAACTTGGTTCACGACCACAACATGGCACCAACACGTGATGTGCTGCGGCTGTTTATCGTACATGTCGAGGTGCCAGGTATATCATGTAATGTCGGAGAGTAAATGGATGGCCTTTCTGCAGGTACGTTTGACCGCAGGGAGAATAAACCAAAACCCCGAGCACGCCGACAACCATTATTATTAGTGTGCCGTGTCTATCAGTGCTATTAGTGCTATTAGTGTACATTGTTTGTACAAAACACTTGGAGTTAGACATAAATCGCTTTTTCTGTGTAATGTATGAATAGTGCAGCACTACAGTGAGAGGGTTAAGCTTCGGTGCGCGGGCTCGCCTGAAAACGGCTCAGGTGCCTGATTCGCATGGAAACGAACGACTCGGCCGTCGTGCGAGTGGCCCTGGAACTTCGGCCGCTACAAAATGTCTCTCGGTGTACTGCTGTACAGGTTGGACTGCCGCTTGTTTCCAGACTCACGCCCACACCCCCGCTCTGGCTTCCCCGCATATTGCCTGCATGTTTCCGTCATTGCTTGCCTGCTGTTGCCTGTTGTTGCTTGCTTATGCCTGCGTATGTTGCCTACTATTGCTTGCTATTGCCTGCAACTGCCTACTAGTGCCTACTACTGCCTATTGCCTGCAATTTGGTATGATTGCTTGCCGTTGCCTGTTGTTGCTTTGGTAATGCCTGCGATAATTGCCTGCTATTTCTTACTGTTGACTGTTACGAAATACTGCCTACTATTGCCTCCTACCGCCTGCTACTGCCTACTAGTATTGCTTACTATTGCCTGCTACTTCTGTCTATTGTTGTCTGCTATTGCCTGCTACTGCCTACTTGTCTTCTATTGCGTGCTACTGAAGGTCGCTATCGCTCCGAGCGATGGGAAGGACGGCGACGGACAAGTCCAGGACGTCGGCAACGTGCAAGCGAGTCTGGTGATCATGTCGAACATTCCCCTGCTCTACTGGTCGGGTACCGTGGCCATCGCCCGATTAGGTAGCCATTCCCATGGAGTTTTCGTGAGAATAGCTGATGCTGGTCGGCGGCTGCTCATCGAGGCCACAGATTTTGAAGGCGGGCCTATGCTTGCTTCGTCGACCGTGTCATTAGAGGATTGGACAGGTGCGTCGATATTTCAGCGATAAGAGGTTGGAAAAGTGGGAAAACATGATTTTGGGGTAGAAAGGGTTTCGTTCCCGTGGGAGTTTCCTTTCGCGGCGTGGAGTTGGTATCATTCACACCACGTAGAATTCGCATCAACTATAACCATATGCCATTCCAATACACGTAGGGATTATGCAAAGTACGCTTTTCGGAGGCGTGGTGCTTCTGTTCGAGTGCTGTTGGCTCATGGGGGGCAGTGGTATTTTCCGTGTATCGGTGGGTGAAGGATGAAGCCAAGCGCGCACCTGCGATACAACCTTACTACAACCGACGAACACCATATGGGCATATAGTGTACCAGGTACCTGGCGTAACTCTTCGAACTCTTCCTTACAGCGTCGAACGCCTGGAGACCGGGTTTCTCCCCCGCAGCTTCTCTACTTCCCTTTCCGCAGTACCCAAGCGTCGCGAACCTTTATTGTCTGCCACTCTATTAATAGCTGCACAATGCAATTTCGTCAGCAGTCAAGCGTGTAGCGAACCGTTCTTTTTTATGACCTGCCACTCTTCAGCGGCCACGGGTATACATACCCTCGGCCCTCCGAAGGATTATGCCTTCGAGAAGATCCTCCAAGACCAACTGGCTGGATTTCTAGGCGCAGGGTTCCGCAGCCGCACCAACCGGCTAGTGGCGAAACGCGCAGCAAGTCAGATGCAGCCAGGGAGGAGGGGGCGGTGGCGGGGGACGTTGCTGGAACTGTCAGCCATGGAGCTTGGTCCTGAGCAGGTGATATAGAGGCGTCTAGAATGTCTAGAATCACGGGAAGGGGTACTTTTTTCTAGACTTAGAGGCAGCTCTCGCTTCGTATGCATAAGAACTCGTACAGGTGGATGTTCGTATTAAGGCGTGACATCAACTGTAATAAGGCATATCGTCAAGTGTATGCGCTGCTGGTTTGGCCCTAATCGTGCTATGTAGGGGGCCCATAAATTTGGCGCGCGGGGGGGGGGGGGTAACGAAACATTCCCCCTCTTGTTAAAAGTGTACTCCTAGTACATGATGGGCCTATCCGTAACTTTTTTCGAAACAAAATCAGGGGGGAAACAGGGGAGGACACCTGAGACCACGGCTGTCCAGAAGGCCGCCGAGGGTGAACCATCCTATGAGTTATGATTTATACTTGTATGAGTTATCTAGCTGGAAAGTAAAAGTAATAACGAAATCGCCATTGTGTTTGTACCATTGAGCTGCACTTGGCCCCGAGCGTTGTCCGAGCTGTGATCTGGTTTCTCGATACGCACTCGTAGCTACCAGGTATGTTTCATTTCCCATTTTCTCGGGGATGAGGATCGTGGTCAGTGATCAACCAACGAAGCCGTGTCTACAAACGCGATCGCAGTATCACGAGAAACTGCTGAAAAATACTAGAGAATCGACGAAATTCTCAAGCTCACAGAGTCTTAGGTGTCATTTTTGAGATTTTACACCGAAAAATGTTGTTCACAACAGCTGCATACGTACAGCTGAATTGAAGCCGGGTTGTTATCTGTGCCCCGCATGCCTCTCTTTCGTGGAGCGCCGCAGCTCGAATACGAACACGACAACGAGGACAGTGGGAGCGAAACCGGCGGCGACGTGGGCACAACGACGCGACCGCGCACACCTCTACCTCCGGTGTCCTCCTCGCCCTCTTCAACTCCAGCGCAAAAAAGGACGCTAAGGCTGGAGATGCTCATGAGAATGGTGGACGAGTACCACACGAAACACGGACGTCGAGGCGTAACAGGAAACTCCACCCCACCCAGCCCCGACGCAGCAAGCGGTGGCAAGAAAGGCAAGAGAGGGGACTGGTCAAGCCGCCCCGAATTAAGCGAGGGCGGAAGCGTCAGCGGCGGCGGCGGCGGTAGCGGCACAGCACTGCCGCCGATAGCACCGTTGTCTTCGTCAGGACCCACCACGACTGACAATCAGCCCACGGGCCGTTCAGCTGATAAAAGAGAAACCAGGACCGCTGTTGAGCTAAGAGCACACATGTGCTTGTGTTGCGGAGCCGCGGGGGGTAAGGGGCATGGAAGGCATTGCGGGCACACTTTTCGACGGTGCGGGTTCTGCAGAGCGGAAGAAGTAAGAAATGTGCTCTTTGGTGCGGAGCGCGGGCGAGGGCCGGTGCCGAATGCGGGACGAAGAGTGGACACACCGGTGAGGGGCGGGGCGGCACGGATGATGAATAGACTTTGCCCTCCTTGTTACCAAAGGCAAAGAAAGCAAGAAAACCATACCAGTACGACCACATTGTTGTGGTATCCACTCTCTTGTATCAGTCTGGCTCTGAGTGTAAGCGACTTATCGATAATTTATCAAGTAACTTGGGGTCCAACTTAAAATATTGAGACGCGGTTCCGAGTCCCGGAGCTCCTGGTTCCTTTTTTTCTTCTGCTTGTTTATTTTCCCCCTTTGTTTTCTAGTTGTGTTACCGCACCAGGGTAGCTCTTGGGAGTAGATGGAGTAGATTTCACTGTTTCCGCCGGTTCTGGGCAAACACAACCACATACGGACTTCAATGGGGAGTACTTGAGATGATCACAAAACATACTAAAATCAATTTGTAAAAAAACTCTATTATTCGGTCGGTACGAGCACTCAAAATTGTACCCCAATTCCTTACTGGAAACATCGCACACAACCCGGGCATCCCCGGAGGGGGGACGTTTTATGATTGTCCCCGGGTCACTTCAACCCCAGACCAACCCACATGCCATTAAAGACATAAACGGTTGTTAGGTTTGCCGAAGAAGCGGTACCCCATCTGCTCCATACGGCTCAGTTAGCCAATTTCGCTTGTTTTCGTATATGTTACGTACACAATGTTAAAATCGAGCAAATGCTAAAAACGTACTGGGTGCGAAGAAAGGAAGAAACAACACATAAAAAAGGAAGGTACGCAGTTGTAGTGCTCTTGTATTTGGAGCCAGTTTTAGTAGTACACGTGGAGGCGTTACTTAGGGGTCTGGAATACCGTAACCACACATTGAGGAGACACGTTGTCATGCCGCAACCGCCACGACGTGTCCTCAACGGATATGTGGTTCTCGGCGTTAGGTTTCATGGCATACGAGGAGAGGTGTGTACCTATACTACTATTAATAGTATCATGCATGGCCGTGGTCATATGACCATAGACCGTTGCATCCCTACAATGCCGGGACGGAGCATGTTGGGTTTTCAACGGACCAGGCAGACAATGCTAGCACCAAGCGCTAGGCGCCGCGAGGTATCTGACCATCCGTGGATCTTCCAGAGGACCCCTTCGTCAGTGCCGGGTTTGGTGGCATTTGTGTTTGGCTTGGTCGACCCTCCTTCAAGTAGAGAGGGTGCATTCTTGACCCCGCTACGTATGGTATTGGACTCGGAGTGTAAAAATTGTGAACACTGAACACGTTCACGAACAATACCGACAGAATTCGGGCGGGACGCTGTGTTTTCGCAAGATACGTCCGCATAATTCAACGTACTATGGGTTGTGATATTGACAACAGGTTTCGTTATTTGTTTCGAGCGATATTTTGTCGGAACAAGGCGGCGGAAGGTTCTTCCAAACTGTCCATAAAACCCCTTTTTCGCGCATTTCGGCGTTACAACTATACCAACTTCCTTAATATAATCACAACTAACTATATGATGGCCAACTCTTGCCAGCATAGTATCGATCCGACGTTCGAATTCGAAAAATTGAAATTGCGATGGACCCCATCGTGCCTGCTATTATACATTTGACGGCAAGGCACTCTCGGTGGACGTACGTGAGGAGAGTGGCGACTTAGACGAGGAGGACGAGTACGATTGGATCACCGATACAGAGGAGGACGACCTGGAGTTCAAATGCGACGTCTGTGGCACGGTGATAGAGGACACATCAGACCGCTTCCACTGCGATACATGCAGCGACTACGACCTGGTAAGATCAATAAGCATGATAGACCATTACTACGTACGTATTGCCCGTGGTTGGAGATGGCGAAAAAGTGAGCATAAAACAGAGAGGACTCTATATGCCTTGGCCCCGCTGCGACAAAAAAATGTTGAAATACGCTTGACTGGACATCCTAACCCTATAACCCAAATCCCGACCACCTGGGAATTTTGTCAGAAATGTTCTCGGAATTTTCTCGGAATGAAAGTTAAGATGTACTGAGGCGTGAGTGCGGGTTTTCAACCATTTTTTCCAAGCTGGGCCAAGTCGTAAGCAACCTACTACTGCTAAAACATGCGTCATACACCCAACACAAATGGCCGCAGCTCCTTTTTGCACTCGTTCCACCAGCAGGCAAACCAGCTACAGTAGAGGAGTAGACTAATAGACTAATGGAACACACCTTGTACGTTCCTCTGGCATTGAACACCGCGAACCAGTCTTGCGAACCACAACCCATATGTATATACGAGCGCGCATCGTTCGACGTCTTCTGGCTGGAAACGAGTGGTTTTCTTATTGCTCGGGGCGTTAGACTCAAGCCAGGGGGAACCATAACACAAGCCACCCTGCCCCCTCTCCCCCCTTCCGAGTGCAGTGCCAGGCATGCTTTTTGTCCAAGAGAACAGCTGGCGGACACGAAAACAGCGAGGAAGCCGGTACCGGTGCTAAACACCTGGCGTGCCACTCAATGACAAGAGTGATGGCCGAAACCATTCCACCCTTGCGGAGCTCTTGATGGTGCTTTCGTAGTTTTTTTGGTAGTTCGATGTTTACCCCACCGCGCACGGGTAGGTTCAAACCTATAGATCAAGCTCACCACACAGTTCCACATGTGTGTCGTGTGGTAATTGTAACTCGGTTGTTGTAGAAAATTTGCTCCTTTTTTTCCATCTCATTTATTATCTTCGGCCTTCTTTTTCCTGCCCCCTCCCTACGAAGTCGTAGCTTAGATCCGGGGTCACATAGTAGGCTCTCTCCCCCGCCCCCACTACGGCTACCTCAAGTTAGATATAAAGCCAGTCTTCAATGAAACACAAAGGATTCAACGAAAGCAACCGAAGAGACGCATCGCTACAGATGAAAAACAACTCCATTCCCGAGGACCTACAAACTAGGCGTGCTTTTTGTCCAACCAACAGAGCCGCAGGCGGACACGACAGTGCCGAGGAAGCCGTTACCGGTGCCAGGCACCTCGCGTGTCACCAAGTCATAAGAGTGATGGGCGACGCCACTCCACCCTTTCGGAGTTCTTACTTGCTCGTTTTTAGCTTTTTTAGCTATTTTATTTTTTATTTTTATCGTCCGTCGTACGGGTAAAGGCAACGCTCAATCTCACCACGCAATTCTTCGACATCTGTTATGTGTCGATTTTAACATGGTTGTTGTGGGATTTTTGCTACTGCCTCGAGTACATGTAAAGTCAGTCTTCAATGAAATACAAAGGATTCAATGAAAGCAACCGGAGAGGCGCATCCCTCCAGATGGAAAGCAAACGACACGCCTCTATACCTTCCTAGTTTTTAGGGTACCTACAACTAAAATAGATATACAGTCATAAACCAGGCTCAGCCACTAGTACGTGTTTCTACAAATGATCAAGTTGTGACCTTGGCAACACAAGGTGAGGAACACACATGCTACTGAAAATCTCACCAGGAGGGTCTGCTCTCTTCTGTACCCCCCGCGCAACCGACATGGCCCCCAACACCACAGGAATTTCTCGTTTCCCCTCGTATCGTTACCGCGGAAAAATTGCCGCCTAAAAACTACCGAAGATTTCCCTTACAATAACTCCAAGCTCGGGACTCCATACGACTATACCAGATTATACAACCAGCGGCTGACTTGCGAGAAGGCAAATTTGCAATAGCAAATACGAGACCATGGTACACAATACACGAATGCCAAACAAAATAGGGAGGCAACAGAATAGGCACGACCAAAGCGTACCATCTCGACCTCGCCGCCAAGCTTGTTGAGTGTCGGGAGTGTCGGGAGTGTCTTGAGTGTCTTGAGTGTCTTGAGTGTCGGTGCGAGCGTGCCATATCGAAAAAAACACAACTCTTAGGAAGCAGTCCGCGGTGTCTCATTACTCCGCGCACAGTCCAACCGAACTATGGAGGCAACAATAAAGCGCTGGTCGACGTTAGGCGTGCAACATGTAACATATTTTTGTGAGGCTCGTCACTTAAGGAAGTCAATACATCACCCAAAAAATGAGCTTTTAGGGAAAAATGCAGACTTAACCTTCAACCTAACAATGAGCTAAATCCCATGGCCTAGGCTTGGCACGAAAAATATCGAAAACGTAAACGCTCAGGGTTGGGGTTAGGGTTAAGTTTCCTCAGGTGACAATCCCCAGCCAAAGCATAACTATTGCCTGATATGGCCTCTTATGGCCTCTTATGGCAAAAAAAACTGCTGCCCCTATCGTACAGCGCGGCTCAGAGTCTCTGAGTCTCAGAGTCACCTCCTACTCCCCTCCTCGCGCGCTGCGCACACTTCTTCGTCCACGATGGCGGCAAACAATTCTGGCCTGGCCGGGGGGTACGGTGTCCTCGCAGACGGTGAATCGTCCAGCTCGACCAGAGTTTGGGCTAGCTCCTGAGGCGTGGTGGCTAGGAGGTAGTTGCGCTTGGCCAAGGCATCCGCAAGCTCTTTCTGGTGGTTGTCCATTAGCAAGGTGTTGACGACAGCCACGACAGTCTTTCCTAATCCTGGACATTTAAAGCGTCCACAAAAAGGGGCAAAGAGAACAACGTGATGGACAACGAGGGATGGGTCCAGGCAGTGTGGTGTGTGAGTTTCAGGATGGGTATGAATCCCTTCTGCTCCTAGAAAAATTAGGTAACTACATATTTAAGTACGTAGTTTGTCCCTAAAACGCGGCCGGGGTAATTTTTAAAGGTTTTTCGATAGTTTTTCCTAACCCTGACATTGATCATTCATTGCGTTCACAACGAGGACAAAAACAAGACAAGGAAAAAGGGGTGGGTGCAGGCAGTGTGGTGTGTGAGTTTCAGGATGGGTACGTGTTAAGCACTTCTACCATTTAATACTGGACAAAATAGGCAACTCTAATTCCAAGTAGTGTTTTTCTCAAGAAATTAACAGGCGCCCGAGTGAGAAGTAAACAACTTGAAACTTGGAGCGCGACTGCAGCGGTGCGCGCATGTTACGCAAGAGATAATGCTGTAAGGTACTAGGTAGTGTGGGTCAGTGGGTCATGAGACGATACACAAAAAAAAAATTGATACCAACATTACGGTTCGACGATCTAAGTAGAGGTTGTGCCGTTATGTATATGGGATTTGAAATTGGCAAAAATTCAGTGCTCGGTACCACGTTGCATGTGATGTCACGCAGTTTTGTAATTTCCCTGTGCGCCCGCACCGTGATACCGTGATACCGGTACATATTATACATGGTGACCACTACCGACTGCCGGTATCAATCAGCACATACATATTGCCCGCCGCGACACAACAGGCTGGTTGACAATTGAAAACGTGGCAACCAAAAGCAGATGTTGTCGTAGAAAGCTTAGGAACTAAAGTGCCTGCAAAACACAATGGTTACCTGCCAGCACGTGCCGGTGCTCGCACACCGTCGAGCTCTATCGAGAACTACGAGCACAAGTACGTTTGGCATTCCTTTCACGAGGCTGAAAGATACGTTTGACTTGGAGATGGAGACTAAAAACTCCAATTATTTATACCGCGGCCGAAACTTACGTTTGCCCTGGAACCAGAGACTAAAAAGAACAAATGTTTACTCGAGTGATATTTCTTTTGAAACAAATCGTTAGTCAAGGGTCTAACCGCCGCAGCCGACAAAATAAACACCATTCTTAGGAAGCAGCCCCCCCCCCCCCCCCCCGCCCCCCCGTCCATCCATCAGACGTTGAGACGATACACAACAAAAATGGATGTCTGTGGGTGCTTCTGGATTTGGTAAGAGACACGCAGGTCTACGACGCTGTGTCTCGCCCTCATCGTTTGCTATTATTAGCTTAATAATGAGAAAAAATTCAGGATGAGGGGAAACCTTATAAACTAGTTAGACAGCTTATCGCTTACAACGTTCATGCCAACGGAGACCGAGGTTGGTCTGGCGTGGGAACATTCGAGCGGACACACACGAAATATCATGCCATCATGTAATCATGCTTTCATTTAATGCTATGAGGTATGATGTTGGTCCGGCGGAGAGGCAGTTTCACGCTCACGACCGGTACGTATATCAAATCGATTCGGGAACGAAATGTTCTACGTGCATACCACATAACACATAGCAGGATGATCACTAGCTCTTACGCTGGCGCAACTTTCGGGGCGGAACAATGGCGGTCTACCGTAACAGCCACCGGAGGCCACAGTATACACGTATTAATAAGCAACTCGGGATTCGCGCGACGCAACTTTTTCGCCGCAAGTTGTGGTTCCTTCTTTCATTGTCTGTTGAGACGCGTGTAGTGCATTTTCAAGGTCCGGGAGGCGCCTAAACGCGCTACGACTGTGTCAAGTGATTTTCGGGTGTATACTCCGGCGACCCTCCGGCGGCCCTCCGAGACCCCTCCACCACCCCCCCCCCCTACGAGGGGCTTCCGAGGGCCCTCCACCCCCCCCCCTCCCTGCGGGGGGGAGGCGCAAAATGCCTCTCGCGACGTGTTACGCTTCGCGCAACGCAACACGTGCCGGGGGGCTAACTGTAATGCCCGGGTACACATACACGCATAGATGTACAAGTGGGAAAAGTGCACCTCCGAAGGAAGAACTGCGCCACGATACATTTTCAGTTTGTGCAGTTTACACTTCTCGTAACTCGTATAAAAATCACCTACGAGCAGTAGTTTACTTGAGGGTAAAAGTTTCGAAACACGTAGAAGTGGCACTCTAGATTGTAGTATTGATGGTCCTTGTGCTAGAATTTGGCGGGGTAGAATGTCGTGGAAAATTCAAACGACGTTCGATGCGAAGCGAACTTTTGACCATTAACCCCTATGGGACTTAATACCATTTAACCCTTTTGGGATTTAATACCACTTAACCCTTTTGGGATTTAATACCACTTAACCCTTTTGGGATTTAAAGCCATTTAACCCTTTTTGGACTCAATCCCATTTACCCTTTTGGGACTTTTGGGGCTTAATGCCCTTATGATAGCCGTTTTGGCACTTAACACCATGAACCCTTTTGGGACACAATACCATTACGAGCCGTTTTGGGATTTAATACCATTAACCCTACTGGGACTTGATAACGAAAATGACGTGACGAACATAAATGACGGTTGTGGCAACGACCGTGTGAGGCAGCCCGGCTTGCTGGTTTTCGTCGTAGTGTCCGAACCACAGAGTACGGCAGGAATAAACTGCAAGAAGGTGTACGCCGCGCGAGACGCGCAACACATCATAAATGCCTGGTACTGCTGATTCGTGTGCTGCGCACTCACACTGCACGGCTGCTAGTGCGGTAATACCGAAATATATCGTTATTGTTTCGGTCGATACTCCTGGGCTTGAAAAAGCCAAAGGGTCTCAAAAGCTCTCGGTCTCACGAGGGTTAGCTGTTAACTTGCTCTTCACCAAGCAAACCGTTCTAATGTTTTAATGCTTTCGTTGCAGAAACGCGAGGAGGCGCACGTCAGCCACCGACGGCACAAAGGTAACTACAGGGGTAAGAGATAACCTGGTATCAGGGTAACGCCAACTGGAACGAACTAGAGCCTGGCTGCAGGGAACAAAGTACTCGGTGCAGTACACACAGCACCGTTTTTTTTTCTTTTTGTTTGCTGGTCTGCGGTCCAGAAGCATTTTCACTCGGAGGCCTACTTTGTCATTTCGTGTTCGTTTATTATATGCTCATCCTTGGCTCGTCATTCAACTTCTATCGAACCTTTTCAAGTGTGGTCCACTTGTTCTTGTATGATACCTATATACTGCTGTAGTATATCATACCAGGTATCATAGTGCGCGAGTGAACGAGCCTCTTGCAAGTTTTTCACCTGCGGTGCTTGCAGATCTCTACCACCAGGTACATCCTTCATGGACATCATACTCAGAGTCTCGTATACTCCCTCTGTACAGCACGAGCGGTCGAAGTATCACACGCAGCTTACAAAAAAGAGTTTCGATCAAATTCTCGATCTCACAGCTTTAAGAATGAGGCGTCTTTGCAAAACACGACTGGATTTTATGAACTGAATTTGGGATGCTCTGCTACACTGGCTTACTTCATGACTGATGGAATACTTACCAAGCGCTTCCATGACGGAGCCGGCCCCGGCATGGGTGATGACCATATCGGCTGAAGACATGTCCTCGTGCAGGGTCGGTTTGAAGCGGTACCACCTGCACTCCATTTCGCTCTTCTTGAGAACAAAATCAGAGACACACAAACACGAGGGAAGCAAGGAAGTACAACGACAAACAGCAGTAGAGGTAGCAGTGTCATTGCACTTGTATACTACAAGGTGCCAGGTACCAGGTACAAGATACTGGACTCCGACCCTCTACGTACGACCCTGGGCCAGGTCCCAGGTACTCTGGTGAACATGAACATGATGTCAAGTCATACTCATGCATTTTATTCCTGGTATCGTATTAGACTACGAGGTATACTACTTGTGTCCACCGTAAGAAGCGAGCAATCAATCGCAATCGCCCGTCGACGGGGAAAGGACCCCAATAACCAAGACAGGGAGCAGTCGAGAACGATATCATACGACACATGTCATAGCACGTAACACATGTCATACATATCATACCTGGTACGTACAGAAGTCTACCCACACCTGGTACCAGACCCACGTGCAATGGCACCTTGCCTACGCCAACGACGAGATAGATACACGAGATGAGCATACTAGTATGCTGTCAGACGTTATGAGATTTGTTCACCGATTGCAGAGCGGTAGAGAAGGTGGGCACGTGGTCGCCATGGCCAATCTGTGCAGTGAGCGACGTGTAGCCTTTGGAGAACAGGGTGGATAGAACCTCAGGATCGTCCATGGCTTCGATGAGGGAGTTGAACTTGGTGGTGCCCACCGTTACGAACACGTGCTTTCCCATACGCTACTGCAGCTCTTGCCTCGACAGGACGATGGGTAGGGTCAGCACTGAGGAGTACTAGGACACTGAACAGTACTCGGGCACACAGCACTGCTGCTTGCTGCTTGCACGGGCGGCCGGGCGCGGCGGAAATTTGATATTTTACACCAACCCGAGAACAAAAGGCCATCCAAACAATTGAAACCTTTCCGGTCAACAACAGAGGTGTGCGACAAGTTGCACAAGTTGCAGTCAGGTCGTCACGTCACTGCTGTCACTGTCCCGTGCATCGATCTCCAACACCGAAGCACGTCGTACAAGCCTGGAACAGCAAGTACCATGGCCGAGTCTTCTACCAAAGAACTCACGGGCATCGCCACCAAGTTGTTCGAATCTTGCTTCGGGTCTTCGGACGGCTGCGCTGTGGTGTTCGCTCCAGGACGGGTCAACCTTATCGGCGAGCACACGGACTACAACGGCGGCTTCGTGATGCCATTGGCACTCCGAAAGCAGACCATCGTTGTGGGTCGAGGAACCCTCGTGCCCGAAGGCCAGGCTGGTGTTCACGGTGAGCTGGTGCTTAGGAGATTGGGTGCTTTATTGCTGTGTATGTGTGCACATACATAACACCACGATGTTCTGAATGAGTGAGTATTCGCGGAGAAATACATACTGGTAGGTACGAATCTGAGATACTGCTGGTACTGGCGACATATACTGGGTATACTGGCAGTATACTTGATACTGGCATTACTGTCTGTACGATATGAGTAATATTCCAGGTATACCTGGCAGTATATACTATGTTGCCTGTAACGTACACTAGAGCCAGTACAGCAGTATCCCAGGCGCACCCAGAGTAATTGGGGCATCGAGTACTCTTGAGGTACTGGGCACACCCAGCAATTTGGGCATGGAGCGTTCTCTTTGGTACATACTACTGTTTTGGTGACGTATACTGGGCATATACTGGCAGTACCAGCTGTGACGACCTTTAATATGTACTCGTACATATCTTATACACGCGCATTGCACAATACTAGGGGTACGCCGAACTATGCCAGAACGGGGCCGGTATAGCGGACCCGCGGACCCGCATCGATGCGGAGCCCTTGTAGCACTCTTCCGGCATCCATGCGGAACCCTTGTAACGGACAAAAAAGAAAAGAGGACAGGGCCACCACCCACAGGCACGAAAGCAGCCACCCACGCACCAACCGACCAATTCACCCACTTACCCACCCACCCACACCAACCCACCCATGCACCAACTGATCCACACACCCACCATGCGCTCCAGCAGTACGAGTAGTACGTACAGCAGTAGATGTGCAGCAGTACGTACGGCAGCACTACTACTGCGGTTGTAGTAGATAAGTTCCCAGTTCGTGTATGCAGCAGAAAGAAACAAGCGAAACACGCCAACCACCCATACCCAGTCGCCCACTCGCCCACCCACGCGCCCAACCACCCACGCACCCACCCACTCAAGAGCTACAGTAGTACAGCAGTAGTACGTGGGGCAGCAGATACATATTATACGTAGATGCGTTGATTCAAAACCGCGTGTTGTGGGATTTCCATTTTTTTACGATCCCCTCCGTTCCCGGGGAAACAAAGAAACAACCCCGGGAGTGCGCCTTCCCCCGCCCCCCGCTCGCCGAGTTCGGCACCGGCACCCGTTCTTTCGGCGGGGTCACCGAGGGCTGATGCATGGGGCGGGTGTGGCGCGGGTGCGGTGCCGAGGGGGGTCGGCTGGCTCCCGATAGAGCAGATTCCCCGCGGGGCATATCGAAACCCGCATAGTCGTGAAAACCCGTTTGGATATCACCATCACTACCGAGCAGCATTAAAAAATAAGGATGATACTATGTACGTGAAGTCGTGCGAGGGAGCCCCCTCGACCAATAGAATTGGGGCTCGGAAAACGCTGGATTGAAAGTAATTTGTCATAACATACGACGTAAGTGTACGAGTATTGCAGCCATAGTTACGTTAGAAGGCACACTACAGCCACTACTGTATAAGGCGACCTGAAATGGCTTGACACAAGTACGTAGCAGCTTATATTTGGCGAGCCGCCTTATATAGGCACTGCTATAGGTACTGTACCTACATTATATTAGGCGACATGCTACGAAGGCGACTCGCCTTAACATAGACACAGGTAAGCTTTCGCTGAAGGCGGTCGGTCTTTTTGGTACGACTGGCTAGCTTTTAGCGCCAGGCTAGCTTTTAGCGCCAGAAGAAGCTAAAAACTAGCCCAAGCTGGGTAGCTTTTGGAGACAGATGACAGCAGGCGACGTACGCAACGACGACTAGCCCGAGAAGCTGACAGCATACGACAGTACGACGGGCATCGCCAGCAATCCGTCAGCTGACAGCTTGGGCACCCCCCACCACGCCTCAAAATGATATTATACCCCACCAACCAATATCATCTACGTACTATAAAACAGATGGTAAATAAACCGAGGCTCCTTAGACCAACTATTCTGTTTGTTTTTTAAGGGCTCTGAGAACTGAGTTTTTTTGCGGAAAACCCACGTTTTACTCGGCGGGACAGTAAAAGAACACCGGTATATAGACTCATCCGGAGGCTCCCCTTAGTTTTCCGAGAGATTTTTTTAGCACTTTCCCTTTTCTCCAGAGTCGTAGTTTAACTGTTCATCCACGTTGCCAGTTCTAAGGACATAGTGATTTTTCACCAAAAATCATCAAATATCCCTTAGGTCCGGCCCCAGTTCTGATAAACAATCATATTTCTGACCCTCCGGAGAAAACTGATTGGTTGCGCCAAAACCAAACGAAGACCCTGGAGAAACGGGAAAAAGCTCAAGAAAAATCTCGGAAAAGTTCGGGGAGAATCCTGAAGAGTGTACGGGGCTTTTTTTTGTCTGTCCCGCCTGAGCGAAACGCCTTTTTTTCGGCCTAGAGAATCAGTTCTTGGAGCTCAAAAATATTTTCCCGTAGTAGGCGGTCTTATAGAAAAAAATTTAGGTGTCGTATGGTAGGGACTCACGCAGCAGGATATTTGTAACTGTCGTTTTTGTAACTGCCGTCAACTTGTATCCCCTAGTTTATATGAGCGGCCGGTCGTAGAACCTCTGTCGTAGAACAACCCGCCTTCAGCCAGCTCTTAGAAGGGTTCCTAGTTTTTGCCGAGGTGTATATTAGAATCTCGCCTTCGCTCGTATTTCACCAAACATCTTGGGCTCCACGTCTTCATCTTCTGCGTGTGAACCCCCGCCCCCCCCCATCGATAAGTGCTAACGTATACTGTAATCGAGTGATTTGATAACACGCCCCCTCGGCTCGGGCGAACTTGGAAGCTGATTTTCTGGACAACGGGAAGAGCGCAAGGACAAAGCGATGCGCCTAGGGAAACTTCTCAGATCTTCCTACAGGCGTATCGCTTTGTGTTTACACTCTTTCCGTTGTCGAGATATACTTATGAATGGTATGGAAGTATCTTGAAACAACTTGACGAGATCTTTCCAAGGTCATTATGTTCCTTATATGTGTGCCCCACTTGTTTTGGTGATAATCGGCTGGGGAATTATCTTGATGGGATGTGTTAGCCTTTGGATGTTATCCGGCGTATATATACATATATGTCGTCCCACCCATGCATCTTCTATACAACTCCCCTCCGCCCTTCGTAAAATACAAAATACGAGTCGGCGGATAGAAATACGGTACGCGGTGAAAAGCACCAGATATGTACCTGGGTGTAGTATGCACCAACAGTATAATGTGTAAATACGCACTCATGAAATCCAGCAGAAGGGCGATACAACAGAATGTAGAGCTTTGCATCAGTGACAAGGGGTGGGGGGTATACTCCATCATGTAGGCTTTCGTGGTTGCAAAGCTGACAGAATATACTGCTATTTTTTCCTAGGGTAGTCTTCCACTCCCAGGGTGTTTGGAGCCCATGTACCCTGTGACCATGGACTGCATTGTTGTGGCGATGAAGTTTATGATGTAAGAAGAAAAATAAGAACGAACATACAACAACAGCAACAACAACAACTATCGACGTTATCCCGTGGAGTCACGACAAAATCTTGATAGCACCAACAGAAAGTAGCGCTCAGTTTTACATTGGCGACAGAACGGAAAAGGGCAAGCTGCTGGCTTTGATGTGCGCCAACAACGGCAGAGTCCACGCCGTCGCAAGCCCACTGCCGAAGGTCCGGCCGTATTTCTGTCGGAATGGACGGACTAGACGAGGCCGAGCTGTGGTTGACGCAGATCGACCAGCGGGGGCTTCCGCACACTCAATCCCCACCCGGGTGGAGGAAGAAGTGGTGGGAGTGCAACGTGAGCGGCGTCCTTCTTGAAAGAGATCGGTGCCAAGGAATACTTGATCCCCACCCAGAGGTGGAGGAAGACACGGTGGATTTATGGGCAAAGCGCAATGTGAGCGACGTTTCTCTTGAGAGCTATCAGTACCACCAGGACAATAGCTACCACCATTCTACCTCTCTCTTCTCGTTAAACGCTGGATTCGCATTGTGAGCGAGGTCACTCTTGAATGTGGCCAATACGACCGATCCACCTCGTTCCTCTTGAGAGCAGGAACTGGGTGGGTCGGTGGTGTTGGTTACTTTCGAGAGGGACCTTGCTCGCGTTGCATATCCACCACTTTTACAAACAGGAATGAGATAGATGCTGGCATCGATTGCTTTCAAGAAGGACGTCGCTCAGGTTGCATACCGTATTCATACCGTGCCCGTCGTTTTGCAAGAGGAGTGGAGGAGAACGGTGGTATCGGTTGCTTTCAAGAGGGACGGCGCTCACGCTGCATATGCACCGTTTCTTCCTTCACCGGGGTGGCGATTAAGTGATCAGTGGTATTTGGCCGCTTTCAAGAGGCGCATCGCCCACGTTGCTTATCCACTTCTTCCGCCACAGCAACAAGAGCGAGATGGCCCGGTGGTGTTGATTGCCTTCAAGAGGGACATCGCTCACTTTGCATGGCCATCACTTTCCTCCTCCACCTGGGTTGGGGAATTGAGTGTGCAGTCGCTCCGACTGGCCTTTTTTGCGCCAACCGCAGCTCGGTCTCATTCAGCCCGTCCGGTCCGAAGCACATGCTGTCCAACCTTCGGCAGTGGGCTCGCGACGCCGTGGACTCTGCCATTGTTGGAGCACACACCTCCGTCGGAGGCATCAAGGACAGCAGCTGTCCCTCTTTCCCTAGCCTTGTCGACAATGTAGAGCTCCAGTTTCTGTTCGTGTTTTTACACCGGTGCCAGTGCTATACCAATGCCTGGTACACAGTACGCGACAGCACTTGAGGGAGTGAGAGTTGACAAAGTTTGGCTCGACTTTTGCTCGAAACATTAAAATAAACCTTTTTTAATACTGATAGTAGTGTTGGAGACACTCTCCGCCTCACATAAGAACTTCAGCCTGGCCCAAATCAAGAGTTTCTTCGCTGATTTCTTAAGTAGTGCCGCGTGATTGCTGTTGGAAGCTCTTTCTGCGGATGATAAGTACTTTTAAGTTTGTGCAGCAGTATGGGCCTGCCGACAGGAAGCGTCTAATCTGAGCAAGCACGTCTAATCTGAGCAAGCCTTGAAGTCTTGAATATGGTGATACCGTCCTTGTGCAGCCTTGAGCATATACTATTGTATAGGATTTAGTGTAGCGCAAGCCGCTGAGCACGACTTCTTAGACCGAATTTCTGAGCGTCCCCCCAAAAGCGAGCCTTCTATTCTCAACAAGTTTTTGCCTTGTTCGTGGGCCTATACTGTACACTCTGCACTCGTGGATTGCTGGATTTGGCTCTTGATGCATGTCTTGATGCACGTCTTGTGTTCCGCGTCACACGTTGCCGAGCCAGAGAGATAATCATTATCGCGGTCGCCGCGATGGTAGCCTACTCCTTTACAGCTTTACAGCGAGTAAAGGGACATTGCGCTGGTGTTAGCCAGCGTCGCCATGTGGTTGCACAGGGACAGACCATGTAGCACCCTCACACCCTCACTGTTAATAGTGCTAATAATGCCTCACACACAGACAGATGGACACAAATGACCTGGTCCGCTGCCTACAGTGATCGGCCTTAACCCCCTCTACTATTCCGGGGGGGCATAGCAATACATAATCATACATAGTAATACATACATACTATAGTATTCTATGTTAATAGTAGTATGTAGTATTCATAACCCACGATGGACCGAAAAACACATACTAATATCCCTACGAGTATGTATGTTTACACAATCTACTATGCTTAGGATTACTATTAGTATTATTAGTACTACAGTATGTTCTCCCGTAGTATCACAACCGAACACTCCGCATCACGCACCGAGTACCGGTATGATATACTCCTACCGGGACATGAGTATATGCTCGGTAACAATGGGAAAACTTCCAGCCAACGTTTTTCGGGAGCTCGGGCACGGCCGGAGCTTTCTGAACATATCTGACCTTGTATGAATATCATACCAGGCATCATAGAACCATCATTCTTGACACCGGGAATACATGTCGTACCGATACTATTTGTACTGCTAGTGTAGGCTATATATACCCTGGTACGTCAGAGCTGCGAGTCGGCACGACTTTAGTCGCGATTTTTTTTAGTTATTATTAATTGTTGGATTAATAGTTAGACGTTTTTCGGGGGTGCCAACCATGCAACCTATTGGGTTTCCTCACTCGTGCAAAGGCTTCTCTATTGCAGACTACCAGGTTTACTTGTCTTGTGTGAAAGGAAGCAATGTAAGCGTAAAATTCACCTTCGGCGGGACCCCCTCGACCCGGAGGGGGGGGAGGGACGGTGAGTTTTCTCGCTTCGCTCGCTTGACGTTAGTTGGAAAGTCGACTGCCATCAGCTGGCGAAGTCAGCCGAACTACCGACTAAGAATCAGCTAGTCGACCAACACCACGTGGCGATAGGAATGCTTATTTTGTTCCTCCGGCGGGTTGGTAAAAATAAAGCCAAACCTCACCACACTTCCACATATTAAATACCGTATCATACATACGTGCCGTGTGTTGTTTGCTGTAAATGTTTGCCGACTCACAGCTGTAGTTATTTGTCGTTAACAAGTGGGAACATGCGGTGTCTCCTGTTGAAGTTGATATACTTCGTACTCTGAAAGCAATGGTCTACGTAAGTGCTCGGGGCACCATGAACCATGAACTGTTTCTCCTTGGATCTTGCCAATGTTACATTAGTGTTTACAGGTACATTTTAATAACAATCCTTGTGTCGGTCCGTTGGTGTCCAGAGTGCAGGATTGTCTCCAGCGCCACTCCGGAGGTGGTGAGCTTCAAAGCCTCCAAGGATCTTAAGCCAGGCATCGTGGAGTGGGCTAACTACGTCAAGGTGACCGAATAACTATGGACGAGTACCTACGCTCAGCTGATCACTCTGTCTTAATTTATTTTATTTTTGTTTGCGACTAGGTGAGATTTCTCTCAGTCATTTCGTATTTTCTTCATTTCCTTTTTTCTTTTGACCACGGACTGACAATGCACTTTGGTGATGAGTTAATGCGAAAATAGCGACAAAACAACAAACTAAACCTTCTGCACGGCTCCCGATTACGTCATCCCTGATCTCGTCTGCTTCAACCCTCCAGCTCGTCCCGACAGCAACGACTACAACAACTCTGAAGAACTTGCGACTGAGATTGAAAACGCTAAAACGAAAACAACAAAAGCAACAACAACAGCGATGCGTCGTAGCTTTAATTTGACATAAAAAATGCAGAAATACGCCGGTGGCGTGCACACTTCTGCGCACTCCCGATTACGCCATCCCTGATGTTCTCTGCCTCCATTCTCCCACTGATCCCTTGACCTCAATTAACGCCAGGGTGTTGTCTACGCCTATCTGGGGGATGTTCCGCGGGGTCACGTTTTGAGCTTTGACGCTGCCATCGCCTCCGATGTGCCTCTGGGCGGAGGGCTGTCAAGCTCGGCGGCGTTGGAGGTGTCGGTGGCCACTCTTCTGGAGGAGATAACGGGGGTTGAGGTCAGCGGTGTCGACAAGGCGCTCAGGCAAGCCAGATGTACTCGTATGTCGTATTTCTGCTGGTTGCGCTTAAGATGAAACACCCACCCGGACGATTTTGGCATCAAGAATTGGTGATTTTCTGATAAAGGGGAGGGCACCAGAAAGCACCGAGCGATGCGTATCAAAGCCACTATTTTCGTTGTGTGTTGTGTGCGCCCGCCCCCCCATAAGTGGAGAAAATTGGCTCGGAATTTTTTCCGAAGAGGTGTGTTACCTTGTGTTACCTTGTATTACCTTTGCGTGTTAATACGGTATAATATTCAAGTACCGGTTCCAAGTATTGATGTATCTAGAAAAGTTTGCCGCACAGGATGTCTATCAGCAGTAATAAGAAGCAGGAATGCTGCCCCAGGCTGTACTTCTTACTTGAGAGTCAGTGTGTCCAAGCAAACTTGTTCAGTATTTTCGCCTCGGCATTTCTTAGTTGTCCGTGAATCTACTGTATGTCGGCCCGGCTTTCTTAGCTCTACTTTTCTTTCTGTTCGTCGGTGCCCCTTGTGCCCCTGATCTACATGCATAATTTGTGTCCAGAATGCTCATGCATTGCGAGTGGTCGCGGAAACAAGTGGCCGGGGTAGGGATTTCACTGCAGTAGGAAGTTATATTCACTATCCACTATCCGGGGTAGGGAGCTTGTAGGATTTTGTCTTCAACTATCCACCCGATACAGACCCCACCGTCAACGTCTCCTTCTGCACCCCGCTGCTTTCGATGGATACCCTCCTCCGCCCACCCCATGGCTGCATCCCATGGTTGTACGACGCGCAAGGTGTCAGTGGTCCGACCACAACTTCATGAACGTGCCGTGCGGGATCATGGATCAGTTCGTGTCAAGCCTTGCACGAGAAGGGTCAACCCTCCTCGTGGACTGCAGGGATAACTCCTTCGAAACCGTGCCCCTCGACGATGACGGAGTGGTGTTTGTCGTGGCCAACTCGGGAGTTCGACACAGGAATGCGAGTGGAGCATACGGGGAGAGGGTGAAGCAGTGCAGAGATGCCGTGGAGGCGGTGAGTTTTGGGGTTGGGGTTTGGAATTTGGCGTGTCTGTGTTTCACTTTCAATGAGGGTGCTGTATGACAGGGCGGCGTGCTTGCTGTCCGGCATGGTATTTAGCTGGGGATGCATTTTTTTTCATGTATTTCGTACAACCGTAGTGTGGTCTCTATTAGTGGTGCAGCAGTAACTCTGCTCGTGGACGATGGTTGCAAGGTTTACGGCATAAAACATACCTGGTACACAGCAGGTTCACAGCTTTGAGATATTTCCCCCCTTCCATTAGGGCTGCAGTCTTCGTGCCCAGAGTGCTTATAGGCTGACCTTTGTAAAATGGTCCTGTTGACCCTGGTAGTATCACTCAGGGGAGATACTGACCTATACGTAGCCTAGATGAGGCCGAATAAAAGCCGTAGTATGCGCGGTCTCATTTTCACACGCAGCTTGCAGAGACGAGTTTCGGGTAAACCCCCGATCTCACAGCTGAGTGGCTTTGTTTTATTATAGAACACTCTTGTGTATATAGTAGCTGCTAAGCAAATAATCCGATTGTATGTTGGCGCGTCTCCCGCATTTTAACGGTTGCGTCCTTATGTACCTAGTAGCATATGTGTAGCATGCAGCATTTGTGTCCCTGTTTTGCCTGGTCTGTAGAGCACTATTGCACTGATATTATCCCAAAAATAGTCAGAGGCACTCGTTCCACCGACGGGGCTAGTTTACGTTGTTATACTATTGATACAAATACGACACTGCTGCGCTACGTATTGATTATCGACCCGTTTCTTTCGTTGGATTTCACGTGAAACGCTGAATTCATCCATCCATCCATCCATCCATCCAACCATCCATCCATCCATCCATCCATCCATCCATCCATTCACCCACCCGTCCATCCATCCATTCACCCATCCATCGTTCATCCATCCATTTCATTCATCCACCCACCCGTCAATCCACCCATCCATCCATTCATCCATCCATCCATTCATCCATTCATCCATCCATCCATTCATCCATCTACCCATCCATCCATGACGGTCGTTCGATTTGGTGTTGACCGTTACCAGATGAAGAAGCGGCACCCAAAGATAGGTCAGCTGCGCGACGCGAGCCTGGCATGGGTAAATGAGATCCAAGGCGAGGTTGACGAAAAGGCAAGAGAGGAAACGCTTAGCCTTGCACTTAGCTCCCATCAATTTCACGGCCGTAGTTAGAACATCTTTGGGGTAACGGAGTGTATTAGGTGTATTATTATTAGGTGTGAATTGTGGAATGCACGTTCCAATGGACTAAGTTTTGTTAATCTTTTTCGTCGGCCGCCGATTGTAGTCAAGGCGACGCCTTAGTAAGACGACGCACAGTGCCTGTGACTGCCTGTTTCCTCCACCTCCTAGGTACAATCCCCGCCCTTTTATGTGTACCTCGTGCTATTGCCATGCATTGTGTATCCCCCTCAGTGTTTGCAGTACATATTCGCGAGGTGTCTACTACTACAGTAGTACTGCTGCCCTGTAGTATGTTTCCTCGGTATTATAGTATGCATTCACGATATATATACTACTGACATAGCCGAGGTGTGGAGCTATAATACCGTTCCGCACCCCGCACGGCAATTTTGTCTTCCCCTCTTCACGCTTATGCCTTCATCCTGTGTCGTGTAGGTCTCGACCACTTGTCCACAGATAACCATCACGCTGCGCGGTACGCGGCCTTCACTTTGCCGCAGTGTCATAGGCCCCATGCCCCATACTCCATGCCTCTATATGTCCATGAAGTACTGGTATATTACTACTGTATATAGGAGACCCCGGGTTGACTCCTTTACTGATCGTCTCCCTTCACTTGAAAGTTACCAGGTAGTATATTAAGGCCAAAGTGACCGCGGTTTGACCCCTTGACTGACCCTCCCTATACTCAAACTAGTATATTAAGGCCTAAAGAGGCGCTGGCACGCCCAAAAAGACCGGTCTGCTATATATATATACTTCAAGTATTGCCCCCTTGCTATCCATACCCCAGCGCTCTATTTCGCGAACAAAGGTTAGGAGTATGTGGAAATTCTGGAGGCTCATAACCTGTTGGAATGATGTGCGTCTAGGCTCTGTCTCGACACGCGTCATTCTAACATACTTTTAATATACCTGGTACGACTATTAATTGTGTAGTGCCAACCACCGTGTATATGAGGTTTAAAATGTAATCCTAACTGTAGCCCGAAGCTTAAAATATAAACCTAACCTTAATCCGAAGCTTAAAATAAACCCTATGCCTAATCTGAAGCTTAAAAGTGTCCCTAACCTTAATCCAAAGCTGAAAATATAACCCGAAGCTTAACCTTAACCCGAAGCTTAATATAACCCTATCCCTAGTCTTGAGCCCATCCCGGAGCTGTCAAACTTATGTCTTGTCCCTATTTCCTGGCGTGGCAGG
Organism: Saccharina japonica; assembly: GCA_008828725.1. Lineage (NCBI taxonomy): Eukaryota > Phaeophyceae > Laminariales > Laminariaceae > Saccharina > Saccharina japonica. Next base: position 400,790 of record MEHQ01000832.1, on the reverse strand, counting down.
TGTTTAAGCGAGCCCGCCATGTAGTCTCGGAGGACAGGAGGACTCTGTGCTGCGCGATGGCTCTCCGTCGGAAGGACTACCCGATCGTCGGAGAATGCATGTACAACAGCCATTCCTCGCTCAAAGACGACTACGAGGTATGCATCCATCACGCAAGTGTTGATAGTGCAGTGGATTTGCTTGCACGCTCAATGCAGGGCATGCGTCAAGGCGGTTTCGTCAGTTCGTGATGAACCGTGGCGTTATTCATGTCGTGCCAAACCTCCTTGCCGGTGGTGATAATGCTTCATTTATACACTACACTTCTAATAGTGTACGCTTGCTCCGACAATTGGTGGTAAGCAGTGGCACTATTAAGGTCGGGGGTGCAACGTCTCGAAATATTATGTTCGCGAAAGCTGCTCGTAGCCTGTTCTCGAAACCTGTTATCGAAAGCTGCTTGTTGCCTGTTCGCGAAAGCGGCGGGCAGCTTGTGCGTCGAACGGAGAAATCGAAGAAACCGGCATGGGGAAACAGTCGCTCAGGTCTTTATTCAGTTGCATGCCTACCTGGCACATACATACGACATTCCGTTCTATACCCTGCAAAACGTTGGGTGCAGTATAACGGTGTAGTCTGGCGCTTGTCGAAACCAATTTGACGTGTCCTTCGCTTCGTCTGCGGTGTTCGCTTGAAGGTGAGCATTCCGGAGCTGGACACGCTGGTATCGATCGCCATGGGTGTGGACGGTGTCTACGGTAGCAGAATGACTGGCGGCGGCTTCGGTGAGTCCGGTCAGCAGTGTGTACGTGTGTACCAGTATGGCTTGGCCCAGCTTAGACAAAATGGTTGATTGTCCACACTATGTCCTAATTACATCTTCATTCCGGGAAATTTCTCAGGCGGTACGTTTCGAGATTTTTCCCTGGCGGTCGGGAATCGGGTTTGAGTTTGGGTTATACTAGGGTTTTGAAGTCAAGGATATATATATATATATATATTGACGAAGCTGGGCCAAGGTTTAATTCAGCCCTCTCGACGGGTTGTGTTTGTCCTGCGTCTGTTAGCAGCAGTGCCGCCGGGTACAACGCGCGTGTGTGTAAAATGATCCGACCGCAGCACTGCCTTTACATTATCCGTTGCTGCGATGGAAGGCTCTTGCTTTCTCCAGTGATTCAGGGCATAATATAGCTGCACGACACTGTGGTATGCCAGCCAGATATAGCGTAGCGGTAACCCTGTTGGGACTTGAGAGGGGACAAATGATGAAATATACAATGACGATTGCAACTGTAAGCCTACAGTAGTACAGGAATTGGAACCCAGGTATGGCGGCTTGAAAAACGAGAAGAAGTGCGCTCATTTCAAGCGTCTAGAAAGAACATGCAGCATTACGAAATCATCATGATGCGGATGTGTCTTACATCTCCCTGGGTTCACCATGTTGCGGTTCGGACACAGACGCTATACTCTATCTATACTCTACCTATAATCTACCCCGGCAGCCTATACATGGCCTGATTCGTGTGACCAATGATGTAATCGGCACTCCCCCTCCCCCAGTTTAAGGCATGCCTTCAAGCCCCAAACGGGTTGAACACCACGAAGGCAAGGCATGCTGCTGGGTTAGATATGGTTGATGTACTTTCCGGGCTAAAATCCGAGGAAACGTACTTCACGTGCTTAACATGATACATGATATATACTACTCACATACTCATCAGTCTGAAGCGCATCACAGTAGATTAATCAGACCAAACGTCGCATTTTGTTTTTGTTGTTGTTGCTTTTTGGGTCACAAAAGGGATAAGGATAACATAATTTTGGCTGGGAACGTCGGTAGGCAGTCTACAGCCCCGCGCAGCACTGTTGCTGCACGCTGCTGTATACAGCGTTGCTGTCTTGAACGATTGTGTCTGTGTCCAACGCCACCAACCTTAATGTCACGGAGTGCAAGGCTTGCCTGTGGACGTGGTTGTTGTGTGCTGGGTGGGAGTGCACCGGTATGAGCGATACCACCGTCGTTGATATCGACAATGCATGGTGGCGTAACGTCACTGCTCCCTTTACAGTTTTTCCTGAAGAGCAACTTGGACTGTGTTTCTGTTATATTTGTATGTTTATTCGAATATGCAGTGCGCCCCTTGGCCCTTCCTTCGGTCAGTATAACAACATACTGGTACCAGTACCAGGTATAATACTCATCGATTCAGGGTAACACGCACCGAATTCGTTGATCCACGGTCGGTTTCGAACCGCAGTCATCGAATAAAGGCCCTATGCATGATGGGCACACCTGGTCGTAATAGTTGCTACGAGGGACGGCATATAGCATATATACCCTTTTTACGATGCTTACTATGGGTTTGCAAGACATATAGTAGCGTTTTTTTAGTGATGGTTTATGTCGTACGTCCTGCGTCTCAGGCGGTTGCACGGTGACTCTTGTCAAGCGCGAGGCTGCGGAGACGTTGATGTCCGAGCTCCGAGCTTGCTACTTGAAGAAGACCGGGAACAGCTGCGATTGCTTCGTCACAACGCCCTGCAACGGTGCCGGTGTCATAGTACCCCTCCGGTGAGCGCTCATGCCAATTTTTTTATATATGCTGTAGTTCTGTTTTAGTCATGCTTTCGCTCGTTCCCAGCCAAATTTGACCTTCCTACGCAGTGTGGGACCGTGACGCCATGACAGAACCAGATGGATCCTTATCATGTACAAGCGCAAAATTTCGGCACGCTTCGCGCGCCATATTTTTTCTGGATGTACTGCGTCAAAGGTCGTAGATGGTAATCCATATGGAATGTACAGATACTTCATAAATTTCACTACGTCTGTTTATCATGGTTAATTAACTTGCAATGCATATATTGCACGGGGTATATATTACACCCCACCGCTTTTCACTGACAGGTGCTTGTAGTAGTCCGGTGACTCGAACTTAGCATTGTCTGGGTTGATACAAAGACGAGGCAGGGTCGGTGCTGTTGAAAGTGCTGCTCGCTTCGTAGCCTCACGGCTGTCTCCTACCGAAGCAATGCTTTGTGGCGTCGGTTTTCAAACATTTCCCATCGTCGAGCAACGCCCGCCCGCTCGCCCTCTCTCCCTACTCCAACCGTGAACACCGAAAGGCACCATCGTATATTATAGCAAACCCTTCACCCCCCCCCCCCCCTCCCCCGCCCCATTCCCCTTGCTACAACCCGCCGCACCGATGTGCTTGCCCTCTTCATATTTCGCCTCGCAGGCGCCCTAAAGAAGCTCAATATGTTTCCGTTAGCGCCGTGGTGCGTGTTGCTGCCGCCGTGTTGTTGGTGGCGTGGGCTGTATCCGTCGTTGGCGGCGGTGACGGTGGTGCTCGGGCGCACCAGCATGCCCATTAGCACTCCAGAAAAGGGGAGGAATTCTCCTCGTTCCAGCCGATTTTCCTAATTGAGAATTGCCTTTCCGATGATAAATGAAAATCGAAAATATTGTTTTTTGGATTGTAAGAGATGTACTGCCCTCACAGTCATTTTTTTCACTGTAAACTATTGTCAGTTGTGACACCCGTCGATGACAAAAGAAAACGAACTCGGCGTCGGCAGTCTCAAGATATCGAAGCTCCCAGAAAATCTGGATTTATGGGCGAGGTACCTCGCTCATAAATGCAACTTCCCTTAAATCCTTTACGAGCCTGTCAAGGTTGATTTCATTTGTTTTTCGTGGGTCGATACCTACCATCGAGGAACATATTTTCTAGGTCAAATTTTGATCGTGAGCGAAATACAACTCTTAAACAATAAGTACTGAAACCGATTTCCATCTCATCGGAAAGGCAATTCTCAATTAGGAAAATCGGCTGTTTCGTAGAGATCGGGAACGGAATCGAGAATATTTCGTGGTTTGTTGTATGAGAGAATGGGACGTGTTGGTTCATATTCTGGACTTAGGGAACTGAACCGAGAACAATCCGTGGGTTGTTGTAAGACAGAAAGAGGAGGCGTGCTGGTCCATACTCTGGGCTTGGAAAACATAAAAAATGTTCGCCTAAGCTACGTAGCTACAGTAAGTTCGAGGAGACTACTTGTACGCACGGATCAAGGTTTTCGCTCGTTTTTTTTGTTAAGTCAGTTTTTTACGGCGATGATGGGATGTCTATGTTTAAACAAATGGGTGTAGTGTTTTTTCTTGTTCTTGTTCTTTGTTTTGATATTTTGACATCGGGTGTGCTGCAGGCGGCGCTGCATAGTATTGTTGGTGCTGTACATCATATGTGTTGACGAATAAAATATTGTTGGCCATTCAGTTTTTTTTTTGGCGAGTCAAATGTGTTGACACACCAGATGTACTGGTACATCGAAGGTGTTGGCGGATCAGATGCACGTGTTGACGAATCAGATGTGTAGATGAATCAGGTGTATTGGCGATTCAGATGTGTTGACCAATCAGACATACTAGCCGATCAGAACTGGGTGTCCTGTACTGTTGCGTTTTAGGGTTGTACGTTGTCTATAGAGTCTGGCTCAGCGCTGGCCCCTGTCGCGTTAGCGCCTCCTTCCTGGGTTGGTTGCCCCTACAGCAAGTGCGCCCCTCTCCAAGCGCGGTGCCGCAGCAGTCGACGTTGGGCGGTACGCACAGGCATTCACTGTGTCCTTGGCAGAGTTGCCATCGTATTACACAAATAGTGTGATGGTGCATTGGTTGAGATTGTAGTACTCGTAGGGTTTGGGTTGTCATTCATGACCTGGTCAAACCGATAAGGAGACCATTCGATTCGACTGACGGGCAGCGCTGCGTGTTGCAAGCCAGCGGCGGGCTCGTTGGTACCAACGACGAGGTCTCTCGCCATCCGCGAGGTGCCTCCATCAAGCTTGTTTTGGCAGCTACCGGAAGTTGATGTGGGTTTTGCGGTAAACAACAAACATCACCACTCAGGGCGATGCGGACCACGTGCCACTGATATGTAGTATTATTAGTATGGGCCATAAGGGGGTATTCCCTAGGTTTATCTACGTCTCTGTCTCGAGAAGTCCAAAATAGTCCGAAATAATCGCTAAAATCGCTAAACTACTGGTGCCTTACTCGTAGAGTTGGGCAAGCCCAATAAACGGAGATAATAGCTTCAAATATGTTGCGTCGATCCGTTGTCTAGACGATGAGACGCTTGAGACACGCAACGATTTGACTTGATTTCAGCGTTGTGCTAGCGAAAATGAAAACGACGTGATTTTAACATTGAGCTAGAGAAGATGACTTGGTTTAAGATAATTAATCTGATTTGTACGTGGAGGCAAATTATCGCACAAACGTATTTTTTTCTCGAATCTCGCGACGCTGTCAGCAATATAATCACATGCTGGTGGGTTGTGAGACACGGCAATAGGATAGGCGTTGCCGGCAGGCAACCCGCTTAGAGTCGGGCAAGCCCAGTGAGCACAGATGATAGCCTCGAACGCTTTTTTCTGTTTCGATCCGTTGTCTAGACGATGAAAAGCATGTGACAGCCGCACGAGATACTCGACTTTCGCAACAAAATGACTTGATATCAGCGTTGTGCTAGAGAAAAAGAAAACTACTTGCTTACAGTGTTGTGCTACTGTAGAAAAATGACTTGATTCAAGAGCAGTCATCTGGCTTATACGTCGAGGAAAATTCGAGAGATGCTGCCGTGCTGCTGCTGATGGGTCGTGGTACAAGGCACCGGGATAGACATTGCCGGCAGGAAGCCCTCTTAAGAGTCGGGCAAGTCCATTTAACGGAGCTAGCAGCCTCGAACGTTTGGTTTCGATCCGATGTCTAGACAATGGGAACCCGTTAGAACCGGCCGGCGGGAGCCTCCGGGCACAGCCAAACCAGATAGTCGGCACGAGGCACTCGTAACCACGCGGGGCGTTTTTTTATCAAAACACCATTTCCGCGAAATCATGGCGCTCGGCCTACATGGTACGGGGTGAGGTGGGTGAGGTCGGGCTGGGTGCAGACGACTTGTCTCTGTCTCAGCTACCCCTGCTCGTGGCCTCATTGTCGAAGCTAACGTCCTGCCGATTCTTGCATGTGTTTCGTGAGTCATGCTTGCTCGGCGCTGGATTGAGAAAGCGTGTTTCAAATGTATGAGGTATACTACAGGAGATCGCCTGCCAATGTGTTTCAAAGGCGTGAGTTGTAACACAGGACATTGCTTGCCAGCGCGTTTCAAAAACGCGTGTACATATTGAGGACTTACAACACAGGGAAACATATTTCAATTTTCAATAGTGGTGCGTTTTTAGTGCCGACGGAAAACCAAAGAGTGAACTCTTAGGAATCGCCTCGCTGCACAGCACAACACTGGTTCTCTCTCCCTCTCCCAGCTCCTGGGCACTTTCTACCAGGGGCTATCACGCTATTGAGAATACCAAGTAGTGTACAAAAGCCATTCTCTCCCTAAAAAAAAACGCACTATTATATCTTATCCTTATATAATCTCTCACATTTTAACCAACCGGCCTTAAGTTTCCCGTTAGGTATTACTTTGACATCGAATCATTGCCTTCTCCTACTGCTGCTGTACCAGGGGTATATAACATTTTGAACCACGTTGAGGTATCCATCCGTACACAACCACCACAATTTTCATGGACAAAAACAAATTCCACCATCAAGCGATACACAGCAGTACACACTCGTAAACTTAATTAATGTTGCTGTTTTATCATACCAGAGAACGTATAATACTACGCACCAAGTACATGCTACAAGCAGTCTTAATACGAGCGCTCCTTGTCTGTTGTTGCCTTCCCTCGCTCGTCGACCTATCGCGCTAAACATCAAATACTCTTAGGAATCAGTACGCGGGCTCTATCACCCCGAGCAGACTATCGATACCCTACTAAACAGAGCTGTTTGATAAATCAATCTGGACAGAGTGGACCAAAGACAAAACAGATGCGGCGCTTCGCAAACCCACTCCTCGCCTCCCGCACCTCTACGGGCAAATTGCTAGGGAAACCCTGGGGCGACAAGCTTGCGGCTGTTTTCGCTAGAAACGGGGTTGAAGGGTTTCTATGGCATGGCGACACACCACCACACGACACTCGCAATGCCTGTTATCACTACCACTACCTTCTGTCGTGTCGTGCACCTTTCGGGCAGCTCGATGAAGTACCCACTCTGAACATAGAAAAAAACGCAAACCAATACAAACTGCCCTAGAAACAAACCAATAACATACAAAAAAGAAATACAATCGTACATACTCCACAGACAGACCCGATCTTCTTGCCCACCATGCAAGTGTTATCGGCTACTGTATACATATGACGTGACAACGACCACCGCCTCCTCGAAACTTGAAAAAGAGGGTTAAAACAAAAAGGAACCGACTGACGACTATCGGCACAGACAGGGGCGCTGGAAACACGCTTCGCCATGCTGACACCAAAGCAGACTAATTCAAGACAGGGGGGAATACAGAAAGACAATATGCATTGCGCGAGTTTTCACTGCGACTACTTCAGAGTGATCCCTGACACCAAAGCAACACTGTTCACAACTACAGAGTGATCCCTGATCCGTGACACAATATAAAACAACAAAATTGCGGCGCAACGGGTACCGCGCACAGCAGCAGAAGCAGCAGCAGCAGCCAATGACAAGACACCCGCCTCGCCGTAGGGACACACACACACGTGTTGCTATAAAATAAATAAAAATAAGTCAGCTTCGAGTTCGACAAAAAAAAACCAGTAAAGCGACTTGTAACGCCGTCGCGACGAACACGCGGTAGAGCCAAATTCCATTCCACATAAAATCCAAAGCAAGACCGAAAATCACCACCAAACACTTTTGTTCTTCAAATACCAAACTCTTAACTAACGCTTGCTTATCCTACAGTGTAGGGGCTACCGGCTGACAGACCGTACCATTCATATTAATCGTTGCTCCATTCACAGGTCTAGAGCATGACCAAGCACATATTTTATGCCTTGAAGGCCCTCGTCACGGTGGCCAATTGGACCAACACTCTGCTATCAATGCTATCAATACTATTACTAGTAGTGTGATAAATCTAGGGCACCCCCTACGGGTATGGTCCAGACACACTGTACCAGGCACGGCATACAGTGGTCAGTGTTCCCTCGTGTACTCTGCAGTACACCCTGTAGTGTACTCCTAGTACTCTGCGTACCCGTTAAAGGCATCTGGTGTACTCTGCACCTTATATACGTACTGTACTCTATCGATAGTGTACTCTGTGTACCCTGTAATGTACTTTATATCGTGTTCTCTGTACCCTACCCCTATACTATGTGTAGCGTACTGTACCCAATACGTAGGGTATTGGGGGTGGAAAACTATCGTACTTAGTGCGTGATCACGCGCATTCCACCAAGCTCTTGTATCTTGTACTTGAACACCGAGTCAAGGCAAGTGATGAAGAACTTGTTCTGCGCCGGCGAAAAAACAGAAGCAAATAAGAAGCATTCAAGTGGTGGGTGGGTGGGTGGGTGGGTGGGTGGGGGGAGCATATTAAACAGACAATTATATATCCACCATAAAAAAGGGGAAACCTTGTATATATAATACCATAAAATGAACTTGTTCTGCACCGGCGGAAAGACAGAAACAAACAACAGCATCCAGTGGGTGGGGGGGGGGCGTACTCATTTGTTGGTTGCCTTAGTAATTTCAACATTGATCACGCATCCCTTTCGAGACCGAGCACTGTGGGGGGGTGTGGGTGTAGGCATACGAAGCACCTTTTAGTCTATCATTACAGAGGGGAAAACCTCTTAATTATTCGAAGCAATCAGTTTCGAAATTCCGATCTCAATTATCAAAATACCGACGTACACTCGCCCGATGGTAGAGGGGGCCTGATTTACTAAAAAAATAGGCTCTGAACCCTTATATAATGTACCTTAGCATGATACTTCGAAGTAGAATGGGAACAATGATGGGGAAGGAAGGAAACATTAGCGAAGGGCCAGCAGGGTGTAGCCAAACCGTAGCTGCGTAGACCATGTGTACACATTAGGTAAGAAAATCCAAGGTAAGAAAGACGGCGGGCTATACATAACAACGTACTGTTTCTTTCTAGATGGACAGAAGGTCTACGACACTGTAGTATGGAGAAAATGGGTTGTGGGGAAAGTTGTTGGAATTTCGGGACCCGAGGAAAGATGTGGAGAACGATGAAAAATATGACGGAATGCGCGCAAAGTGCTGTGATGCTGGACGGGGAAATATCGCAGTATGGTAATATTTTACAAATAGTTGCACAGGGATGTAAGCTATCGCCTAACCTATTCAAGGTATATAATAATGCCATGATAGTAGCAGTCGAAGCAGCTAAACAGGGGGTCACGGTGGGAGAAGATACGGTGTCGGGATTGATGTTTGCGGATTATTTCGTGGGTCGTGGGATATCACAAGCACCCGAAGGACTGCAGAAACAAATAGAGAAGGCACTATAGTACACCAAGAAATGGAGAGTGACGGCGGTCGTAAAAAATGCGCAGTAGCTGCATGTAACGAAGATAAGGTGAGCCCGGTAACTTTCAAGTGGAAGCGGGGAGAAGATTAATTACCGATCGTAGACCGGTATGCCGGTGAGTATACGTACCATGGCGTACAGATCTCAAAATAATGATCTTGGGATGCACACATGGCAAAAGTAGTAGGAAAAGGTAAAGCACACGTAGTCAAAATGAAAGCGATCCTAACCGACTCGCACGTTGACACGAAAATTAAAAGATGTCCCTTCTTCCCCTCGCTGCCTCGGCAAGGCTTTTGCTTTGGCATGGCCCATAGCGAGGGGGGGGGGTCTTTCTAGCCAGCAAGGTTAGACTCACCCTCAAACGGACCGATACATTCTTGCTGCTGCGCACCCGCCGCGAAGCGTGTGCAGCGGTGGAGCTGGGTCGGCACTGGTGCGTCAGGCACAAAAATTCAGATGCACGGGCCTTTTTGGCCGTCGGTGTAGACAGCAATGTCCATCTCACTTTTGTGCGCGGAGGCAGGCGCCATCAGGAAGGTGGACGGACACTACGTACACGGCCCTAGGTGTGTTTGCTAGAGGGAGCTGTACTGTCTCAGTAACCTGGCTTCGCCATCAAAGGAGGGGACGTGTGGCGACGAGCTGAAGACTGGGCTGGTTGACCCCTTCGGCGCGAGAGATTTTATTTTCCAGACCAAGAACCCTGAGTGTAACGAGGGAGAAAGCGAGGAACCGACTGGGAAGGACAGCAACGAGAGCGTGTACGGACGGAGCGGGTCGAGTGTGGTCGTGCTAAGACTGTCCAGAGCGGCACCAGAGCAGCGAGCCGGAGTAGCGGGGAGCAGCGGCACCGGAGCATCGCGCTGGAGCATCGACAAGCATACGGACGACATCGACCCGTGGCGCACGGACGAACATTGTTTTTGCTGACAACTATTTCGTTTTTTCCCCTGAATGCTGTTGTTGGGTCTGTGTGGATGACGTCACTGGTTTTGTAGAGAGACGCGGCAGAGATGGCGCGGATACCCCGGGTGCCTTAATTGTGTGCCTGCATCGTGGAAGACCCCTTCAATGTGGAACGATTCCTAATCAGTGTCGATGTTTTGCTGTGCCTAACACAGACGTTCAGGATAGATTCGGGTAATTGTCAATTGACGTGATGGCTTTGGTTGGCTGTTCTTTTTCACTGTGTGCCCGCGGACTGTCATTCTGGCAGCACTTCAGACAGCAGCTGCGTGCTCCATCTTGTTCCCACGCCTACCGTGTGTTTTTGTACAGACAGTACTTCAGACAGTAGTACGCTGTAGTCGGAAAATTCATTGGTAAAGAGTGGGAGGGGAGGGGGGTGGGCGATGCTGCTGTAGTCGAATGGAGATTGCGGGCGTGTAGTTCAGTTTTGGACACGCATTACATGCTGTAGGGAGTTTAGGTGTAGCTCTTCGGGCTTGTCTATCCTTTCCCTGCTAAGTGTGCGTGTTCCTTTAGGATTCTCTGATGGCTCTAGCACTTTTGTGACCACGGGCTGTGATCTTGCTAGATTAGACTATGGGGATTAGCAACTGCAACGTGTTTAATATGAAGACAACAACAACAACAACAACAACAACAATCTTGATGAATGTGATTGTACCAAAGCTAGAATATGCAGGAGAAGTATTGGAAGGGGACGCGAAATTTGTAAACTACAGGTAGTTAGAAACAGTACAGATGGCAGCAGCTAAAAAAGTACTAGGATGCTCTATTAATAGTACGACGAGTAATACAGTATTAAGAGCAGAACTGGGAATGTGCCCACTTAAGACAAATAGAGACGATATAAAGTTGAAATGGCAACATCAAATAAAGAACGTGCCAAAGTAGAAGTTTCCAGCCATAGCTGATAGAGCTGTAAAGTAACTAAAGGGCGAACTGGAATAATGTGGGATAGCGTAGTCGAGGCACTATGGAAGGATATAGGAGGAAACCAAGAAGACATGTTGGCCATAGAAAAGTTTGGGGGGTACAAGACAAAAGTAAAACGAAGAAAAGAAATGAGGGAAAGGCTAGCGCTAAGAAATAAGGTGGAAGAGGAGGAACACTTAGAGATATGCGGGGGGTTAAGAGAAGGGATAGGGATACAACGTGTTTGCACGGCCCAATGGACTTCGCGAAGACGCTGAAACTGCGATTTAGAGTAGATGTGGACCTGCCAGAAAGAAGAAAGAGGTATACCAGTAGCCGGGAGGAGGGAAAACGTAGATGCACAGATGTGCCCTTGTGGTAAAGCAATATAGAGTAAAACTCACATAGTGGGAGAGTGTGAAATGTACAAGAAGGAACGGGATGTGTTAAAGGAGAAAAATAGACGAATGTGACACTGAGAAGTTTGGTACACTACTGCAGTAGATAGTAGCGATAAAACGATTGCGGTTCTACAAGATAGATGTTGGCCACAGGCGGCGAAACAGGAAGGGGATAAGACTACTAATAGCACATATATACATGTAATGTATGGCAACAAAATGAGCGCCCAACTGTTAGAGGAGTCTCTATTAGGAGTAGGAACGGTGCTCCATCTCGAAAGGGACGCGTGGCCAAAGGTCAAATGACTAAGGCAAGCAACAGATGAGTACCCCTCACCCCCCCCCCCGTCCCTTTACCAGGGGGCGAGTTTGTCGAAATCGAGATTCAAGTTTCGACACACGTTTTTTTTAATGAAACAAGACTTTTTGTGATCGAAACACTCCCGCTGCACATTGACGGAGGGCATACGAAAAAATAACAAATCAACCAAAACAATCGGAGTGGCCGCGCCGGCGTCGCACGAAGCTCACCTTGAGCACTCCCAGCTCCCTGATCACCACCATCGTCAAAGCACGCCAAGCGATAAACGAACGTAAACCACAGGGGGTTGCGTTATAAGCAGTCAGTAGCAGCAGTAGCAGTAGTCGTACCAGTAGCAGCAGCAACAAAACCCGTAGTACGAGCAGCAGAAACAGTATATAGCAGCAACATCAGGACCGGGTAGCACAGCACAGGCGGGTGGTATCTGCAGCACAAAATACTAGCTTTGAATATCGTCAATTTTGACACCAGGGCATTAATCGAGGTGGTGCGAGTGTAATGGCACTATCGACGGAAATATGAGGAAAGTGTATACATTAGTATGAGGACACAACGGTACTTACATATCAGGAAACAATATACACCAGTGTGAAGAACCAACGCTCCTTACATTTCCACCCAGAGTGGTATGATGCAACACTGGTGTGCCGACCAATAGCTGCAGTAGACGTTTCACATAGAGCGCCCGGAACGCTCCACAAAAGCGCCCGAATAGATAAAACGCGTCAAAATAGATAAAACACATTGTTCCACCTCCTGATCATCTTGCGATTCGACTTTACGTATTCAGCCTTGACCAGAGCCCGGACAAGAAACAGTGCCGAATTAGGAGTAGATCATTGCAGTCCATACCAAAGGGCTTCATTACGAACACAATTCGACACTTCGAAGTATACGGTAACAGAGTGGTCAATAAGTCGAGGCCGGAAGCTGTTTACTCATACTCGTACTCTTATTAAATACCAGCATACCAAGTATGTACTGCACTTACAGCAGTAGTATAGTATTTGTCTCTTAGAGACGCGCACTGTTTTATCAACCCAAGGACAAAAAACGCTTAAAACAGTACAACACTACTGTAGACTAAAAGCGTTTAATGCTGCATTGCAATCCAAGCCAAGTTTCAACAAAATAAATGAAACGTAGGACAACACTTAACTATAGTTTAGTCTACAGCAGTAGCAAATAGTACAAACAAAACACTTGGTCTAATGGCGCAGTGCACCAGGTGCGCATCTCACTTTGACAACCAGTCGATGAGCTCGGGGCTGAAGGTGCCGGTCACGGTGACGAGTGAAATCTTGATCTTGGGATACATCGTGTCGAACATCTCGATGTGCTTGCTCAGGGTCTTGATCGTCCCGCTCTCGGGGTCTTGCGACACGTGCAGCACCAGAAGGCGGTTCGTCTGCTCGTTGTCCCTGCATGCACAAAAAAAACGCACGAACCGCGCATACAACATCGACACTTAATTCAGTACAATGTGTTGTATTTCCATGAGGGATTCTTCCACTCATGAGTTAACGGAGCCTGTCCTGTGAACACGGGACTAGATTTTTGGCGTCGGGTTAACGAGAGAACAACAATCATACGATATTTATCTGCTCGTTGTCCCTGGATGCACATAATACCACCGTGATAAAACATCGACGTCGACTTCCACATTAAACATGTTCATGCAAGCCAATATACGGCGTGCTTGGTGGATATTTAACACTGAGTGAGATGGAAACAACCGTGTCGACGGCCGCCAACAAACACTGCTGTACGTAGTCGCTTTGAGGGTCTCGCGACGCGTGCAGCACCCGAGGGCGATTCGTCTGCTCGTTGTTCCTACATGGCGCCGCATAAACCGCACATACCACGCATACAACATCGACACATACAATGTTATGCCTCTGCTCGTTGTCCCTGCATTAATCTCTCTCGGATAAATAATCAGCACGGACACTGGGTGTGCCGGGTGTCAACGGTTAGCAAGAACGGTGTAATGTGAACACACACGCCGAATACCGAACATACAACATAGCCCCGCTTGAACGCGATATACCGACCATTACATAGTGTGGGTGGTGGTTTTCAACACCGATTCAGGCGGAAACACCGAGTCGACTGCCGCTAGCAAACAGCACACGAACTACTATTACAGATAAAATACGTATTGACGCTTGTGGGACCCGGGTTTTGCGACCTAAAAAGCGACAAGTTCAGTATTATTAGCCTTCGTGGAAGAACGCGCAACAAAACAAGTATCACAGCAGTGTCATCATGCTGCGCCCGTGTCGTGCATCCATCCTCCTTCCGTTGCCCTTCGGACACATGTATCACATGCATCCCCTATCCCCTACTGTAGCAGCCTATCACCTACCAGGTACCAGGTACCATACAGTAGACTACTTCGTGTAGCCGATGCTCTATTCCTCACTTTTTTTCGAGCTTTTCCCCTCTCAGGTCTGATAGTCCCACAGGGGCTACTATTAATAGTCATTTTCTACAAAACTGTAGAGTTACAGAACAGTACAGCAGTGCAGTATTGTCAGTGCCGAAACAATTTCCGATAGTGCAAAAGCCGAAAGATGCCGGGTATTACGACAGCGAAAAACTACAACATTGACCCAAGTCCAGTTCCAAGTATCATACCAGTACGTTATATCGTATATACGTACCCCAACACGATAAGGCGCCTTCTGTGGCCTTCGCTCGCACCGTAGTCTAGACATCGCGCCTTACGTGGGGTACTTCTGTATAACTTCTACTGTGTCAATGCTCCTATTCTATATGTACTAGGGGGTAGGGGGGTGGGGCCAGCCCCTCTGCCCCAATCGCGGAGGGGTCATAATTTGGAACGAACAGATAAGTGTAACAGGAAATAGTTATATAATTGGCAATAAGTGCCCCCAAGGGCATAGAAAGACAGGCGCGACCGTTGTCGATATGGACCTTTGTTCGTCCTATCAATAGCAAGCGCACCAATGATCGACGGCGACACAGTTAAGCGTATGCCGTAGACCCTGTTGCTTGCGGTGCTCTACATCCCTCTCGCATGTGGTGTGCGATCCCACACCAAAATGGTAGGTAACACATTTTCAAGAACTGGGCGACATTCTACAGTAGCTAAAATGTATTAGACTAGTATGCTAGGTAAAACCCTTTAAATAGTCGGTCGATATCCTCGCTATAATATTTTAGTATGCTAGGCAACAACCTTGAAATAATCGGTCGACATCTTAGCTATAATATACTATAATACTATAATACCTGGTATACTGTACTGTGCCGTCTCTTTCGGCTGGCGTACATATGAATATAATTTGTAGCGCGTTTAACTTCACGCGAACAAAAATGCCGTCTCCGCAAAGGCGACGGGAAACCGGACTGCCCCATCCACTTCAAGCGACACGCATCACGCCACACATGATGCAACTATTAGTTTAATTGGAATTATCGATTATACGGCTCAAGAATGAGGTGTCTGTATACTTTTACTACAAACATGAAGAAAAACACTCCAGCTTTTCACCTGACGTAAAGTATGGCCTTGTTGATCACGTACGTATCCGCCTGCTTGCAGAAGAACACAAACGGCTCGTCTTGTAGTTCGTGGAGCTGGTCTTTCAAGCTCGACGTGACAGACTCTGCGGGAGGGGGGAGAAAATAATAAAGATCAGCTATCGTGGGCCGATTTTCATGGTCTAATTCCAAGTAATTTCTCTCAAAAACGTAGGTGCAGTTCCAAAACACAGTAACACATAACAATGTCTGCCTGGTTCGTGAAAACCCAACGCGCTCCGTCCCGGCATTGTAGGGATGCGAGGGTCTATGGTCATATGACTACGGCCGTGCACAACATGAGTACACCCTCCACCCTCCCCCCCCCCCCACCCCCCCCCCCCCGCCCCCCCCTCACCCCCTCCCCGAAAATGTCGACAAAATGTCTACAAGTCTTTTGCTAAAAACGCACAGCAACTCAAATCGCAAATAACGAAAAAAAGTCATGATTTTCAATTTCAACAGACTTGCAAGTGAACGGATACTGAAACATTGGAAAATTGGCAAATCCCTGAAAAAACTGGCCAGGTTGCGTACATGTATTTTTTCCAAATTACAAAGAACAAGGCGAGCTAATTGTCATGCTTCGCCCGTTACAAACGGCCCTTAGCCCCCACCCCCGACCTCGATGATGATGCCTGGTGTTATATGTTCACGACGTCGGACATCACACCGCACGAGGAGACCTTGTAATGTCACAGCAGTGAAGCGGGGAGGCTTATTCGCCTTTACATATCCAGATATTGGTGTCAAACAAATGACAGCAAACAAAAAAAATCAAACCAAGAAAAAAATGAAAAAACAAAGTACGTAACACAACAAAAATAACGGCATTTTCGCCTAAGACTGCAAATAGTATCTACCTGGTATTAAAAAATATGCAAAGTGTCGACTACATGACAGCAAAAATAAAACCAAACGAGAAAAAAAAGCAATGCAACCAAAAGCGGCATTTTCACCTATGCAGACCGGGCCGGCGAACTTGAGCAGGATCTTGAGCAGCCTGACCCTCATGAAGACCAGCACCACCACGAACCCTACGGCCATGAAGTAGATCAGAAACCACGACACCACTTCCGGTTTGCTCAGCGTGTTTCCCACGAATGCGATGATGACCTAACGCAAACAACAAGCAAACCAGGTCGCAAGCATGCACGCGAGCACGATGAAGGTATAAGGAGCGCACGGCGCAACCAATGAACCGCACAAAGACAAAGGAAGAGGATTTTAACGATTACTATAGAGGGTAAAGTAGTTTACAGCCTCACTGCTGTACAGAAACGTAACTTTTCAGTCTAATTCCAAGTAACTTACCGTCGAAACGGGAGTGCAGTCGTAACCCTTTTACTACTGCACTGTACATAAGCATACATAAACATACAACAGGTACCCCAGGGCTACCTACCTCAAATTCCAAATAATTAGTCCCCAAATTCCCAAAACAGGAGACATGCCTCAACTAAAGGGCTTAATGTTAATGTTAATGTTAATGCTGGGGTTGGGGTTACCGGATCACAACCCGAAGGCGAGGCTATCGCAGTGATGCGTGCCACGAGAGGTCTACCGTTGAGGCCCCGCTACCCCAGGCAGCAGGCACGCCAAGGCGGGCAAGTCCCACGGTATACAGTATGTATACAGTATGCCAGGTATAGCGCTCGACCTCGTACAGTGCTCTGCTTATAGTTGTAGTGCATCCATCCCGACATATTGAATCAAACACTTGTTTAGGTGGAGTGAAGAAATATGCTACGTAAGGATGATGATGATGGTGGTGGTGATGACGATTCTGAGAGTGATGATGATAATGATGATGATGATTGTGGTGGTGCTGGTGATGATGATGATGTACCTGGTAGATGATAGTATCAAATTTTGTAGGCCATTATTCTGCAATCTAGCCCGTGGTCACAACATCAGACGAAAGCGTCTCTTTCAGACAAAAACAACACCGAACAACAATCACACACTCACCACACTGGAAAAGCACCTGATAAGCAAGCAAACCATACTCTCTACCGCGGTGGTATACCATACCATCCCGCACCACTTACAAACAAACTTATTTCCGAGCGAATGCTCTTATTACGGGTGAGCATAGTAAACACTAGTAAACACTACTATATAGGACCAACTATTGTTATTAATAGTAAAAACATGTAAATATCTAGGTTTTTGTCTGTACCGTAGGTCCTAGTTAATATGACCCCCTGTAATTGTATGAATATTAATATGAATATAAGTAGTTTCTAACTTTTACGGCGCCAAAGGGTGTACGTAGGGGCCCTTTTCGAGTTGCCTCGAGCATCCGCCATACGCCACCCACCAGCGCCACACAACTTGACGACAGTTCGACAGTTACAAATAGCCTGTTGCGCGAAATCGAGTTCCTAGTGGCAGATTAGTATCTTAAAAACTCACACATGTTACGCCGACGAGGGCAGTGCCGTAGCTGACGGTGACCTCTCTAGGGAGCGAGGGTCTCTTGAACTTCAGCAGGATGGTACCGACGGAGAAAAGTATCATCACGCCCAAGAAGGAGAACGTGTAAACGCCTGCCAAGGTGCTGATATCCCCCTGAAGAAAGCCGTGAGCGGACACCACAGGAACCGCACGAACGTGTTTATTTTGCACTGAACAGTACTTACTTCATCAGCTGTGTTATACGAGTGCCTTTTCCTACGAAATGGTAGATTTATGATTCCCCTCCAGAAACGTGTTAGCCTGTCTTGCAACCACGGGCTAGATTATGGGCACGAGTCAACGCGAGAATAACAACAATACATTACGCTAAGCAGCACCGCACAGCATGCTTTTTGTTTATTCTCTCGGCGGTGTGAAGGTGTGGAGACTAATTTACATGTTCATGCTTGACTCCGGAAGTTGTACTACCACTGCCACTACCTCTACCGCTTCCGCTACTACTGCTACAGCTACTGCTACAGCTACTGCTACAGCTACTGCTACTGCTACTACTACTACTACCACTACTACTACTACTACTACTACTACTACGACTACTACTACTACTACTACTACTGCTACTACTACCACTGCTGCTACTGCTACTGCTACTGCTACTGCTACTACTATACCTGTAGGATGAGCACTTGGCTGGCAGCCAGCAAGAAAAATCCGATTATGATGTAGTGGTGCGTTCCTCGCCATTCGTTCTGCTCGGTCGACATGCACATACAACACACACAAAAGTTGGCATACAGCAGTGATCATCAGTATCCCCTCAGAGATAAAAGTATACCGAAGTATGACAATGTTTCAACCAGTGATTTTCATTGGTCGAAGCTGGGCATGCCATGCCACAGCATGCTGCATTGACAAATCAACAAGGAAACTGAGGAGTTGAGAGGAGGAGGAGGAGGGGGAGGGGGAGGAGGAGGAGGAGGAGGAGGAGGATCAACTCGTAGCTGATATTTCCGAGCGTAAACAGCAGAAGACTGATTGAACCAAATAATACGTTGCACCATCGCAGAATATACCTCGGTGATACACGGCGGTGTCATGTTCCCAAACAATGTAAAACTGTAAAAATTGATGGCGGTTGGGTGCCTGTAGTGTGAGCCTCCGTTTGGACCCCGTTTGGGCTCGGGGAAAAAAGAGGAGTTGGTGGAAGGTTTTTCTGAAGTGCACACAGTGTCCTACTCTAATCCCAGATGTTTTCCCAGAGCGTACAGTAGGTGCAGTTGAAAATTAGAACTGACTGGTGTTCTGACCCATAAACTGCTTGACTAAACGCAGTAGCGTTTCTTATCTAAACTAAGTGGCATTTCTGAGCATACCACCAATACCACTAGCATTACCTACACCACCACCACCAACACAAAGTCCGGCACCAACACCAACACCAACAACGTAAGGAATATAAGCATGCACAGCAAACTGCTGACTGACAAAAGTACTTGACTGACCTTTCTGAGCATAAATTGCGGAAAACTGCCCGACAATCTGCATGAATATTCTGAGCACAAAGGGCTTGAGACTCGAGACTGACTGAACTAACATTTCAAAAATTAAACTGCTAGGGGCTGACTAAAACTAACCTTTGCGAGCATAAACTGCTCAAGACTGACAACACTATCTGTCGTTTCAAAACATAAACTGGTAAGGGCTGACTAAAAACCAACCTTTCTGGCCATAAATTGCTTGAGACTGACAAAACTAATCATCACTTCTACACATAAACTGCTAAGGGCTTGCGAAAAAACCGACCTTTCTGAGGATAAACTGCGGGAGACAGCGATCCTTGGCCATCCTGGCGATCAGACCGCTGATTCCCACGTAAGCCGTCAAGACAGCACCGGACAGCACCACAAACGCGTCAACCGACACCCAAAACGAGAACACTTCGCCCAGATCCACCCCCGGCCCTTGGATTCCCAGGGATTCCCCTGCCCAGAAGCCCACCCGCTTCGCCATGAACGCCACCATAGAGTGCTGCGCCCCCGTCAGCCAAAAACGCGTCAGGGTTGGGGTTGGGGTTGGCGTGACAGTGAGGGTGGGGTAGTGGTGGGGGCGAGAATCGAGGGTGGGGGTGGGAGCGAGGCAGTGGGAGTGCTTGAGGGTTGGGGTGGGGGTGATCGTAGGGGTGGGGGATGGGGTGATGGGGTGGGGGCGAGGATTAGAGTGAGGGTGGGGAGGCGGTGGGGGTGGGGTTAGGGTGGGGGTGAGAGTGGAGGATCGGGGGCGGGGGTGAGGGTGGGGGTAAGGGTGGGCGATAGGTGGGGGATGGGGTGAGGGTGAGAGTGAGAGTGGGTGGAGGGGTCAAGGTGGAGGTGGGGGTCGGGTGGAGGTTGGGGCGAGGGTGGGGGTGAGGGTGGGTGGGGGGGGGGGGCGGGGGTGAAGGTGGGGGATGGTGGGGGTGAGGGTGGGAGTGAGGATGGGGATGACGGTAGGGCCGACGAACGCGCAGAAAACAAGCGCCTGAGCGAGTTACATCGTCGGAGAGGACATTCACCACAAAATTCTACAACACAAATACATATATTTATCGGCGTGGTGCGGCGGCCTTGTGGCCCTTCGACCGCAGTACCTCATGCTTCGTCGCCAATCGGTGCTTGTGTGAGCGCTGCAGCTTTGTTCACAATAGTGCGAGGGAGTTGTGGCAAGACAACAAATAGTCCCCCGCCGCATCCAGAGAGCGTACAGATACCATGGTCCAGCAGACTGCACAACGCACTGACAATACACTACTGTAGACAACTCGCAACACCGTAGAGGGTTGAAAACACCAGAGCTTCGTAGAATATGTTTTGGTCGCTCTCTCCCCTCCACGTTTTAGAGGGCAAACTGGTATCGTTTGTCATTCAAGTGTGGGATACTTTGTTTCGCGGTAGTAAACGGGTTAACTCGACAGCCCTTATTATTATATACGAAGTATTATTACGAGTATGATTATTACTATTATTACTGTTACGGGGGTCGATACTAATAATAGTATACACAGTAATACTAATATACAATCAGAACCCACGGCGTGCTCAAAAACATATCATCCTATTATCACCTTATCCGCCTATCTTTACTGCTAAGCATGTTTGGTTCTGATTTACCATGCTGTACCCGTAGTAGACAGGTGGCAATGCAATCGAACTAATCACACTGCCTGCCATCGGGGAAGCGAAGGGAACTAATCAATAATCACTAATCACACTGCTGACCTTGTATTGGACTATTTCTTCCATCGGCAGTACGCACAAGCTCAGCAAACAGATGGCGGTTATAGTTGTAGTGCATCCATCCTGACGTATTGAATCAAACACTTGTTTAGGTGGAGTGAAGAAATATGCTAAGGATGATGATGATGGTGGTGGTGATGACGATTCTGAGAGTGATGATGATAATGATGATGATGATTGTGGTGGTGCTGGTGATGATGATGATGTACCTGGTAGATGATAGTATCAAATTTTGTAGGCCATTATTCTGCAATCTAGCCCGTGGTCACAACATCAGACGAAAGCGTCTCTTCCAGACAAAAACAACACCGAACAACAATCACACACTCACCACACTGGAAAAGCACCTGATAAGCAAGCAAACCATACTCTCTACCGCGGTGGTATACCATACCATCCCGCACCACTTACAAACAAACTTATTTCCGAGCGAATGCTCTTATTACGGGTGAGCATAGTAAACACTAGTAAACACTACTATATAGGACCAACTATTGTTATTAATAGTAAAAACATGTAAATATTTAGGTTTTTGTCTGTACCGTAGGTCCTAGTTAATATGACCCCCTGTAATTGTATGAATATTAATATGAATATAAGTAGTTTCTAACTTTTACGGCGCCAAAGGGTGTACGTAGGGGCCCTTTTCGAGTTGCCTCGAGCATCCGCCATACGCCACCCACCAGCGCCACACAACTTGACGACAGTTCGACAGTTACAAATAGCCTGTTGCGCGAAATCGAGTTCCTAGTGGCAGATTAGTATCTTAAAAACTCACACATGTTACGCCGACGAGGGCAGTGCCGTAGCTGACGGTGACCTCTCTAGGGAGCGAGGGTCTCTTGAACTTCAGCAGGATGGTACCGACGGAGAAAAGTATCATCACGCCCAAGAAGGAGAACGTGTAAACGCCTGCCAAGGTGCTGATATCCCCCTGAAGAAAGCCGTGAGCGGACACCACAGGAACCGCACGAACGTGTTTATTTTGCACTGAACAGTACTTACTTCATCAGCTGTGTTATACGAGTGCCTTTTCCTACGAAATGGTAGATTTATGATTCCCCTCCAGAAACGTGTTAGCCTGTCTTGCAACCACGGGCTAGATTATGGACACGAGTCAACGCGAGAATAACAACAATACATTACGCTAAGCAGCACCGCACAGCATGCTTTTTGTTTATTCTCTCGGCGGTGTGAAGGTGTGGAGACTAATTTACATGTTCATGCTTGACTCCGGAAGTTGTACTACCACTGCCACTACCTCTACCGCTTCCGCTACTACTGCTACAGCTACTGCTACAGCTACTGCTACAGCTACTGCTACTGCTACTACTACTACTACTACTACCACTACTACTACTACTACTACTACTACTACTACTACTACTACTACTACGACTACTACTACTACTACGACTACTACTACTACTACTACTACTGCTACTACTACTACTACTGCTACTGCTACTGCTACTGCTACTGCTACTACTATACCTGTAGGATGAGCACTTGGCTGGCAGCCAGCAAGAAAAATCCGATTATGATGTAGTGGTGCGTTCCTCGCCATTCGTTCTGCTCGGTCGACATGCACATACAACACATACAGAAGTTGGCATACAGCAGTGATCATCAGTATCCCCTCAGAGATAAAAGTATACCGAAGTATGACAATGTTTCAACCAGTGATTTTCATTGGTCGAAGCTGGGCATGCCATGCCACAGCATGCTGCATTGACAAATCAACAAGGAAACTGAGGAGTTGAGAGGAGGAGGAGGAGGGGGAGGGGGAGGAGGAGGAGGAGGATCAACTCGTAGCTGATATTTCCGAGCGTAAACAGCAGAAGACTGATTGAACCAAATAATACGTTGCACCATCGCAGAATATACCTCGGTGATACACGGCGGTGTCATGTTCCCAAACAATGTAAAACTGTAAAAATTGATGGCGGTTGGGTGCCTGTAGTGTGAGCCTCCGTTTGGACCCCGTTTGGGCTCGGGGAAAAAAGAGGAGTTGGTGGAAGGTTTTTCTGAAGTGCACACAGTGTCCTACTCTAATCCCAGATGTTTTCCCAGAGCGTACAGTAGGTGCAGTTGAAAATTAGAACTGACTGGTGTTCTGACCCATAAACTGCTTGACTAAACGCAGTGGCGTTTCTTATCTAAACTAAGTGGCATTTCTGAGCATACCACCAATACCACTAGCATTACCTACACCACCACCACCAACACAAAGTCCGGCACCAACACCAACACCAACAACGTAAGGAATATAAGCATGCACAGCAAACTGCTGACTGACAAAAGTACTTGACTGACCTTTCTGAGCATAAATTGCGGAAAACTGCCCGACAATCTGCATGAATATTCTGAGCACAAAGGGCTTGAGACTCGAGACTGACTGAACTAACATTTCAAAAATTAAACTGCTAGGGGCTGACTAAAACTAACCTTTGCGAGCATAAACTGCTCAAGACTGACAACACTATCTGTCGTTTCAAAACATAAACTGGTAAGGGCTGACTAAAAACCAACCTTTCTGGCCATAAATTGCTTGAGACTGACAAAACTAATCATCACTTCTACACATAAACTGCTAAGGGCTTGCGAAAAAAACAACCTTTCTGAGGATAAACTGCGGGAGACAGCGATCCTTGGCCATCCTGGAGATCAGACCGCTGATTCCCACGTAAGCCGTCAAGACAGCACCGGACAGCACCACAAACGCGTCAACCGACACCCAAAACGAGAACACTTCGCCCAGATCCACCCCCGGCCCTTGGATTCCCAGGGATTCCCCTGCCCAGAAGCCCACCCGCTTCGCCATGAACGCCACCATAGAGTGCTGCGCCCCCGTCAGCCAAAAACGCGTCAGGGTTGGGGTTGGGGTTGGCGTGACAGTGAGGGTGGGGTAGTGGTGGGGGCGAGAATCGAGGGTGGGGGTGGGAGCGAGGCAGTGGGAGTGCTTGAGGGTTGGGGTGGGGGTGATCGTAGGGGTGGGGGATGGGGG